>CM033278.1:20180068-20440068 GCA_019343175.1 Oedothorax gibbosus
CAACACTGTTCATTTTGCCCTCTTATTTGAACTCCATGAGCGTCCTGTCGTTAGCATTGGAGGTCACGTGATCAGCCAATCTAATACTTTTGATATCTATGTTTGGCCCAAGACATATAATCATAGATATCATAATTAAAGTATTAGATTGGCTGATCACGTGACCTCCAATGCTAACGACGGGACGCGCATGGAGGCTTTTTTGGAGGGTTTAATGGCCAGTGTTTGGAGGGTTTAATGACCAGTGACCCAACAAACAACACATGTCATCGAGCACATTGTTTGTCGTGCCATGGCGCCATCTATTGATAGCTTTCTCACGCTTCCAATAGGGTATTTGACTAAAAAAAATTTACTGGCTTAAAATATTCCTAAGCAAAAAATATTAGACCCGTATTTTTTCTTTTTTCCAAATTCCGCCTAGAAACGGAGAAAAAAGCAATTAAAATTTAACTATAAGCCACGCCCCCAAAACGATCCCCGGCAGAATTTGAAGGATGTGACGTCACCTGGTAGCAAACGGTTTCGACATGCGGGAGAATCCGTAGTGATCACTGTTGTTGTTGTATTTGATAATAAAATTTCTTTTGATTTATTATTGACAGAGTGAGTAGAGGTGATTAACAGATTAAATGGGTTTTTTTATTTTGTTTTTAACATTTAGCATTTTATTACTAATGGTTGGTTCGCGGCTTTTTAATTTCATGAACCGCTACTTACCTGTCAATTCCCTTAAAGATTTAGATTGACTTTTTAAGATAAAATGGCACATGGCACCAGAGAGTTTTCTTGTAAACCAAAAATTAATGGCTTATAAAATAAGAAATATATATAAAAAACTCAATCTGAACTAACACATATCCTAAATAAACGTACATAAAAATATTAGAGGGCCTCAGTTAAATCGTTTTTTTTTTTAAATATAAAATTAGGTTACTTCATATGAATTTTTCATGAGATATGAAGTTTTTTCATGTAAATTTTTTTAAACAACCGCCCCATCTGCCAAAATGTCTAGCCTTAAAATTGAATAAAACCAATTTAGAAATGATTATTTTATACACGCATATGCAATTTTTGTTATAATTAATAATTTAAAATGTCAGGGATTTTCAATATAAGTCACTCATTTGCGGATTTGTTACTTTATAAGTGCTTATTGTTTGGTGAAATGGGTACGTAATTGTTACATTAAATTTGGGCTACACACCTTGATCAAGTACGGAGACGTAGAATATTTCGGCTTCTTCTAGTGATTAACTATCGCTATACTGTGCCGTTCCGCAATGTAAACATTTGGTGATTTCGTTTACTAAGGCCCTGTATTTGAGCTTAAAGTTTGAATTTACTGGACTAACGCTTGAAAACATCGAAAATAAGATCATTCACAAACAACTTAAGCTGTTTTAATTAATAAAATTTTACAAGATAATTTTAATATATTTATGACAAAACGATTTATTAAGTATTGAGTTTAATGAAAACTGTTTTTGCTTTTAATAATAGCATTTAAACGTTTTTTTCTTTCTTTTTTTAATCGAAAACACTTTTAAGACCAACTTTTTTTTTTAATTGAAGAATTAAAAATGAAAGTAGGTTGTCATGCGTCGATGTCCCCTCTGAATCGTTCTTCGCTCTTAAAATTCCTTTTTCCGTTCCAAAATCGGTTTTTATCCATCGGATCTTAAAAATTCTTTGTTTTGTTAAGAAAAGCTATGACCTCAGATACCTAACTTTATACTTTTTGTCCGTCTGTCTGTACGTCCGGACGGACATAAATCTACTATCTGTCGGCGAATTTCCATTGAATTAGCATTGAATTCAATTTTGAGTCATTTAAATCACTGTAGGTATTGAAATGCGGTTGATGTCCATCTGTCTGTTCGTATGTCTGCTGTCTTTTGTCTGTCTGTCTGTCCGTACCCCCCTTCCAAAATCGGTTCTATCCATCGGATCTTAAAAATTCTTTTTTTGTTAGAAAGCTATGACCTCAGATACCCAACTTTCATACTTTTTGTCCGTCTGTCTGTACGTCCGGACGGACATAAATCTACTATCTGTCGGCGAATTTCCCATTGAATTAGCATTGAAATTCAATTTTGAGTCATTTAAATCACTGTAGGTATTGAAATGCGGTTGATGTCCATCTGTCTGTCTGTTCGTATGTCTGTCTGTCTTTCCTCTGTCTGTCTGTCGTCTGTCCTGACCCCCCCCCCCCCCCCTTCCAAAATCGGTTCTATCCATCGGATCTTAAAAATTCTTTTTTTGTTAGAAAGCTATGACCTCAGATACCCAACTTTCATACTTTTTGTCCGTCTGTCTGTACGTCCGGACGGACATAAATCTACTATCTGTCGGCGAATTTCCATTGAATTAGCATTGAAATTCAATTTTGAGTCATTTAAATCGCCGTAGTATTGAAATGCGGTTGATGTCCATCTGTCTGTCTGTTCGTATTTTTCATCTGTCTGTCTTCCGTCTGTCCGTATTCGTCTCAAAATCGGTTCTATCCTCGGATCTTAAAAATTCTTTTTTTGTAGAAAGCTATGACTCAGATACCTAACTTTCATACTTTTGTCCGTCTGTCTGTACGTCCGGACGGACATAAATCTACTATCTGTCGGCGAATTTCCATTGAATTAGCATTGAAATTCAATTTGAGTCATTTAAATCACTGTTGCCAAATCAACAATGGCATGAGAAACTTATTTATTTAAACATATTTGAAGCAAAATAATATTTTATGAATCAGTTTGGAATGACGTCATAAATGTAGCACAATATGATTCTTTGATTATTCATTATTTATCTACAAAGAAAGCGGCAAGGCATACTTTTGCATGCAATTATGCTTAGTTTTAATTTACATTTCTTATTTTTTAATGCAGTTCGGAGTAGTTTCATTACTTTTGTTATTAATAAATATTTAATTATTCTTCGAACTACAAATAAATCACGAGCAGATGATAAATAATATTTAATTAATTTGCGAAAGAATATTCAGGAAAATAGTTGATTTTGGCTTTTAGAAGTTTAAATTATTGCTGGGTGCTGTGTTTCGATTTTTTTTTCTAATGTGTATAAATCTAGTGTAGAAACGGCTGTTGATGATATTTACTTTAGGAACCTAGTTTTTTTTCCCGATTAGAACTTCAGTAAGTATTTAAGTAACAGGAAAGTAGGCTATTTCAGAACTTGTACTCTGGCGAATTTTTATTTGGTTTAAAATAAAACACAAAGTGGCAAGATAATCAAAAGTGGCTCCAATTTTTTTTATATTTTTGCTTTCAAAGAATAGGGATGGGCAACCATAGGATGGGCAACCATAATTCAAAGCAACACCAGGGAAAAAAGGAGTTATAAATTATGTTCGTTGGCGTCTACCAGACGATACGATTTCTGACAATTATTTCCAATAAACAATCCGATCACTGTAACAAAGTGTAAACACTCATAAATCGCACGCAGTTTATAAAACATTTCGGTGAATTGATGACGTTCGCATTATAGTTTGCCAATGGAATCAATGAGATATTCCCGCCATATTTTGCAGCTGGCTCATAAATCTTTCGAACTTAACTTTGTATAACATTTTTACGCATTAATGACCTTCGGGTAATATTTTTGACTTTTTCCCGCCAAATTAGACTCGAAGCCAAAATAACTAAATGATTGCTTTAGAATCAGTAGGAAAATACTTGTCGTCTTGTCTCAAATGTGACGGGTCTGGGTAATTGAAGATAATTAAATAGTGCAATTCCGAGTTTCACGGTAAGAATTTTGTTATATTTAACTTTAATTTTTTAAATTTTAGGTTTTTTTTTAAGTGAAGCAATCTCTGTAAACATTATAAAATAATTCTGATGTGTTTGATAATGTCAAATGTGTTGTATTAAATAAAAAGCTATACCAAGATAAACTTTTTTTATGCATTAAGAATTGAGGGAATGAATTGGAAGCCGTTTTTAAATGGATCACGTGTCCGGCTATTTTTATTGTTTTAAAAAATAATATAATTACATAAATTTTGAGCGGAATTTTTTACCAATTATTTAGATTCCGATAGCTTTGGCTGTAAAGAAAACCTTTTTAAAGGAAAATTAAAAATAGCTTGTAATTCCGTATTATAAAAGATATTCAAAAAGGTGCTTCCCTTTTTCGATTAGGGGCAACTCTGCTTTGACCTATCAGTAGAAAAATATGTAAGAAGAAAGTCAGTACTGGGGTTTTAATTCTTGGGATAAAGTTAAGTTACCCCATTCGATGGTACTTGAAATATCATTTTACTATAAGGTTTTCTATATACACCGTAAAGATGTAGTTAGAGGCTACTTTGGTTAGGTACTCCCATTTGCCCATATAAATAAAAAATCCTCACCGGTTTTTTTTTTTTTTTTGGGGGGGGGGGTAATAATTTTCTAGGGGGGGGGGGTGCGTCGTTAGCTCTGGGGGGGATCGGCACCTCTGCTTTTCTAACAGTTTTTGTTATAGCGGGAATTTTTGAGCGCGGGAGCATTGAATTCGTTAAGTAACGGTTCAGTTTTCAAAGTTATGACTAAAAATTGTTCAAATGTGATCTAAACTGAAACAAAATTACTAAGGCTTTCAAGAAATCAAACACAAAGCAATAAAATACCAGGTGGAAGACTTCTTGACAGTTTCTAATTTCTATACAAGTGACCACTCTTTATTCCTATCGATTGTTTATAATTTTAGTGACCTAGAAACGAAGGTTAAATGTAGCATACTACTTTCTCACTAACTGAAATAATAATCTATACCTAGACATTTTGATTTTTTTATAGCTTCGTACTAACGATTTTTAGTTAGATAAATTTTACATAGAATTCTTATACAAAAATTGCTTTTTGGTGGAATTTAAATTTCGAATATTGATTTAGTTATAAATACCAATTTTTAAAAGTTTCCATTTGTAATGAAAAAAATTATGAACCATTTATATTTTTGCAAAAGTATATCGACAAAAAGACGAATGACAAACTGAAAAACAGTATTAAAGGTTAAAGGTATAGGTCTCTGAGATCAGGGGCTGTATTGGTAATGAGAGGTGTTCAGTGCACTTTTAAAATAGGCAATAGGTTTCTTTTTAAAGGCATTCAATTATTTAAAAATCTGGGGAAAAGACATTAAAAAAAACTTGTTAAACAAAACGCATACGTAAGAAAAATGCATTAATTAAATTAACAAAGTTGCTAGCAATATCTCTTATTATTTAAAATTTAAAATATTGTTTTTCCCATTGGTATTTAAAATTTTTAAATGTATTTGTGGTTCGATTCACGGAGCAAGAATACTTTTCTGATAAGTGAACTGGCCAGCTTAAACATGGTTTTAAGTTCTAACGCTTCCAACTCATACATACCCGTAAGTTTCATGAATAATGACAGCCTCATTCTGCAAGTAATATAAATGACAAATGTTGTAATGCAATGAATGCCGCAATTTTTTAATGAAATTTTCTGAAATTTGGGGGAAAGAGTATGGATGTGCTTAATGAAAAAAAAAGGATGTGTTCTGCCATTGGCGCTTACTTTGTAGTGTTGGACAACATGGTCGGGGTTGTCCCTGTTGGCGTTCTTCGACTGTTGTTGGTTCCTGCGTACCATTTGGAGTGTAAATGATAAATCACGGACGGAAAGGGAAGTTGGCCTGCTGTGCCCGTTTTAGCTTACTTACCCTAGTTAAGTGGTCATTCTTATATATACGCACAACTCTGCTAGTTTAGTTCTGAAGCACGTTTGGTTCTCATTTATCGAACTATTTTAGGGATGAAACACTGAGTGAACCGTGCCTAATTCGGGATTCGAACCCTTCAACTGTCATGTCAGCAAAAGCATAAGCACTGCAAATACGATAAGCCATTGGAATAGAAAGTGGGATATGACAATTTTAAAGAGAAAATAGAATATTCATCAGATATCTGAAACTTAGGAAAACCGGACAACAACTACAAGAAACACAAAAATTGCCGGAGAGTAATCGAAAAGCCGAAGCTAAGTTTATACAACTGTAACGTTAAATTAAAAAAACAGGAATTGAATATGTAACGTTAAATTAAAAAAACAGGAATTGAATAAAAAGGAACTTGTTGATAGAGGCTTTTAAGAAAAACACTTAAACCTTGTTATCCAAAACTGAAGTAAACTAGGAGTGTGTAACCCTACAAAGCTTTCAATTACCTCTAAATAAATCAATGCAAATTATATACCTAAAAGGTAGTTACAATACCTTTTAAACAAAAAAAAACATTTCTATGGCAACCACCCCTAGCGCATGTGCAATTTTCTCGAAAACCTTATTCTGACGCCCGGAGGATACTGGGAACACGTGTACCAAATTTGAAGTCTGTATCTCTTTTAGTTTTTCAGAAATACTTTTAAAACCAAAAAAGTTCTATGGGCTATGGCAGCGCTTTTTGTGCATGTCCCTTGCGCATGCGCAATTTTTTCAAAAACCTTGTAACGTCCAACAAGTACTTTGGGAACACATCTACCAAATTTGAAGTCTGCGTCGCTTTTCGTTTTTCGGCGATACCCTTAAACCAAAAAAAGTTCTATGACAGCTACCCATTGAACATGCGCAATTTTATCGAAAACTTTATTATGACTTTCCACAAGTACTACAGAAACTCGTTTACCAAATGTGATGTTCGTAGCTCTTTTAGTTAGGCAGACACATGTTCGAAAACAACTTTTTCGGAATCAGCACCCTCCAAAACGAGTAAAAAACCACAAAATCTCTATTTCGGATTTTTAACTTCATCGTAATACGTTGTTCATTACCAAAAATTTCATACAACATAGCTTATTATATTTAAAAGAGCGAAACCTGATCTAAGAGACCACAGGAACAACACGGATCTTGAAAAGAAGCGTTTTACTTATCATGTTAGGAGGAAAACTTGAAAGGAAATGTGAAAACCGAAGTTAATAAAAGATGCATTTTTCAAAAATGCTGGTAAAAACGGGTGATTCAACATAGTGCAAAACCCCATTTAAAAAAAAAAAATTACATATTAATTTAAAAAAAACTTCGATGGCGGTTTTTTGAGAAAAAACCGGTTTCCGGTTTTTAGACGGTTTTCCCAGCAAAAAACCGGTTTCCGGTTTAGACCGGCCTCATAAAAAAACCGGTTTTTCGGTCAAAACCGAGGGCAAAAAACCGGTTTTTCAAAAAACCGGTTTCGGTTTTCCATCCCTAGTGTGATATACCCTTAAAGTGGCAGCAACACTGGCCATTAACCCTCCAAAAAAGCCTCCATGCGCGTCCCGTCGTTAGCATTGGAGGTCACGTGATCAGTCAATCTAATACTTTAATTATGATACCTATGGGTTTGCCAGGCTAGATTTACCTGATTTTCAGGTCTGGCGACAATTGGCATAGTTCTAACGAAACAGTAGCGATAAGTTGCCATATGTTGCAACCTTTCTCCTCTTGGCGATTTTCATGATTGGTACGCTTTTAGAAGTTGCTTGACAGAGCAATGGGCATTCTATTTATGTAATTTTTTGTAATTTTAGAATTAAATAGTATTTTTTGGTATTATTTTTCTCCTTATAGTGGCAGCAACACTGTCCATTTTGCCCTCTTATTTGAACTCCATGAGCGTCCTGTCGTTAGCATTGGAGGTCACGTGATCAGCCAATCTAATACTTTTGATATCTATGTTTGGCCCAGAGACATATAATCATAGATATCATAATTAAAGTATTAGATTGGCTGATCACGTGACCTCCAATGCTAACGACGGGACGCGCATGGAGGCTTTTTTGGAGGGTTTAATGGCCAGTGTTTGGAGGGTTTAATGACCAGTGTTTGGAGGGTTTAATGACCAGTGACCCAACAAACAACACATGTCATCGAGCACATTGTTTGTCGTGCCATGGCGCCATCTATTGATAGCTTTCTCACGCTTCCAATAGGGTATTTGACTAAAAAAAATTTACTGGCTTAAAATATTCCTAAGCAAAAAATATTAGACCCGTATTTTTTCTTTTTTCCAAATTCCGCCTAGAAACGGAGAAAAAAGCAATTAAAATTTAACTATAAGCCACGCCCCCAAAACGATCCCCGGCAGAATTTGAAGGATGTGACGTCACCTGGTAGCAAACGGTTTCGACATGCGGGAGAATCCGTAGTGATCACTGTTGTTGTTGTATTTGATAATAAAATTTCTTTTGATTTATTATTGACAGAGTGAGTAGAGGTGATTAACAGATTAAATGGGTTTTTTTATTTTGTTTTTTAACATTTAGCATTTTATTACTAATGGTTGGTTCGCGGCTTTTTAATTTCATGAACCGCTACTTAACCTGTCAATTCCCTTAAGATTTAGATTGACTTTTTAAGATAAAATGGCACATGGCACCAGAGAGTTTTCTTGTAAACCAAAAATTAATGGCTTATAAAATAAGAAATATATATAAAAGAGCTCAATCTGAACTAACACATATCCTAAATAAACGTACATAAAAATATTAGAGGGCCTCAGTTAAATCGTTTTTTTTTTTTTAAATATAAAATTAGGTTACTTCATATGAATTTTTCATGAGATATGAAGTTTTTTCATGTAAATTTTTTTAAACAACCGCCCCATCTGCCAAAATGTCTAGCCTTAAAATTGAATAAAACCAATTTAGAAATGATTATTTTATACACGCATATGCAATTTTTGTTATAATTAATAATTTAAAATGTCAGGGATTTTCAATATAAGTCACTCATTTGCAGATTTGTTACTTTATAAGTGCTTATTTTTTGGTGAAATGGGTACGTAATTGTTACATTAAATTTGGGCTACACACCTTGATCAAGTACGGAGACGTAGAATATTTCGGCTTCTTCTAGTGATTAACTATCGCTATACTGTGCCGTTCCGCAATGTAAACATTTGGTGATTTCGTTTACTAAGGCCCTGTATTTGAGCTTAAAGTTTGAATTTACTGGACTAACGCTTGAAAACATCGAAAATAAGATCATTCACAAACAACTTAAGCTGTTTTAAATTTAATTAATAATTTTGTACAAGATAATTTATTCAAGTATTGAGTTTAATGAAAAACTGATGTAGCTTTTAATAAATAGATTTTTATAACGTTTTTTCTTTTTACTAGAACGCATAAACAACTTTTTAGCCTACTTTTCTTTTTTTAATTCGAAAGAATTAAAAAAATGAAAAAGTAGGTATTGACATGCCGTCGATGTCCGTCTGTATGTCTGTCTGTCTGTCTGTCCGTACCCCCCTTCCAAAATCGGTTCTATCCATCGGATCTTAAAAATTCTTTTTTTGTTAGAAAGCTATGACCTCAGATACCCAACTTTCATACTTTTTGTCCGTCTGTCTGTACGTCCGGACGGACATAAATCTACTATCTGTCGGCGAATTTCCCATTGAATTAGCATTGAAATTCAATTTTGAGTCATTTAAATCACTGTAGGTATTGAAATGCGGTTGATGTCCATCTGTCTGTCTGTTCGTATGTCTGTCTGTCTTTCCGTCTGTCTGTCTGTCCGTACCCCCCCTTCCAAAATCGGTTCTATCCATCGGATCTTAAAAATTCTTTTTTTGTTAGAAAGCTATGACCTCAGATACCCAACTTTCATACTTTTTGTCCGTCTGTCTGTACGTCCGGACGGACATAAATCTACTATCTGTCGGCGAATTTCCCATTGAATTAGCATTGAAATTCAATTTTGAGTCATTTAAATCGCCGTAGGTATTGAAATGCGGTTGATGTCCATCTGTCTGTCTGTTCGTATGTCTGTCTGTCTGTCTTTCCGTCTGTCCGTATTCGTCTTCCAAAATCGGTTCTATCCCTCGGATCTTAAAAATTCTTTTTTTGTTAGAAAGCTATGACCTCAGATACCTAACTTTTATACTTTTTGTCCGTCTGTCTGTACGTCCGGACGGACATAAATCTACTATCTGTCGGCGAATTTCCCATTGAATTAGCATTGAAATTCAATTTTGAGTCATTTAAATCACTGTTGCCAAATCAACAATGGCATGAGAAACTTTATTTATTTAAACATATTTGAAGCAAAATAATATTTTAATGAATCAGTTTGGAAAGACGTCATAAAATGTAGCACAATATGATTCTTTGATTATTCATTATTTATCTACAAAGAAAGCGGCAAGGCATACTTTTGCATGCAATTATGCTTAGTTTTAATTTACATTTCTTATTTTTTAATGCAGTTCGGAGTAGTTTCATTACTTTTGTTATTAATAAATATTTAATTATTCTTCGAACTACAAATAAATCACGAGCAGATGATAAATAATATTTAATTAATTTGCGAAAGAATATTAAGGAAAATAGTTGATTTTGGCTTTTAGAAGTTTAAATTATAGCTGGGTGCTGTGTTTCGATTTTTTTTCTAATGTGTATAAATCTAGTGTAGAAACGGCTGTTGATGATATTTACTTTAGGAACCTAGTTTTTTTTCCGATTAGAACTTCAGTAAGTATTTAAGTAACAGGAAAGTAGGCTATTTTAGTTCTTTACGAACTTCTTGTTGCAAACAGAAGTGCTTAACGGCGTAACTTATTTCTTATTTTCTAGATTAGTACAAGAAAAAATAATTTCGGGGCGCCATCTATAGGCAAAGAAAAAGATATGAAACTAGTTAACATTACAACATTAAATATAACACTTTCCCTTGTTAACTGGATTATTATTTACACTTTTAGGACGTTTTCATTAAAAATATTAATAGCTTCCTTATAATCCTTTTAAAATTGGTTATTACTTCCGTTGAAGTTTTAATATTTCGGAACTCATTAGAACAGAAATCTGAGGGATATGCTGCGTGAGGATATGCTGCGCGGTCGGCTATCATTTTCGGATGTTCGGTGAAACGTAATTGCATTCGCGTAGAAAACACTAAATTTTCAACCGAAGTTCGAGAAATCAAAATTTTCGAATAAATCTTACATTAGGTTAAGGGTGATAATTAGAAGATGAAAAATTTGAAGGAAGTATACGAAAAAATAAAAAAAAATTAGCAAAATGAAACTGAAAATTAGTTCTTCTTTTGCCTACTCGCACGCATAAACAAAGATTGAGGTGTGAAGCGGTTTCGGCGCGCTGTCTACTCACTCCTGATCAGTATTCTTCAGGGCTTCTTTAGCTCCTCAGTGGTTGGGATGGAGAAGGTCAGAAAAAGATGCGCAGACCAATCAGAGTAGCGTTTGTAGTCACGTGACCAAGCTTTGAAATATCGCGATTTTAAAACGTGATTTAAATAATATCTGAGTAATTTTTTGAAGAAAAACCAATGAATATGCTTTTTCTAGTTCCAATACTATGTTTATATAACTTTTTTGGGCAGTTTCCCGATTTAGTCAAATACCCTATTTTGATCGAGCTTGGACGGCATTGGAACTTCTGCAAAGAACTTCCATAGGAATAACATGGAGAACTGCTATGAAGAATTTTTCACGGTATTTTTTCGTGCATGCACGAAAAAGTTCTGCGACGAGATATCGGTAGCCAATCAGCATCAAGTATAGCTCTGATGTCTTGTTGGCGAAATCGAGTTTGCCAAATGGGAAAAAATCTACTTTATGCTCGCCAATGTTTATTTTTTTTACTCCTGCTCATCGAGATTTTAACAACACGCTCTCACTTTGAATATTTGAAATTCAGCTTACAAAATGAGTAAACTCTTCTAAAAGAAAATTGAGGGCGGAACTGGAAGACATAATGTCAATTAAGTTTGAAACTATTTAAAATATTTTGAGCATTAAAACTGCAAACTATTTCAGTTCATTTTTGTTAATTGTAGGAGAAGTAAAATTAACTTTAGTATTTTTAACTGGAAAGATATTCAGAAATATAGTCAGATTCAGGAGATAAAAAGTAAATCATAATTTATAATTACTATAACCCTTTCTTGTAAAGTTAATGAAAATGTCAAGTAGGTTCATTTGAGGTTGTAATCAACAACTAAAAATTATAAGTACTATCATTGTGGGTAACTTTGGTCTAAGAGAAGAAAAAATTAAACTACAAAAACTATTTAAACACTTTGAAATCGCCATGCATTTTAAGTATTGAACTTTTAGGAACAATTTTTAAGCATGTTTGTTAAATTTTATAAATAAAAAAAAATGGTATTAGTTTTTAAAATTAGCACGCGGCATGCGGGTTTCCCGATGACCAATAATTAAATATAGCATATTTATCTCCAATGTTGTTTTCAATACTTTTTTAGATTATCCAGACAAAAGTTGGAAGTAGATTTTTGTCATTAAATGCTCCTAAGAATGTATATGTGGTATTGCCAAAAGTAGAATAATATTTTTTATATAATTTTTAACTGGAAAGATATTCAGAAATATAGTCAGATTCAGGAGGTAAAAAGTATCATAATTTATGATTACTATAACCCTTTAGTACATGGTCAAAGTTACCGGCTTCAACAGTATAGCATAAGCCAGAGAATACTTAAAAAGAAAAACATATGCTTCAATATAGTACTGGTTATAACTGTTCGTATTAATTATATTATCTGGTTATAACTGTTCGTAATTATTATGTAAACAAATAAAAAAATTGAAAAAATGTGCCAAGATTAGCGATAAGTATCATTCACAACAACCCCTCCAGGAACGTGTGACGTCAGAATCTGGGCAGTCGGACAACCCTATGAGCAGTTCCGTGCAGAAGGTGCACCGTGTGAAATGGGCTTTATCGCCATGTTTTGAGCGGGAGTTTCCGAGAGACGCTCTCGTCCATACGTGTTTCGACGTGTTCTCGACGCTCTCGAGTCTCGTCGTTGCCGCCATTGCATTATTGCAATAATGCTCCAAGTCACATTTCCCAATAGCTCATTGAGTCATTGCTGTGGGATCGGGACAACTGTAACACTAACCAAAACACTGCCAAGTAAGAACCCAAGTAAGTTTTTATTCCGTTTAAAAAAAAATTCAATTATGTTTCACTTTATATTAATTGTTAAATATTTCCTTGTGATTGTTTAGAGCGTAAACAAATAGGTTTTGGTTTATCGTGTTTCGAAAGAATGCTAAAATCATGTTATATTTTAGTGCATATTCTGCATCCTTGTTTTACTTGGAGCCATAAGATAAAAATAAATGAAGTATTTATAACATAAACTTCATTATGTATTTAGTGGTAGTTTAGAAGAGATTTAGAGCTGTTGCACAATTAACTGGAATTAATAGCAATAAGAATAACAAGCAACTAAAAAGAATAAATCGGTATAAAATATTGTTTTATAGTGCAAAGGAGCTAGAAAACAAAAAAGTGGGGGGGATGGACTAAAGTGGTATTAAAAGTAAGGAGGCGCTTGGTCATTTCCGCAAAAAGTGGGGCGACGCGTCACCCTGCACCTACCCACACTTCTATCACTGCTTTTTAGGTTTAGGTAAGTAATTGTAAAAACTTAATAAGGTATATAATTGCCAAAAAGGTGTGTCTTGATTTACTGAACGGCAATTGAAAGTCGTGTATTGTTACACATTTGTGGTTTTACATTGCTTTTGTTTAAAATTTTTAGCTGTAATGAAATAAAAAAAAAACCTGGCAAGCTGCCCTTAACATGACTTAATTTTATCGTATCTCCGCCTTAACCGACCGAAAGTTGTCCTTAGGCTGTGTCTTGACTACAACATCAAATGCAACAAATATTGGCGACTTGGCAGAGTCAGCCACATGCTATTGCATCGCTTGGCTGTCTCAATGTTTTGTGGCATTTGATGTCGTAGTCAGGACACAGCCTTAAGGTGCTAAAAACAAAATGCTACCAATGGTCCCAAACTACAAATGCTGCAAGCAAGTGTGATACGTCAACTTCCTTAAATACAACCGACACAGACAAATTTTTACTGACATAGAGAGAAGGTATACCCAGGGCGAAGGCGGGAATCGTACTCGCACCCGTGCAGTGCGCAGACTGTTAGCGTAATGGGCTGAGATCCAAACTACTTGGCTGCCCGGGCCCCTAACAGCAGTGTTTCCCTGCATATGAAAATTCATGAATTTTTACATTAGGTAAATTTTGTCATGAATTTGGGACATTTCTTTTTGGCAGAATTTTTGTGACATAATTCATTTTGAAGTGACTTTAAATATAGTTCACAAAGAGATTCTTCGCTTGTATATTGATATGAAATGTCTTGCTTCTATAAGATTTGAACCTTTTTTCTTGCATTTAAAAATTATTAGTTTTTATTTATTAGTGTTTCACATAGTGAGTGGATATTTGCACAATGTTTAACCATGCGCCTGCTGTATGCTGGTGTGGCGACGCTCTTTGACAAGTGCGGACAAGCCTCGGTGAGAAAGATTGCCTGTACTGTTGCTTTTTTTCGATTTGCACCGAATTATTCGAGTCGGAAGGTAGGTAATTAATTCGTAATAATTATAGATAGTCGGAGCTCCTACCTATTATATTTGTGTTTATATCTGTCCAAAGCTGAAGTTGGTAAGTTTTTAAAATTTATTAAAAAGGAAAGCATGGTAAACAATATAATGAAAATAAGTGTAATATGATTTTTTTAAGGCAATGAAAGCTGGTGTTTAACATTTCATTGTTTTTTTAAGATTTGAACCTTTTTTCTTGCATTTAAAAACTATTACTTTTTATTTATTAGTGTTTCACATAGTGAGTGGATATTTGCACAATGTTTATCTAAAGAAATTAAGGTAAAATCCTAGTCGCTTTCCCTTTTCAGATTGAAAAATTTGGAGAGTTTTTAAAGAGCGATAAATAACTTTCCTAAGCAGCCATGTTCATGTAATAAACCATCCTAAAATACCTAAATATTGCTACATTCTACTTCAATATTTATAGATGGTCTGATCAGATAGAAAACTCGCATTCATTGCCGCAAACACATTTTATTAATTTTGGGCCTCTGATTCAAAGTGTATTTAAGATGCGTGCAAAATGTGCATTAGTACCACCCAGTGAAAAGGCAGCGGCAATCGGTACCAGCCTCAATACTTAACCTTTCTTGAGAATTACTGGGTTTTGAGCCCATAGCTGGTGTAATAAGTTCAATTTTAATTCAAATAAACTGATGCAAGGAAGTGATCATGACTTCCAAATATTTTCGAGACTCTTTCACATTTTTATTGTATCCGTGGACATGTAAACAACAAAACAAATCCATCTTTAATAATATAATGCAGGTAATAACCCGATCTGTAACTGGTAGGGCGCTACGACGAAGAACCACTCGTATAAAATATTTTGTTGCTACATTAACCAAGTTACACTCATTCGGCTCGAGCAATTTTTCTTGGGTTTTAAGATTCATTTTGAATACTTAGTACCATGCGCCTGCTGTATGCTGGTGTGCTGACGCGCCGAATTAAGTCGGAAGGTAAATAATTCGTACTAACTTTAGATAGCCAGAGCTCCTACCTATTACATTTGTGTTTTTATCTGTCCAAAGCTGAAGGTAAGTTTTTAAAATTTATTAAAAATTAAAGCATGGTAAACAATGTAATGAAAATAAGTAATATAATTTTTTAAGGCAATGAAGGCTGCATATTTGGTGTTTAACATTTCATTATTTTTTTTTAAGATTTGAACCTTTTTCTTGCATTAAAAAAATTATTAGTTTTTATTGTTAATGTGGTCCGGTACCTCGAACAACTTTTTTTTTTTTATTTTTACATTTGCTAAATCCAAATTTTTTCTGTGGATATTTGCACAATGTTTATCGAAAGAAATTGATGTAAAATCCTAGTCACTTTCCCTTTTCAAATTGAAAAATTTGGAGAGTTTTTAAAGAGCGATAAAGAACTTTCCTAAGCAGCCATGTTCATGTAATAAACCATCCTAAAATACCTAAATATTGCTACATTCTACTTCAATATTTATAGATGGTCTGATCAGATAGAAAACTCGCGTTCATTGCCGCAAACACATTTTATTAATTTTGGACCTCTGATTCAAAGCGTATTTAAGATGCGTGCAAAATGTGCATTAGTACCACCCAGTGAAAAGGCAGCGGCAATCGGTACCAGCCTCAATACTTAACCTTTCTTGAGAATTACTGGGTTTTGAGCCCATAGCTGGTGTAATCAGTTCAATTTTAATTCAAATAAACTGATGCAAGGAAGTGATCATGACTTCCAAATATTTTCGAGACTCTTTCACATTTTTATTGTATCTGTGGGCATGTAAACAACAAAGCAAATCCATCTTTAATAATATAATGCAGGTAATAACCCGATCTGTAATTGGTAGGGCGCTACGACGAAGAACCACTCGTATAAAATATTTTGTTGCTACATTAACCAAGTTACACTCATTCGGCTCGAGCAATTTTTCTTGGGTTTTAAGATTCATTTTGAATACTTAGTACCATGCGCCTGCTGTATGCTGGTGTGCTGACGCGCCGAATTAAGTCGGAAGGTAAATAATTCGTACTAACTTTAGATAGCCAGAGCTCCTACCTATTACATTTGTGTTTTTATCTGTCCAAAGCTGAAGGTAAGTTTTTAAAATTTATTAAAAATTAAAGCATGGTAAACAATGTAATGAAAATAAGTAATATAATTTTTTAAGGCAATGAAGGCTGCATATTTGGTGTTTAACATTTCATTGTTTTTTTTTAAGATTTGAACCTTTTTCTTGCATTAAAAAAATTATTAGTTTTTATTGTTAATGTGGTCCGGTACCTCGAACAACTTTTTTTTTTTTTTTACATTTGCTAAATCCAAATTTTTTCTACGTGAGCAACGTTTATAAACAATTCTTTTTAGCCCCAAAAAACTTCAAATTATGTGCAAAATTTGACACAAATAAAAAAATTTATTGCATTTTTGCCTTTTTTCAAGTTCCTACTCCTCTTCGAATTTTCAATTTTCTGTGTTTAGTAATTATTGTAGGTTCTTTATTATTATCCTAATAGATCTATGCATTCAAATTTTAGTTAACACGAACTGTCGTTTTGGAAAAAAAAACTATTACTAAAAAAATCAGATTTTCATGGGAAAAAAAAGAATTTTCAACTTTGAACATTGTTTACGAAAAATCAAATGAAAATTAAGCAAAAAGAATGCATACTTTTATAAGAAATACATTGTATTTAGGCGCTAGACGAAGAACACTCGTATAAAATTACTTTTGATTGCTAATTAACAAGTACACTCTTCGCTCGAGCAATTTCTTGGTTTAAGATTCATTTTGAATACTTAGTACCATGCGCCTGCTGTATGCTGGTGTGCTGACGCGCCGAATTAAGTCGAAGGTAAATAATTCGTAACTAATTTAGATAGCAGAGCTCCTACCTATTACATTGTGTTTTTATCTGTCCAAAGCTGAAGTAAGTTTTTAAAATTTATTAAATTAAAGCATGTAAACAATGTATGAAATAAGTAATATAATTTTTAAGGCATGAGCTGCATATTTGGTGTTTAACATTTCATTTTTTTTTTTAAGATTTGAACCTTTTCTTGCATAAAAAAATTATTAGTTTTTATTGTTAATGTGGTCCGGTACCTCGACAACTTTTTTTTTTAACATTTGCTAAATCCAAATTTTTCTACGTGAGCAACGTTTATAACATTCTTTTTAGCCCAAAAAACTTCAAATTATGTGCAAAATTTGACACAATAAAAAAATTTATTGCATTTTTGCCTTTTTTCAAGTTCTACTCCTCTTCGAATTTTCATTTTCTGTGTTTAGTAATTTATTGTAGGTTCTTTATTATTATCCTAAAGATCTATGCATTCAAATTTAGTTAACACGAACTCTCGTTTGGAAAAAAAACTATTACTAAAAAAATCAGATTTTCATGGGAAAAAAGAATTTCACTTTGAACATTGTTTTACGAAAAATCAATGAAATTAAGCAAAAAGAATGCATACTTTTATAAGAAATACTATTTGGTATTTAAAATGTAAAGACAGCATTTAAGTGCTGTAGTTAAAAAGCCTTAGCATTTTGAAATAGATAAAATATGAAAATCTCGTCCGAGATATTAGCCTCTAATTCATTTTAACGTTACCAGAATACAAAGTTATTGAATGAAATCAATCATAACTCTTAGTATTATGAATTTTGTTATCTGGTTTGCTATGAATTGTACACTATTAGCTCTATTATGTTTCCGTACAATAAAACAAAAAAGTGCAATTTTACCAATTTCAAGGTACTGACCCCTTTAAAATTCATTTTTTTTTACTTAGAACCATGCGCCTGCTGTATGCTGGTGTGGCGACGCGCTTTGACAAGAAGTGCGGACAAGCCTCGGTGAGAAAGATTACGTGGGATGTTGCCTGTACTGTTGCTTTTTTTTCCATTTGCACCGAATTATTCAAGTCGGAAGGTAGTAATTCGTAATAATTTTAGATAGTCAGAGCTCCTACCTATTATATTGTGTTTTTATCTGTCCAAGTTGAAGGTAGGTTTTTAAAATTTATAAAAAGGAAAGCATGGTAAACAATGTAATGAAATAAGTGTAATATTTTTTTTAAGGCAATGAAAGCTGCATATTTGGTGTTAACATTTTGTTGTTGTTTTTAAGATTTTTACCTTTTTTCTTGCATTTAAAAACTGAGTTTTTATTTATTAGTGTTTCACATAGTGAGTGGATATTTGCACAATGTTTATCTAAAGAAATTGATGTAAAATCCTAGTCACTTTCCCTTTTCAAATTGAAAAATTTGGAGAGTTTTTAAAAAAGATAAATAACTTTCCTAAGCAGCCATGTTCATGTAATAAACCATCCTAAAATACCTAAATATTGCTACATTCTACTTCAATATTTATAGATGGTCTGATCAGATAGAAAACTCGCATTCATTGCCGCAAACACATTTTATTAATTTTGGGCCTCTGATTCAAAGCGTATTTAAGATGCGTGCAAAATGTGCATTAGTACCACCCAGTGAAAAGGCAGCGGCAATCGGTACCAGCCTCAATACTTAACCTTTCTTGAGAATTACTGGGTTTTGAGCCCATAGCTGGTGTAATAAGTTCAATTTTAATTCAAATAAACTGATGCAAGGAAGTGATCATGACTTCCAAATATTTTTGAGACTCTTTCACATTTTTATTGTATCTGTGGGCATGTAAACAACAAAGCAAATCCATCTTTAATAATATAATGCAGGTAATAACCCGATCTGTAATTGGTAGGGCGCTACGACGAAGAACCACTCGTATAAAATATTTTGTTGCTACATTAACCAAGTTACACTCATTCGGCTCGAGCAATTTTTCTTGGGTTTTAAGATTCATTTTGAATACTTAGTACCATGCGCCTGCTGTATGCAAGTGTAATATATTTTTTTTAAGGCAATGAAAGCTGCATATTTGGTGTTTAACATTTTGTTGTTGTTTTTAAGATTTTTACCTTTTTTCTTGCATTTAAAAACTGAGTTTTTATTTATTAGTGTTTCACATAGTGAGTGGATATTTGCACAATGTTTATCTAAAGAAATTGATGTAAAATCCTAGTCACTTTCCCTTTTCAAATTGAAAAATTTGGAGAGTTTTTAAAAAAGATAAATAACTTTCTTAAGCAGCCATGTTCATGTAATAAACCATCCTAAAATACCTAAATATTGCTACATTCTACTTCAATATTTATAGATGGTCTGATCAGATAGAAAACTCGCATTCATTGCCGCAAACACATTTTATTAATTTTGGGCCTCTGATTCAAAGCGTATTTAAGATGCGTGCAAAATGTGCATTAGTACCACCCAGTGAAAAGGCAGCGGCAATCGGTACCAGCCTCAATACTTAACCTTTCTTGAGAATTACTGGGTTTTGAGCCCATAGCTGGTGTAATAAGTTCAATTTTAATTCAAATAAACTGATGCAAGGAAGTGATCATGACTTCCAAATATTTTCGAGACTCTTTCACATTTTTATTGTATCTGTGGGCATGTAAACAACAAAGCAAATCCATCTTTAATAATATAATGCAGGTAATAACCCGATCTGTAATTGGTAGGGCGCTACGACGAAGAACCACTCGTATAAATATTTTATGCTACATTAACCAAGTTACACTCATTCGCTCGAGCAATTTTTCTTGGGTTTTAAGATTCATTTTGAATACTTAGTACATGCGCCTGCTGTATGCAAGTGTAATATATTTTTTTTAAGGCAATGAAAGCTGCATATTTGGTGTTTAACATTTTTTTTTTTTTTAAGATTTTTACCTTTTTTCTTGCATTTAAAAACTGTGAGTTTTTATTTATTAGTGTTTCACATAGTGAGTGGATATTTGCACAATGTTTATCTAAAGAAATTGATGTAAAATTCTAGTCACTTTCCCTCTTCAGATTGAAAAATTTGGAGAGTTTTTAAAGAGCGATAAATAACTTTCCTAAGCAGCCATGTTCATGTAATAAACCATCCTAAAATACCTAAATATTGCTACATTCTACTTCAATATTTATAGATGGTCTGATCAGATAGAAAACTCGCGTTCATTGCCGCAAACACATTTTATTAAATTTGGACCTCTGATTCAAAGCGTATTTAAGATGCGTGCAAAATGTGCATTAGTACCACCCAGTGAAAAGGCAGCGGCAATCAATCCCAGCCTCAATACTTAACCTTTCTTGAGAATTACTGGGTTCTGAGCCCATAGCTGGTGTAATCAGTTCAATTTTAATTCAAATAAACTGATGCAAGGAAGTGATCATGACTTCCAAATATTTTCGAGACTCTTTCACATTTTTATTGTATCTGTGGGCATGTAAACAACAAAGCAAATCCATCTTTAATAATATAATGCAGGTAATAACCCGATCTGTAACTGGTAGAGCGCTACGACGAAGAACCACTCGTATAAAATATTTTTGCTACATTAACCAAGTTACACTCATTCGGCTCGAGCAATTTTTCTTGGGTTTTAAGATTCATTTTGAATACTTAGTACCATGCACCTGCTGTATGCTGGTGTGCTGACGCGCCGAATTAAGTCGGAAGGTAAATTATTCGTACTAACTTTAGATTGCCAGACCTCCTACCTATTATATTTGTGTTTTTATCTGTCCAAAGCTGAAGGTAGGTTTTTAAAATTTATTAAAAAGGAAAGCATGGTAAACAATAATGAAAATAAGTGTAATGTAATTTTTTTAAGGCCTTGAAGCAGCATATTTGGTGTGTAACATTTCGTTTTTTTTTTTTTTTTTTTTTTTTTTTTAAGATTTGAACCTTTTTCTTGGATTGATTTCATTCTTAGAATACAGTAAAGTTTACATTGGTAAGATTTAAAGATGAAAATGATGGTTTGCATTGTGAATTGAATTTTAAGTTGTTTTTAAGTAGCTTTAAAAGTATTTAAATGAACAGTTATGTTAAATAACTAGCTTGTCAAATAAATTGTGTAATATTTCATTATTAATTGTAAAATTTGGTTTTCATTTGCTTTCCCTTGCATGGTTTTATTTTAATTGGTAAATCAAAAAATTAATTTTTTGATATATATATATATATATATATATTGTGTAAATTAAATTAAGATAGTGAAAATTTTCTCATAGTTGTGTTATGTTATTCTTTTTTCATAATACATTACTTTATGATATGTTTAAAATTGTTATAAAGCTCATATTACTTAATTTTGTATACCGGTTTTGGTGGAAAGGTAAGAAAGGAAAATAAAATTAAGGTAGCCGTACGTTATAAACACTAAGTTTGGTCAAATTTCACATTTGTCTTTTTTAGGAATTTCATTGGTTTTATAAATCAGTAAGAATTTAGAGTAGTGCTAGTTCAAATTCTTAAAAACTATATATTGCAAATAAAACATTAAATATGGTCTAGATAATATATTTGTACTAAGAGTTAACTTGGGGTTGGGAGCGACCGGGAAAACTCGGAATTTTTCTTTTATGGGAAGTCAGGGATTTTTATCGTTTACCGCGAAACCAGGAGCCTAATTTTAATAAGTGTGCAAGCCTATTGTACTATTAGCAGGAGGAGCCGCGCTCTCCTTCGAATAATCAAAGAGATCATTTACCCTCATCGAAGAAAATAAGCCAATGACTGACGTAAACGTCATTCGGTGACATCGAGAATTTTTCTTTCGTTAATCGGGCATATCTGTGGCTGTTTATTTTGTTTTTTAAACTGTTAATACCACGTGTAGGGTTTATGCGCATGTGAAAAGTCATGAATTTGTTCTACAAACGACCAAAAGTCATGAAAAAACGGTATATTTGTATGAATTTCGGAACATTTTGTGTAAAATTACGTAAAATATCGCCATAAACGCCTTAGATCGGTTAAGTTTGTATTTACATTGAGCCCTAAGCAGGGTTTGATTTAAGCGGTATCGCATATCAATTTGCGACGCAAATTCACTGAAACAGCAAAAAAATGGCCAACCAATTCACTAGAACTGCTATGCATTTTTTTAACGATTGTTTACTTTTTCTTTGCACCGTAATTCCGTGAAACTAAACTTAAATTTCAATAAACAATAAGTTCAAATAACAGATTCTAATAATGAAGATAATTTTTTTTTTATAAAATGTGAAGATGAATTAAGATTAGAATACACTAAGATGTCTTCAAATCTCAACCAGCCAGTGCAATCTCCCATTAGAAGAGGAGTCCAATAATACTTCCTGATTTACTCAGTTAGCCGCCTAGTAATTTTCACGAAATCTACCGATGATGTCACATTGCATCTAGAATGATTGACAGTTCTCTGGCTCTGCGTGATCAGAAGAGTGTCTAGTTTCATTTTTGTAGCTCCGGTTCAGGCCAAGTCGAACCAACCAGAATACTCTTTCCGGATCAAGTGTCGGGCCTACGGTGTCCATGAGTCGTGAACACCTAGAATGAAAACATACTGACCCTTGACCCTTTTTTTTTTCTACTTCGGCGTATAGTGGGGTTTCTGGTTTTAGACAACTTTTAGTTTTTAAAAAAAATAACGTATATAGGCTTTGAAATATATTTAGATTTTATGTTAGTAAATTTCGAGTCCTTGAATTTTTTTGAAAAAATGCTTGAATTTTTTTTCCTAACAAATGTAACAAATTTTGGTAATCAGGGATGGAAAAGTCGGAATTTTGAAGCTCGGAATCACTCCCATCCCTGTAACTAATTATTTTATTAGATTTATCATCTTATTTTTGTCACTGAACTTGATTATTTGACTTTAAATACGAACGGAGCATGTAATTTTCATGACATGTTTTTGGGTGGTTCTTAATGACCTAAATTTACATTTTTTTCTCCACTTTTCAACTTAAAAGGATATCTTATAAAAGCTATAAGAAGTTTATTGTATCTATTAAAAAAAATTAGCCTTGAAAGGTATATGGCCACTTTTAAAAAAACATTTTTTTTTTTCAAAAAAGAAAGGAGACAACATTATGAGTAGGTCAATGAAATCAAATTTACTCATAATGTTAATAGAAATGTAATAGCGGTCTTGTATCATATCAATCATAATTAATGTAAAACATAAAAGTGAACCATAAGTCACTTTCCATGACCATTTTCCAATTCAATTCCATTAATATTTGTCGAATTTTCTAAAGTTGAGTATTTTTTATTTTATATAATAAATACTTCAGTACCCAGTAGCAGAACTTTTGGAATGTGGCTGCAGCATGACGTTTTAAAGGAAAAAATTTGGCTGCAAGGAAAAAGACTACCCCCCCCCCCCCCCCCCCCCCTCGCGACATTATCAGAAGATTTACCGTACACCGGCAAGCGGCTGTTAAATTAATGCTTTAATTTTTAAGTTTAATTAATATAGTACAATCATGACATATAACATATTCGGTACGGGAAGCCATTGCACCTACTGGTGCACTGCACAGCAGGGATCAGCCTGGGTAAAAAAAAATGCTAAAATTAGAAGAAAGCTGTAGCAAAATGCTCAAGAAAAATTAGTTACTTATAATCAGCGTGTCTCACGCAAATTAAATCATTGAATTTATACATAAATCAATCTTTGTATAGCAGTTAATTTGGTTTAGCAGTATAGCTTAACAACACAATGATAATTATTTTATGAATCACGACGCGGCAAATTTAAATAATTATTTAATCTATTCTTCTACTACATTTATTTGTAATTTTTTTAATAAAAATTAAAAAATAAGTATATTTACTTTTATTTATGGTGTTGGATTATCTTCAGATTTGTCTATGAACATGTTTTTGCTGTTCATTTGTATTAAAATCAAGTTCTGGTTGTTTGAAATCCCCAACTTTTGGTCTTTCATTACATATCCTTATTACCATGGTTCATACATTTGTAAGAAAAAAATATTCATGTACTTTTCCAGAAAAATTCAAGAACTAGAAATTTACTAGCAACATAAAATCTGAATATATTAAGAGTGTATAAGTCCATTTAAAAAAAATACTAAAAATATAAATCAGAAACTCAGTAATAGCGGAAGTAGAAAAAGGTTCAAACGCAAACAAAAAGTATTTCAACATTCAAGCTGGTCTTGTGATCACGGACTCCGTGAATTGGAAACTTGATCTGGTTTGTCAGACTTGGCCTGAACTTGAGCTACAAAGGTAACAAGATTCTCTTCCGATCACGCAGAGCCAGAGAACTGTCAATCATTCTGATGCAATGTGACGTTATCGGTAGATTTCTTTAAAATTACTAGGCAGCAAAATAAGTAAATCAGGAAGCATTATTGGACTCCTAATGGGAGATTGGACAGCCGTGAGTGGCTGGCCGTGATTTGAAGACATCTTAGTATAATCTAATCTGAATTCATCTTCCCATTTTGATTAAATTTAGTATTTTCATTATTAGAATCGCTATTTGAACTAGTTGTTTATTGAAATTTAAGTTTAGTTTCACCGAATTACGGCAATGCATTTTCGCGACGGCCAATATTATTTTTTTTTCGCATTTTCGTGCAACACATCGCATTTTGCGAAAAATACCACTCCAGATTGATCCCAGCTACAAATTAGTAGGTAGCTAATCCTTAACCTTTTTAAAAATTATTTTAAAACCCCCCCCCCACTTGAGTTGAGCCGGTTCGTGGGGAAGAAACTACACGTGACGCGGGGGGGGGGGGGGGGGGGGGGAGAGAGTTTTCGGCAAATTGGCCGCAGACCCCAAATCGGGCTGCAGCATTGCTGCCGTGCTGCGCGGTTTCTGCTACCGGGCTTCAGTAATGAAAGTTGGGTAACTTTGGCCCAAGCGTAGGAAAGATTTCTTAATTTCTCTTCATAAAGTGACCCCATCTTAACTTGTCTTACATTTTTGGAAAGGTGGAAACATTCCCTTCCATTTTATATACAAAAAAAAAAAATTATCATTCACTTTTGGCAACACCAGAAATAACGCTTGTATTATTACAAGCATTTAATGACAAAATATTTTCAAAGCTAGGGCCAAGCTACCCCCCCCCCCCCCCCCCCCCAGAAATTTGAGCCAAAATAGTCTGGATTAGCTTTTAATTGTAGCAATGTTAAGAAACAATGGCTGTAAGCCATAATTATTTTACCTTAAGTTTATTAATATTGCAAAACTGTAAGAGTGGTCTAATTTACCCTCCACCAGAATTTATTCGAAATCTTAACTATTAGTTTAACTTACTTTACCAGCCCTTGTAAAAAAAAAAAACCTGTAAAGCTAGCTAATTTCAAACTTCTAATCTCCAATGTATGTCTTTTTCCCCTCCAGAACTGTGATTTAAGACTCATTCACTGTTTAAAATGGTTCATAGAAATGACTTATAATGGGAAAACCATCATGACTCTTATTAGTTATTTGGAAAAATCTTGTGTAAATTTGAGTTATGTAATAGATCATTTAAAAGCTAACTTCGTGAACTTTTATTTATTATAATACATGCACACTTGTTAAATCAATGCAAATTCCAGCAGTAGCACTGACATGGACCCCCGACGGGAAAAGAAAGAGGACGGCCCAAATTAACATGGAGGAAAATGGTCGCGGACGAGAGGAACCAGGCTGGATGCGTGAGCTGGTCGAAAGCAAGAGCAGCTGCACAAAATGACAGGGGTTGGCGTAATAAGCTGAAGGCCTTATGTTCCACATGGTATGAAGAGGACTAAGTAAGTATACTTGTTAAATAGTGTAATATGTCACTGTAAAATTAGATTTCCATTCACTTCCCTTTTAGGATGTGTTTATAGGATCAAATTTTTAAAAACTTATAAGTACTGCAGACTATATTTCAGGGATTTTTTTGTTAAATTTGTTTTTAAAAAGATGCTTTAATAAACTATCTTCCAAATCCAATTAACAACCAGGGCATAGTGACAATTTTCAGATTTCTTCTAGAATTTCAATCTGAAAATATGCATAAAGTATTTTTTTTTTAAGTGGATCAGATCTGAAAATAAAATTAGCACCCTTCGAATTTCTTTGTCTAGATCCGTCCCTGGTGCCCTTCCTAATATTAGCTGCATTTTTTATTCTACTCATGGGTGAAAGTACTCCGTATCTACGGATTTCTATAATTTTTTTATTTTTAAATACGGAAACGTGACGGAAATTTTTTTTGAGAAGCTCTGCACCTGTATCAAATATACACTTTCCACAATCGAAAACTCATCGGCTATTTTTTAATACAAAATATTTATTTACTTTTGTGTTCGGAACGTTGACGTCACGGCTCGTTTCTGCGGGGTGTCACTGATGTTTTTCTTCAGGCGGCGCGGCGCTCCTCTTATTATTGCATCACAACTGCGCATAAGGTTTTCGGTTTAGCTGCTGCTGTGGGATTGTTTATTTAAATAGAGAGAATGATTCAGTTTTGTTTTGTCTGTTGTTAGAATTTTTAACACGCTTTATGATATCAAGTTATTTTGTTTGTGATACATCAGGAACGTTGTTAGAATAAGCGGTGGCTGATTTAATAAGCGGTGGCTGATTTTCACCATGTTCGTAATCCGGAGTTGTTGTTCTTCAACGTGTTTTTCTTCTGTTTATAAAATGTTCACGAAAAGCGAAATGATGCATCATAATTTTGCATTTATACAAGGAATGATGGTCCTGAACTTAAATGAAATGAAAGTTCTTTACTTTTAGTTGGTAAATATGCTTATTTTGAAATTCTTCCTAATCATGTCATTAGTTTAGAATGAAATAATTCTTGAAATATGGAATTTATTACGGATGGGGAAGTTTTAAAAGTAAAAGAACCGGGAAATCAATGGAGATTTGCTTGGTTATATGAAAAAGATGCCCAAAATAGCGAAATTCGTATGTGGTGCAGAAAAATCAATGAGCCAGGTTATTGTTTTTGCATATTCTGCAAACGGAAGCTGAAGTATTCCAACAATGGGAAGAAAACGCTGATGATCCACAGCAAAGATTCAGACCACCAGAAATTTATCAGGGCCCTAACCTGCACACACACAAACCTTGCCTTAAGCAGAATTGGTACTAGCTAAAGCTTCCATGTCAGATCGTGTTGCAGATCAAAAAGCGATTGTGACAGCTTTCCTGAGTGAGAAGATGCTGGATCAGTAAAGGCGCTTTACGGTAATTTACGGATTATGTCTCCCCTCCCCCCAGCCTTAGAGGAAGTTTTCAGTATTTGGGACTTCACCTTACTTTCACCCATGGTTCTACTATTTTTGCTCCATTAATTGCAAAATTTATTGATGTAAAATCTGTTATTTGTGTCACCATTTTGCTGATAACACCATTCAACAAGGTTCCATTCGGGGAAAAAAGGTTCATGTTTGGGTTTTTTAAGAAAAAAGTATGAGAAATACCATTTTGATCGTTTTTGATGGGAAAGTTTAAAAACCGCATTAAATGCAATGTTTGTTTAATATTATAACTAGCTTTATAAACCCGGCGTTGCACGGGTAGACCCTTAATAACAGTGATTATTTTTTATGTAAACTTTTATTTTATACCAATTTTTGCCTCGCATTCTAATTCTCCCTGTCCGATTGTACCCAGGCTCTTCCATGAGTTAGAGGGCTTTCCCATAGGCCCCGGTGTTCGCCTTGCATGCGAAAGGTCCCAGGTTCAGGTCCGGGCATCGCCTAAATAGCTGCCGACCTAAAAGCGTACAGCCCAAAAATGCCGAAGTATAACACCCTGTGTGGAGGGTGTTTACGTTAAATATCCTTCAAAGTCCCGACTCTCTGTATGATCACGCCCTTAAAATTTGCGTTGGGTGCCAACTCGGGCGTCGGCTCGTCACTTAGCTATGGCCAATAGCCCTCATGGGTAGCTCTAGTTCGACGATATTTCAAACTAACCCTAACCCATACAAGTGGATGGGTATAGCTACCCTACCTTAAATTGTTAACTTTTTTGTAGCTGAACCTTTATTTCTGTTTGTAAACCACATAACCGATTAGAATTATGAAATAAAATAGTTTATAATGATCCATCTTTTTCAAAACTGCCAAACTGAATTGAATTCAAAAATGTAATTGGAATCGAGTTGAGTATATCTGATATCTTACGAAGCGTTATTAAAAAAAAGTAGTTTAAATAATTAATTTCTAAGAAATCCTGCAATGGGCTTGTTTCAACACTTTGCCACACAAAAAAAAACCAATGAAATTGCAGTTTGGAGTGTGTGGTGGTATAAAAAACCAATGAGCTTGTTTCTACACTTTGCCACAAAAAACAAAACAACCAGTGAAAAATAAATATTCCCATCTTACATATTAAACTTTCTCGCTTTTTTTTATACTTAATTTTCGCACGCGTTGATATTTCTTTTTTCAAATTAAAAATAGAAAAATTGAATAAAAGCATAATGCTAATCCTATATAGAAATCGGCTCACGTTTTGGATTCCTACACCCGTTTAGGTTCGAATTTCGAAAAAGGGCTTCTTAAATGACGCCTACGATATAAAAATAATATTTTCCTAAAATTTGGTAGCTCTACCTCCAGTAGTTTGGGTTGGGCGTTGATACGTAAATGAATGAATAGATGAGTGAGTCAGTCAGGACTTTGCCTTTTATATATATAGATTAAAGGTATTCCAAGATGAATTAAAGACTAATATCAAATTTGCATCAGGTGTTTACTCATTTAAGTTAATATAAATTTAATATCAACTTTAATTCTGATCTATCCTAATTTAAAACCTAAAAGTGAACCATAAGTAATTACCTTAAACATTTTCCAAATTCAATTCCTTGAATATTCATTGAATTTTATGTCAGTTAATCAGTTTCATAGTAAATTTTGCAAACAATATCAGTCTAGTATTTTTTTTTTTATTTTTTTTGTAATCTGTACTTTGTGGTGATGAAAATAAACATTTCCATTTTTAAACTTAAAGGAAAAATTATTTGAATCTTTTATGAAAAAAAAATGTAGAAAATATTTTTTAAAAACCCCTAAAAAATAATTATAATCCTTTAATTTTCGATTATACAGGGATTGTACTCCCCCTGAAAAGTTATCTATTTATAATAGGAAATAGTTTTCAGTGGATTTGAAGGGATCCAGTTTTTTAAAAACTTGGGGTTTTGTATTCATTTTTGTTTAGAAATTGTCAGTTAATTTTTTTAGATTTTGCAAGTCAAAGTTTCTCTTTTTTTAATTATTGCTCTTGGGCAAATTATTTGATATTATTGTTTTTTGGTTTTCAAGGCACCACAATTTGTTGATCTTTTTTGTTTTACTTTTTATTTCATGATACACATTGTCGCTATAAGTACTTTTATGTTTGTTATTTCCTGAATTTATGGTATATTATTCCTAAAATAACTTCTTAAAACTCCTGAATTTCACTATTAAAAATAGAGTATGAACCCTGATATATAGAATGCTGGGAATGTATATTTACAGTTTTTATAATATATTTACATTTGTTCTTTTCAGGTTTCTCTTTGAAAGTCTGGTTATGGAAGCTGTTATGTAGTTCTCTTCACTTGTTTTGTATATATATATTTTTTTCAAATAAAATTTTTTTGTTTGTAAATGATTTTGTATTTATTTAAAATATCAAGATTCCTCAGCCTACAGGATGGCAATTTTAAGAGCTCTGATACGGATTGCTGTTTGAAGCCCCTTTTAAAATTGCCAACCTGTAGTTCTGATTCTTCAGGAGACACAAAATAATTGGGTAAGTTTTATATATAATAGTAAATAACTAAATAGATTTTTAAATTAAATCTTGTATCATCTAATTTCTATACAGTCTCAACCATATGTTGTAAAATACAAATTTGTTTAAAATATTCTGAAGTTATTTTGAATTTTTTTTTTAATTTTTCCATATAAGTGGTCCTTCAAAAGAATTTTTTTAATTGGTGACATTATGAATAGTATATTAACAGTCATTAATTTATAAATTTCTTTTAAAGGATTGTATATTTTGAAAATGATTATATTTTACTATAATTCAAAAAATTTTATAATATTTTAAACAAATTTGGGTTTATACCATGGCTAAGATTGCATAGGAATTACCAAAGAATCACGTGAAAATCGCGTCATTTAGTCACGTAAACCTAGCGTCATTTGATCACTAACAAAGCGAGTCATCCGTTCACGTTAAATTTACGTCTTTAGATCACGTAGAAATTACGTCATTTGATGACGAAAAGTTCGTCATGTAGTCAAAATAGTCATTTATTGACGTCTTCAAAATGGACATTATGACCAAGAAAATGACGTCAATTTAAAGGCATTTTGGCAGGGCCTTCTAGAATTGGGAACGGGCCTGACTGCAGAAAAGATTGCGCAATCATAGTGGGCCTGCGAGAGCATTTTCTCCCGTGAAGGAAAATGCCGTTTTTTCGCTACTTCTATCGAAAGTTTTGTATACATCGTGAAAATGATCTTTCAAATTTATCCAAATAAAATTATACTAAATATTGATTTCAATTAATTTTTTTTTGATTGGAGGCTAAATATTAGTGTATTTAAACTGAAAGATTAGGTAGTCTACAGCTTTTTTTAATAACTTACGAACTTAAAATAAAGAAGTATTTAAAAGAAAGCCGCATATTAAAATAGCTTACTAATTTTTAAATCATCTAGTTTACTAGAGATACATGAAAAATTATTAAGAAACATAATTTTTAAAAAAAACATTTATTTTTTAACAGAAAATTAGAAATAAAACTTAAATTTTAATAAACACTAACCTTATTACTTTACTTATTGATATTTACAATTTGAGATATTTTTCTTTTATTATTTTTATATCTTTTTTTACTTGAAATAGTTGACAATTTATGGTTTTGTCTCTTTACTTTTTTTGTAAAAGGAATTTCTTTGCTTTACAATAGTTAGCAAGTCAACTTACTATTTTTTTCATCTAGTTTACTATAGTCACATGAAAAGATATTTAAAAAAAATAATCAAACATTTATCATTTTTAACAGTACTTTAAAGAAAATTAGAAAGAAAACAACTACAATTTTAAGAACAGGAAATTTTAAGGTCAGGCCCGTTCCCAATATTCTAGAAGTCCCTGATATGACCAAAAAATCACGTTATTTTCGACGTCACACGACTACTTGGGTCATCAGTCCATGATGGTCATTTTGCTTCCCTGTCAGTCTGAAAAAGTCTCTGTGCTCCCGCGCAGCTCTGTCTAGACCCGCACAGTTCAGGAGATGGTTACAGCAAAGAGTTCTATAGTACTACTACTCTAGTTCTATAGTACCAAGAGCCATCGAATCCGTGGAATGAAGAATAAACTCCTCAATTTTTCCCCTCTTGGGGATTTTCGCCCAGGCAGAACCGGAATTGCAGGGTTCATTGGGGGGTTTCGCAAACCGGTTTGACGTTTCATTCCATGGATTCGGCCACGCGATACAGATCCGAAAATAGGATGTTTTTTGGTTGGTAGACATATTTTCAGGCTTCCCAAGTAGTCGTGTGACGTCGAATATGAATTATGACGTGTTTTTTGGTCATAAAATGCCCTGAAATTGACGTCATTTTCTTGGTCATAATCAATAATGTCCATTTGCCAGCGTGGCCTTATCGTCAGTCTGAAAGGGGCAACTGCTTCTTTTCTTGGTCACTTGGTCTATAGATAATTTGAACTGCGAAATTGTTCAATCTGCTATTTAGAAATTCGCGAGTTAATCGAGTTAAAACGATAAAATTTAATAACTAGCAGAAACAAAAAAAAGTTGCACGTGAAGAACCCGAGAACAAAGGCGAAAAAACCGCTCATTGAAAGTGGAACCCGAAACAACCAAAGAAATCGCAGGAAACCTAAAACTGAAAACTGGAGACGTACGTCATTTGAAACAACCCCATTAAAGTATCAATAAATAACTATATATTTATCATATTAGTTTTTTTGCTAAAAATATATAAGTTACCAGCACTTGTTCTGAAAACAGTTATAATATTTCATTGAAATGATTTTTTTTAACGGACATCTTCTTCGCAGAAAGTACTGAATGCACTATTTGTATTATTAAAGCTGGCATCATTATAAACATATTTAGAAAAAAAAGGTGCTTGCGATTTCACATCCTCCGGAGAAAATGACGTCAGAGAGACGTAAGCGAATGGCAACAATCGTGGCGCCATCTATCATTTCAATGGCAAAAAAATCTTATCATTTATATTTAATAAGTTAAACCCAAACTAATGAATATGTTTTCTCAGACAGGGATGGTGGCAGTGGGGGGGTTATGGGGGCTCAGCTCCCCGGTCAGGCAAGGCTAGCCGTCGGGGTAAAACGAACTTATGATGCCGGAAAAACATAACCCTTTTAAGGTATCCGCCTACATTCGAGATAAATTTTTTGAAAACCATTATTTATTAAGCATATAAATATTTTTAACATTTTATATAAATATACAGAAAAAATATAATATCTTTTTAATACATTTTTATATTATGTTGTTAAATTAGGGAGTAAAGTCTTATAAAATTTATTTATAAAAATATAATTATATGTGAATATTATAATTAATATATTTATATATATATATATATGTATGTATGTATGTAATTATGTATTATTATATGTATTATGTATGTATTATTATATATATATGTATTATGTATTATTATATATATATTATATGTATATATGTATGTATGTATATGTATATTACTATAATACATACATACATATCATATACTCATAATAATATACATACTACATAATAATATAATACATAATATAATAATTATAATACATATATTACATAATACATATACATACATAATACTATACATATATTATAATATATATTATATATATATTATATATATTATATATATATATATTATATATTATATATATATATATATTATATATATGTATATATAAAATATATATATATATTATATATATTATATATATCATAATACATACATACATATATATTTAATCTGTAGTATAATTCCAGTATTTTATATACATAATTTGCATTATAAAAATATTTTACTTTAAAAATAATTGCACATTTAAAATTTTCTTAAATTAACTAATATTGGATAGTAGGTGTAAATAAGAGATTTTTTTTATATTTTTTTTTAAATCTATAGAATGTTTTAAAGATAAAACTGAATGAATTAGCCCAATTAATTTTACATTTTTTTTTCATTGTAATCAGTTTTGACTAGTTTCTATAAAAGTTATTTTGTAATTGCCAGAATTGTTTAGTTGAAAGAATTTTGAAAAGGTGGAGATGAATTGAAAAATGATTTTAAAAAAATATATTTCATTTTAAATCGAACTTTTCAAATCGGTCTCTGCTTAACAATTGATAGGATAGATGGCGCTACAATTTTTACCATTCGCTTATGTCTCTCTGACGTCATTTTCTCCGGTGGATGTGAAATCGCAAGCACCTTAGAAAAATGGCCGTAAATATCGTTATTTTGCATTGAACCTGTTTTAAATATAAAAATATTCTTCAGTAGGTTAATGTTTCATTTCTTAATCTATATTTATTAAGTTACTAACCAAGTTACTTTTTTGTTCAGCTATATTTTTGATTTTTAGATATTCTTTGGGCAGCGGCTTTCTTACAAACGTCCGACATCGCTTGCTGCTCGCTTCTCCCTCTTTATTTATAAACCATCTCTCATCCCAGATTTCCTACAAAAATGATTGAAGGATACCAAGCCGATTCAACGAATTTCCGCTCTACCAAGAGTGGGAAAATCGAACTTGGCGACGTTACACCCCATAACATTCGACAGTTAAAAAGGCTCAATCAGGTGGTGTTCCCCGTCAGTTACAACGATAAGTTTTACAAAGATATATTAGTCGCCGGAGAGCTCGCTAAATTAGCCTATTACAACGATATCGTCGTTGGAGCTGTTTGCTGTCGTGTGGATGCCTTTGACAACTGTAGGAAATTGTATATTATGACTCTAGGTTGCTTAGCTCCCTACAGAAGGCTAGGAATTGGTACCAAAATGTTGGAGCACATTTTAAATTTTGTTAAAGAGGATGGGAAGTTTGATAGCATATTTTTGCATGTTCAAATTAATAATGATAGTGCAATTGAGTTTTATAAGAAATTTGGGTTCACTATTGTTGAAACTAAGTCTCATTATTATAAAAGAATTGAACCAGCCGATGCTCATGTTCTTGAGAAGTTTTTGAAATGATTGTCTTTGTTCTTACTTTTTGAAAAATAAGTTTTATTAGTAACATTTTAAATAGTGTCACCCAAATACCCCATGTTCTGTATCAAATGGTTTTTTGTTGTTGATGTGTTTATAATATTAACTTAAACCTATAATATCCTGCTTGAAATAAAAGTTCTTGTTTGAAACTTGTTCTGTTGAGCAAATCTCACTAATAATATCAACACATTAAAATAATAGGTTCTATTATATCAATTTTTGTACATTCTAAGCAATAAATATAGTACGATCATCTATTAAGTATATGTTAATTTGGATAAAAATAATACATTTTAAAATCATACTAAAGTAAGGTAGAATTCTTATCCTGGCTATAAAACCATTTATATTATCAATATTTTAAGGAATTCATACTCTAAAAGTTTTATTTTTTTTCAATTCGGCATGTTCATAGAAAACTAGTTTTAAAAGAATTTTAATTATTACCATTGAATTTGTGTAATTGCATATTAGTTTATTGTTCACATTACTTTTAAATATATTTATTGTGTATGTATAGCGAGTTAATTAAATATTTAATTTTACAAGCTCCATGTAGCTTTATTTCTTGACAGGTAGCTACACAATCATGTAGTTACTCATTCTATATTCAATTAAATGAAAATGAAGTAATTTAACTGTTTATAAATAATTATCTCATGAGGAGGTCGGAGCTAGTGTTAACACATCCTTTTCTTCTTATTTTTAATAAAATTTTAATTTTTTACTTTAGTATCCGGAAGCACTTAAAAAATACCCTCTTGAATCCTCATCTCAACTGATATTTCATGGGTTTTAAGATTGTTTTTCAAAATTATTTAATGTTCTATGCATCAAAGAAGTAAATTTAAAAAACATGCATCCTAATTGGTTACAGTGCATTTATACGGAAACAGTGGTTTATTTTGAAAACCTAATTTAAATTTGGTCATTTTTAGCACTGAAAAAATCGACATCCTGAAACAACATTGTAACCATAAATTTAACAATACTGGTTTTTGATAAAAATGTTTTATTAAACTGTTAATATACTTTTGTTGTAAAATCAAAAAGCTGTATTCATACAGAAAATGTAAAATGTTGTATTTGAAAAGAAAATTCTCTCATAAATAGTTTTAATAAAGACATTCATGGAAGTTCTGCCTCTGTTTCAAGTTATTTGTACTGTTTACACAAATTTTTTTTTCACAAGCATTTTACTATTACCATATACTATTACCGTATATGTTACTAATGTTTTTTGAAAAGATTTTTTTAAAACTTTTTTTATGAGAGGAATTTCTTGCTGATAGAATTTTTTTTGCAATTAACTTTTTCAAAATGCCAATAAAATTTTTCTTTTGATTTATTGTTAATTTAAGCATTTTCTTTGATAGAATCCTGCTATTTTTGAAAGTGAAACATGCCGAATTTATTGAGGTAGTCAAACATGCAAGTGCAATGTGCATGCATTAGCGATCCAGCTAACTAAATTTATACCTACAAAGTAAAGAATTTGAGCTTGTAAGTAATATTTTAATGTTTAAAATATACTAATTACTAGTTTTCAAGCATTTTCTGTAGCAAAGTTGTTTTTTTTTGCAACCCAAGAGAAAAATAACATGGAATTACACAAAAAATACTATTTGTAGCAGTTTGCATTTTACTTCATTTTAAACACATAAGTTTATGCATATTAACTTTAGATTTTAATCGCTGATTAGGAGTCACATAATTATTATCAGAAAAAAATTAATGATTACCCAGAAATTATTGCAAATGATATTAGCTCCTAACAAAATATCCAACTTGCTATGTTTAATCTTAGTTTAAAAAAAAAAATTCAACTGTATCAATGGGGAACTTGCATGTATGTTTTTATTCTTTTAAAATAATCTCCATGTGATTCTAAAAACATCATGAATTTTACCTCAATACGACCATTAGTTTATTTTTAATTATTTTTCAAAGTTTGCACTTTGCCCCGCCCCTTGAAAACGCTGCCTCCGGCCTCCCTTCCCTGCGTGTCGTCAGTCGACCTAACTGAACCAGCCAGATATCGGCGGACGCTCTGTTTTGCCAATGTCACTCCTCCAAATGCTTTTCTTATCGCCTTTAATCCATTAAAGTTATGTAAGTTCTGGAAAATATTAGTGCATACGAATGTTGCATAGTACCTTGTTGTAATAGTACCACGGAAAAATTACACCAGAAAATCTATTTCAGCTCCCACAGTACGTTTATAACGTTAAAAGTTTAAGCTTTTAAAAATGCTATACGTTCTTCCGTCACCTGGGGCACATCTAGAAAAGAAATTCCGGGGGTGGGGCGGTTGGGGTAAATTTTATTTATATATTTTTTAATTAATATTACTTTAAAATTGTTTTTAATTAAAAGAATTTAATTTTTCAATGTAAGTACAAATGTTTTTTTGCTGCTAATTTATTATTACTAATTATGGACATTAATTAGTTTTTGTTTTACATAACTAATGTTTGCATTATTCATTAGACAATTAATATTTTATTTTTTAAATAAAAATTAAGTGCAATAAATAGGAAAGAAATCAATGAATTATAGAATGTTGTTATTGAACATTTAACTTATTAGGTAATTTAAATTATTTTTGTTGTGCAGAAATTAAACGAATTCAATAATGAAATTAAATCAAATTTCATTAAAAAGTTAAAATTATATTTAAAATTTGAAAAAACAAAAAATTAATGCATATTTAAAAAAAAGATAATTCCAGATGTAACTGGCACTGTTAAAGATCTTCGGAGGCTAGAAATTATTATTTATGCTGTATTAAAAAAAAGTTTTAGAGAGAGTGGGAGTTGGATAAAATATCTGGCCATTTTTAATTTAATCAAATTTGCAAAAGATAGACAATTTTAGTAACTAAAGTATAAATTAGAACTGAATACTGTGTTTAGATAATTTGTTTCTAACTTTTTATAACTCGTGTGTGGAAGCGGTTCTAGGTGATAGTTACTGTTACAAACCTACTTGTTGTAGTTTTCCAAGAGATGTATAGAAAAAATACGTGTTGATGATAGTTAAGGCCATATCACACGAGCGTTTTTTCCCCAACCCAATTCCCAACACAACATCTGTTCCAACCATGATTGGCGGAAATTGCCACGTGCTATGACGTAGGCGTTGGAGAAATTTTCTCCAACTCTCTCGATTCCTCGCGACGAAGTTGGCCAACTTGGCTCCAAGAACCATTCAGGTGAATCGGTGACTGTCGCTACACTGACGTCACGGTTCTGTTTTGGTTGAAGCCAAATCTTCAGGTCATATTGCGCCAAATTTCTAAGCTGTTTATTTATTTTACAAGCACGATATTTTGATTTTCAATCTGAAGTATAATAAGCTATTTGACACAAAGAAGCAATAGAACTCTTTGATTTGACATTTCTTCTTATTTTTTAGATAAAAAATGTTGAAAAGTTGAGGGTTTTTTTTAACGAAAATTTTTACTTAGGGCCAATTCCACACAAGATTTATTTATATATCTTAGAAAAAAATCATTTAGCACAGCTATTAGTTCAACTTTAAGTGTAAGAAATAAGCTATTTTTATGGATTTTCTTTCGTTAATTCTATAATTTTATATATCATTTGCTATAATATGTAAAGTAGATGGGTAAAATTGCCCCCTTTGTTCTAAATGTGAAAGCTAAACTGTATATCAGCTTTAATTTCAAATTTGTAAAAATAATATTTGCAATTTTAAGCAAAATTCCAACAATTTATAGCCTTCAAAATATCTCTCAACGCAAGTGTGTTAATTTAACAGTCTAGTTGGGAAAATTAAAATTTTCAACTTATATCTCTCAGTGTTTATTTGTTTTATTACAGAATAAGGTGAAAGAAAACAAATAATAATTATAAGAGAAATCCTACGCATGCGATAAAATAAAACTCAAATCAATCCAAAGGTTTGATTTTTAATAAATTGTCGCCTACTGTAGAGATACCGTTTTAGTTATGACTGTCGGAAAAGAGAAATCTTTTCCTACTCTGGCAACCCTTTAACAACTTTGTGGGGGCCAAAAATGGGGGGAGAAAGTTGTATTGGCGGTTGGGTTGGAGAAAAACGCTCGTGTGATACGGCCTTTAGGTTCAACAATGTTCGAAAATTAAGCAGATATTTTTTTCTTAATTGTAACATATACAATGCTTATGTTATAAACTAAATTGCTTCTATGAAATTCAAATACAAATTAAAACTAAATTTAATTAATGGAAATAACTGCATTTAATAATAATAAATATTTTTCATAGTTACAGGGATTGGATGAACTTGTTGCGAGAATACTGTATAAAACTTGGAATTCTGCGTACCATATAATTACATAAGAGACAATATTTTTGCTCAAACATGTTTGCAGTAACACGTGTTACAAGTCGTTAAAAGCATTTTACTTATATCTTATACATTATTTTGTCGAATCCCTGTAATAATGAAAAATATTTCCCAATCTTAAATACAGATATTTCCATCAGTTAAATTTAATTTTAATCTTCATTTAAATTACATAGTTTAATTTCATAGGAATTTATTTTATAACATAAGCCTGTTACTATTAATAATAATAATAAACTTTTTGTGCTTCAAATTCAAACGTTTTTCAACCTAACTATGTATTAACACACACATTTTTTTACAACTCAAGGAACATTAAAAACAGCTTTTCTAACAGGTTTTTCGTGGTACTATTACAACAAGGTACTATGCAACATTCGTATGCACTAATATTTTCCAGAACTTACATAACTTTAATGGATTAGAGACGATAAGAAAAGCATTTGGAGGAGTGACATTGGCAAAACACAGCGTCCGCCGATATCTGGCTGGTTCAGTTAGGTCGACTGACGTCACGCGGGGAAGGGAGGCCAGAGGCAGCGTTTTCAAGGGTTAAGCGCAAACTTTGAAAATTAATTAAAAATAAACTAATGTTTGGATTGAGCTAAAATTCATGTTGATGTTCTTAGAATCGCACGGAGATTCATTTACAAAGGTTATTTCTCGATTTCCCGACCCATGCAAGTTCCCCATTAAGATATCGCACTGTATGCGGAAAAGAGACCTATCTGCAAATTGTTAGTTTTTCAGAAAAATTGTCTGAAGTTTTATTGCATTGCATTATAGAAAAAATAACGATTCACTTACTGCAATCCAACTATTCTATCAATTGATTTAATTTTTGCTTTAATCGCTAGATATTTAAATTTGGAATATTATAGCTTTTACATCTCGAAAAGTCATATTTGTGCGATAGGTCACTTTTCTGCGTACAGTGCGATATTGGCTAATCATTAAAAAACTTTCGAGCTGTTATTTATAAAAGAAAGCATCACTATATATTTGGAATAAAAACATTCATTTAACAACTATTTGTCTGTTAAGGAAAAGTTACTTACATTGCAAAAATAATGCGTATTTAAAATTTGGTTCCTAATAAATCAAGGTAACTTTACATCTTGATTCTTCCAGTCCTTATAAACTTTTTATCCCAATAAAGTTTTTTAAGATCTGAAAAATCCTTATTTTGTACTCTGCATATGAAGTTCTGTGTCGGACATGCAATGCAGCAAATTAAATTGGTTTTGTTTGTGGAGATGTTAAGTGTCATACTAGATAACTTATTAGACACCAATTTTATTGTTAAAAATAACCTGGTTAATTTCCGAAAATTATTCATAATCGACTATAAGCATTCTTTTTATAAGCAAATCTTTTATTTTTTCAAAAGTGTGTAATTGCCTTGCGATTTGACCACAACATGCTCCAACTCGGTCACCAATGGCGTCAGATTTGGTACTTGTCTGTTGACCATTAAGAATTCCAGATATAATTCCATGGTTAAACTGTCTGCCGTCTTTAGTGACTGAAATAGTTGTACATGATTTTTTTCTGTGGTTATATTGGCAGGCAATTACGTCCTTATGGAAATGGAAATATTAAGTTATGTAAGTGTATGTACCCATGTTATCTCTACAATTCTCCTTAATTTTTAGACAATTAACTCCTTGCTTCTTAAAATATGAAATACAATTGGGTTATTTCAAATAACATAATTTTCCAGTTTTCATTCTTGCATTTCTACGATTTCATAGGTTATTTCAGTTTCACTCTTAATGCATGGCAAAATCAGTGGTTAGTTAGGATGTTTTATATTTACTAGACATTTTACATTAAGTATGTTATTAGTATTTATACGAAATGATTCTACAGTTTGAAGTAAAATAAATCACACAACAGAAAAAGAACAATTAAGGGAACAAAGACTATGAAACTAACAATTTGGGAAAATAAAATCAAAAGAAATTACTATAAAATATGCATATATACACTGTGCAAAACTAGGCTTGACTTTGCTAGCAAAAACTTTTTTCCTAATGTAATTAAGCTCCATATGAAATTTTCATTTTCTTTTTAGCAATACAAAAGTAATTAATTTTATATAAGTTTATTGATCTTCTAATAACCTTATGTTCATAGCAGTTCAGAGTTCTTTAAGTTGAAATGACTAATGAATCTTAAAATACCTATTGCACTAAATTTTTAATTTCAGTTGAGCACTTTTAATGTTTATTAATGGATTGATTGAAAAATATTACATAATAAATTGGGTCAAAGATAATTATTTTGTTGTTTAAATAATGAAATTTCTTTTTAGATCTAATAAATAAAAATACCAAGGCTGGAAAATGTCTAACATATATTCATTCAGTAAACAAATGCATCCGCCAACAGCTGTTGAGCATTGTCTGTACTGCAACTTTTATAATTCTTGGGACCAAAACTTACTTATTGCTGGTGCAACTGTTTTGCGTATTTATAGGTTAACTCCTGAAGCTGAGGTAATGTATTAGTTAATTAATTCTGTTATATATTTTTTAATTTGATCCCATAGTATATTAATTTTTAAATAAAATATATACAGTGTTACTTGGTTATAGCATCATGACCTTATAAACAACATGGAATATTAAGTATAGTAAATCATGTAAAATACATTTTTATGCACTCAGATTATTAAGTTTTTAAATGACATCTAATGAATAAACTTGTAATGTTACTTTATCGAATCTGAGGCACTGCTGGAGGTCCTTAAAAAAGCAAAATCTTATTGTGTCAGTGTTATTAATATGCTAATGTAAATGTATTTTAATACCCTGTTATTTAATTAAAATATAAAAGTCTGCATTGAAACAAACTGTTTTTTACTATTTGATTAAAAATTATTTCAATCAGTCTCGCACACCATAAAATTATTCCTGTAATAAAAGTTTTTAGTCTAATATTAAATAGACTTATACATTTGTGATCATATGCAAATAACAAATCTGTATTTTAGAAAAGAAAAGTAAAATCTTTATTAGTTATGTTGCAGAATCTTTATTAGTTATGTTCTAATTTACAATTAACAATTTTAATGTTCCAATGTACAATTTTAATTTATCTCATTACTTAATTGTGAAAATATGCCCAATCAGAATTTTCTATTTATAAAAGTTCATAAAAAAGATGTTCATATAAGTGATTAATAATTTTTTTATAGCCGCCAGCAAATGGCGAACCTAAACTGAAGCTGGAATGTACGCAAGTATTTCCTTTGTTTGGTAATGTGATGTCAATGAAAGCAATCAGACTTGCAGGATCTCCTCGAGATGCCCTTCTCTTAAGTTTCAAAGATGCCAAAGTAAGGTTCCTGACTTATGGTTCTTACTTAAGTTGTAAGGAAAATGAACTCATACACCTATAAACAGTTCTTATAATTCGGGTGACCAGGGGTACTGCATTTGGCAGTACAGTAGGATTTAGAATTTTTTTCTGCCTGTTTCAAAGAGTCGGAAAATCAGTAAAATGTCAATTTTTTTGGATTTTACCCACAAAATGTCCTATTTTTTTATTTAACTGCAAAATGTCCTGCATTTTTGCATGATGATTAAAATTTTGTCGATCAGAACCATTGCCAGGAAATTTTCTTTGTCAACAACTCTCAAAACAACCAGAAAAATGTTAGAGAACTTATGACCTTATATACTTTCAATCTTTCAGTAGTCCCTCTTAAATGGCAGACACAAACTTTATTACATTGTAACCAAAAGAGTTATTAAATAATATTAGTTTGAATTTTTTATGTTTTACAAACTGTCAAAGTAGTTTATGCCATATTACAAGACTTGTGTAGATAAGTCTTGTCAATTACAAGACTGAAACGACAATAATACTATAAAATGAACGCTATACAGTGTAACTATCTTTTTTAGCCTACTTTTCTTTTTTTTAATTCGAAAGAATTAAAAAAATGAAAAAGTAGGTATTGACATGCGGTCGATGTCCGTCTGTCCGTCCGTACCCCCTTCCAAAATCGGTTCTAATCATCGGATCTTAAAAATTATTTTTTTGTTAGAAAGCTATGACCTCAGATACCCAACTTTCATACTTTTTGTCCGTCTGTCTGTACGTCCGGACGGACATAAATCTACTATCTGTCGGCGAATTCCCATTGAATTAGCATTGAAATTCAATTTGAGTCATTTAAATCACTGTAGGTATTGAAATGCGGTTGATGGCCATCTGTCTGTCTGTCCATCTGTCTGTCTGTTCGTATGTCTGTCTGTTCGTATGTCTGTCCGTCTGTCTGTCCGCCTGTCCGCCTGTCTGTCCGTTTGTCTGTCTGTCTGTACCCCCCTTCCAAAATCGGTTCTAATCATCGGATCTTAAAAATTCTTTTTTTGTTAGAAAGCTATGACCTCAGATACCCAACTTTCATACTTTTTGTCCGTCTGTCTGTACGTCCGGACGGACATAAATCTACTATCTGTCGGCGAATTTCCCATTGAATTAGCATTGAAATTCAATTTTGAGTCATTTAAATCACTGTAGGTATTGAAATGCGGTTGATGTCCATCTGTCTGTCTGTCCATCTGTCTGTCTGTCCATCTGTCTGTCTGTTCGTATGTCTGTCTGTTCGTATGTCTGTCTGTCCGCCTGTCTGTCCGTTTGTCTGTACCCCCTTCCAAAATCGGTTCTAATCATCGGATCTTAAAAATTCTTTTTTGTTAGAAAGCTATGACCTCAGATACCCAACTTCATACTTTTTGTCCGTCTGTCTGTACGTCCGGACGGACATAAATCTACTATCTGTCGGCGAATTTCCCATTGAATTAGCATTGAAATTCAATTTTGAGTCATTTAAATCACTGTTGCCAAATCAACAATGGCATGAGAAACTTTATTTAAACATATTTGAAGCAAAATAATAATTTCATAATCAGTTTGGAATGACGTCATAAAATGTAGAACAATTTGATTCTTTGATTATTCATTAATTATCTATCAAGAAAGCGGCAAGGCATACTTTTGCATGCAATTATGCTTAGTTTTAATTTACATTTCTTGTTTTTTAATGCAGTTCGGAGTAGTTTCATTACTTTTGTTATTAATAAATATTTATTCTTCGAACTACAAATAAATCACGAGCAGATGATAAATAATATTTAATTAATTTGCGAACGAATATTAAGGAAAATAGTTGATTTTGGCTTTTAGAAGTTTAAATTATAGCTGGGTGCTGTGTTTCGATTTTTTTTCTAATGTGTATAAATCTAGTGTAGAAACGGCTGTTGATGATATTTACTTTAGGAACCTAGTTTTTTTCCCGATTAGAACTTCAGTAAGTATTTAAGTAACAGGAAAGTAGGCTATTTTAGTTCTTTATGAACTTCTTGTTTGCTTCTTTAACTCTGCGCTGCATTGATGTTGAAAATATCTTGTCACTCTACTTATAATATCAAATTATTTCAGGGGCCACTAAAAGGCCCCTTATCTGATACTTATTCTTAGAAAAGACCCTAAAAAATACTTAGCATTAGATTTTTTTCAACATATTCTCAGTGAGTGGATTGCATTTGTTGCTAATTCAATTAAAATAAGTTAATGTGCAAATTTATTATTAAATTAACTTTATCACATGGTTGTAAACTGTATGTATAGATGAAAATAAATCGTAAGATATTAGTTTTTAAAATTATGTTATGGATAATGTCCACTATGTATAAAAGTAGCCTTAACAAAACCCTAAAAGTCCTTAAAATTAACTGAAAATCTGAAATAGGAATACTACTTTTGTGTGATATAATTATATTATTTGCGTGATTATAATAATTTTGTGTAGTTAAAGTATTTAAATTTTAAACTTGATTTTCTTTATTCCTAAGCACAATAAAAGAAATATTTGACTGCAATCGATTCACGAATTTTAATTAAACTTATTAATTTAAGATCTAATTGACAGAAATAAATTTTTTAATTATAATCATGCATTTTTTAGTTGTCCTTAGTTGAATATGATCCTTCTACACATGATTTGAAAACTTTATCTCTCCACTATTTTGAAGAAGAGGATATGAGGGTAAGTAAAATAGAACTTTGGAAAACCTCGGCCTTGATATGCGTATTTCATATGACAGCAACCTGTTATAAAATATATTTCCTTTAAAAAATAAATTGCAGGTTACTTCTTTTTAAGAGAAGTACTTAAAATACTTTACATTCTTTTAAATGTTTAATGCTATATACCAAACTTTTAAAATTGAAATTAGTTTAATCCGTTTTGCTCCTCAATTATTTTTCTTCTCTTTTTTTCTTTTTGGATTAGGACTAATGTTGTAATTAAATGATGTGTATGTTCAAATGACTGCATAGGCAGAAAACTACATGGCTTTGTTTATGGTCTTCCTTTTTTCAAATATTGATGAATAACATGTTAATTTTGATATTATTCCTGCATTAGATAACTTATTTTTAAAATACTTATAACTAAAAAATATTTTTCAAAAGATTATTATTATAAAACTAGGGGGCACGCCCCCTTCTCGCTATCGCTCGCCAACCCCCGGGAACTGCTTGTACAGTTCCCTTTGGATCGCTTCGCGATCCAGGCTCGCTTCGCTCGCTCACTGTTCATTGAAATATTTTAGTCTAGCCTTAAGGGTTAACCTTAAGGAACATGTCTGCAGCAATTTTTTCGCCAAATTGGTATTATGGCAGCCATTGGCTACAAAAATAGCCACCGATCGTATTTTAAGTGAATAATTATCAAATAGTTTTCAATAGTACAGAAGTTTGCATTAGAGAATTTATTTTGCTACTTTGTTTATAAGTTGATCCTGTCCATTTCTTTCATCGTTAAGAATTCTTAAATCGTATTAATATACTTAAAATATTATTAATCATTAATTATTAAAATAACTCATTTCTTAAATTATTTTTTGTGCACATTGTTTTGAACTTGCAGCAAACTGTTAAGTTCTGATTTTCTTATTTTAAAATATCGCTACGATCTACGATTTTCAGTTTTGAGCAACATTTTAAGTAATTATTTATTGTCATTTCACAGACTTGGCAAACGCTCGGTTTGTTGTCATTTTGACTTGGCGACATTTTTCGACAGGCGCCAAATCCGGACATGGTCCTTTAGGTTAACCGCCTTTAGTATCCTTTTTAAATAAAATAATTACAAATTAATGCTTATAAATCAAGGGTTATTATTGAGAAAATATTTCGCTGCTTGACTAAGATCCATTTGTAAATAAATTGGAAACCGTGATAGCCGTCAACGCTTGGAAACTATATTTAAAAACAATTTGAATTTTTCCTTTTTTATTAACAATAGTGTTTGGTAGTTCAGTCAATCGAAATTATAATTTAAATTTTCAAACATTAAACGTCCCTAATATTATGCATTTTTAAATTTAAACTTACTGATTATATCCTAATTTTTTTAAAACTAATAACGAATGTTATATAACGCTTAGAGTAAAACAAAATCAACTTAGGAATCACTTTTTTGTTGTTTTCAGTCGGCCATTTTGAAATTAGTAGTATTTTTGTTCATTTCGATTGTTGCCATTCCAGAGATAGAAATATAAGGAAATTTGGGATCCGTATAAGAGTATTATATATATAGATGTTTTTATCTAACTTTTTATTTTTAGTATTAATTTTTCAAATGTTATTATATAATGGTTTTTATTTTTAGTATTCAAATTAATTATTTTTACTCATTCATTTTATTATTATTTTGAAAATTCGCGAAGAAAACTTTAAAACACACTATAAACACACAATTTTGTTTAATGTAATTTACTTTTTTATTTTAGGCAGGTGCAAACCATCATCCCTTTATACCAGAAGTTAGAGTTGATCCAGACGGTCGCTGTGCAGCAATGGTTGTTTATGAGCGAAACATTGTAATCTTACCATTTCGTAAGGATAACCTAACTGAGGAGCAGGAAATAGTAATGGGCAGTACACATATATCGCTGGGAGTGTAAGTTATTCAGTTTATTTGAAAAATGAATGTTAATAGTGTTTGTTAATGGTTATATTATGTTTTTTTATCTATCTGAAATGTCCCCTAGCCGGTCCGATGATTTAAACACTCACTTGTCAAGCAAGTGGACCCGGGTTTGAATCCTGGATAAGGCATGGATATTATTGTTGTCCCAAGTACGTGTGATGAATATGCTCATTAAATATATGGGTCTGAAAGTCCTATGAGCATCATAGTGCAGTTACAATGGATGCAGCTTGTCTGGAGAAAAATGCCCCTCTCTTCCAGCGATGTGCTGAAAATGAGGAAGGGGCGCACTCTCAGACCAGAAGACAGACTTCCACCCTCACGGGTGCTCAAAGCCTTGAACCAAAAAAATCTACTGCACCCCTCCTGCGAGGCTATGTCCTGGAGGCACACAACAACAACATATATATGAAATTTTTATATATTATTATTTTCTTCTTAGAAATCATTAACCCTTTGCGTTTTTTAAAGTTGATTTAAGTATTTTTCTTTCAGTAAAACTCCAGTTCTGGCTTCTTACACTATAAAACTGTGTGATATCGATGAAAAGGTGAATAACATCAAGGATATGCAGTTTCTCCAAGGCTATTATGAACCTACTTTACTATTGTTATATGAACCTTTACGTACTTGGCCTGGGTATGCACTTTTTTATACTTATTCAATGGGCAAATAATATATTGAATATTAATATATAATTAAGTCTGATAATTTATCTGTAATATTTAAATTTATATTTTGTACTATTTAAGTTCAATTCCTATAGTTTTTAAACATTATATAAAAAGAAATTAATAAAATTTTTGTCTGATCAATAACTAACTATATTTTTTTAGGAGAATCGCAGTGCGTCAAGACACATGTGCGATTTTAGCCTTATCCTTAAATCTTAATCAGAAGGTCCATCCAGTAATTTGGACTGTTGCAGGTCTTCCGTATGATTGTTTGTATGCAATGGCAGTTCCAAAACCCATTGGTAAGTAAAATGAATTGAACTTAGGTAATTTACTTTTTTTCATGTTTGGTACCAATATGTGTCAAGTTAAGAAAGTTGTAATTGGTTGTCTTAACACATCTGATAAAATTAAAGTTGTAATATCTGTTTGACACTTGAATTAGGGTTTGTCTAAACTTGTAAGCTTAAACACTATTCAAAAACCATTTAAAATATTAAATTATGCTAAACACAAGAAACTTAAAATATAAATGATGTAAGTCACAGTATAAGTAACTCTTTTTTTTTTACCTCTAAATAGTTTTATGCATGATGTATCTGAAAATAAATAATTGAAATTAGTCCAGTTTAACCTTCCTTGTGATTTATTTATTTATTCTAATATCATTTTAAGCAGTTCAAACATACAAAGAATAGAAAACCTAATTTATTAAAAATAAAATATAGTAGTTCAATAAATTCATTTAAATAAGATGGGATTAAACATATTCATCTTTTAACCCACTGAGGGATACAAACATATATATCCGTCACATAACTAACAGGTTGTCTAGCAACACACATAATTTTTATAAACTTAATAAATTTTAAGCGTGGGGAACAAATTTATAATCACCTACTTCAGAAATATAATTTTTAAACAATTTTAGAAATTAAACTTTTAATTAAAAATTTAATTTAAGTCTCATGCAATGGTAAGAAGTTTAAACTTCAGCCAATTTGCTTATTCCTCAGAGGACAATAACTTCTATATTTAGTTTCACAAGTGTATAATTTGTGTCAAATTAAAAACTGACTTATGCAGCGTCATTGCTTATAAAGTATTTGTATTATTTAATTTTTTACTTAGGTGGTGTCCTTGTGGTTGCTGTAAATTCCATGCTCTATCTCAACCAAAGTGTTCCTCCATATGGGGTCTCATTGAATGGATTCACGGATTTTAGCACAGCATTCCCTTTAAGTTAGTTTCCATGATACTTATTCTTATTATGCAGTATTGGTATTGAACAAAGCGCAATTCGAAAATCCACTAAATATGCTTAGTGATTACTATCACCCACAAATTTAACAAAAGTTTTCTTTTCCTAATATGAAGTTTTACAGAAAGTATTGAATTTTTATAATTTTCATAAATTAGAATCAATTTAACAATGATCAACCCATTATAAATAAGTAAACTCTTTAAAATTAAATGCTAAAACAATAAAATAAGATTAATTTATCAAAATAAGTAACTTGAATAGTTTGGTCGAAAAGTCCCATTGCCACTTGCTAATTCCTATAGCATGATAACGTGCGATTTTCAAGAAATTAATTTTTTAAATTTGTTTTATGTAAAACTGTATTATTAAGTTTTATACTTTCTTTTCTTCAGAGGCGCAAGAGGGGATAAAATTGTCATTAGATTGTTCTTCAGCTGCATTTATCTCATATGATAAGCTAGTCATTTCAATGAAAGGTGGTGAGTTGTAAGTACATTTTTAATATGTATTTATTTTATGCTGTAATATTTAATTAAAATTAACTTAGTTTACCAAAAAATTTTTAATTGATAAAAACCAATTTTTTAAATTGATAATTCTTCCTTCAAAACTTACTCTGTTGAAAAAACTCTATACAAACTTCAGGTAAAGATGATGCGCAAATGGTGAGACTCCTCTCCTGCTCGTTAATTGTCCTCGTGTTTATTTTTTTTTGTAGATATGTATTAACTCTTTTTAATGATGGCATGCGAAGTGTACGAGGTTTCAACTTTGACCGGGCCGCATCCAGCGTTATTACAACTTGTGTAAGTATCAATTCAGCAAATCGTATTTGTTTGGTCTATCTTTTATCTATTTTTTTTTTATTTCAGCTGTTCATTTTTAAGAACCAAATTTTTGTATTTTAGATGTGCATTTGCAGTGAAGGCTATTTATTCCTTGGCTCCCGCTTAGGAAACTCCCTGCTTCTTCGGTATACTGAAAAGTTTGAAAGTTCCAAACCAAATGATCAAATGACTAGGAAAGATTCCAACGCATCTGAAAAGAGCTTGGAAGATAAAGAAAATGGCGGGGTAACATTTTTGTATTTAAAATTAATCTCCTGCTGAGATACAGACTAAAACAAATTCACCCATAAAACAGTAGAATAGTTTTAAGTGTGTTCCTTAAAAACCACTAATGTAATGTTTTACTTAATTCCCCAAAAGTCTCTCTCATGGTTTAAAAAAGAAAGTTGTAATAATTAATAAAAATTTGAAATATCTAATTTGCTTTTTTATATTTTGTATTTAATTAAATCGTAAGTATTTATAAATTGATTTATATTAAAATAGATTATATGTTTATAATGTGGGATAGATAGACACAGATAAGTTTGAGCGAAAAACCATTATTCACCTATATAAACTTGGACAACAAAATAGTGTTTGGACATACAACATCTATTTAAAGCTGCTTATTTATTAAAATTTCTTTCAAAAGTTTTCATTATGAATATTGTAGTTAATTAATAATGAATATTGTATATAATTAGATTAAGTATTTATGAAAATATTCCTCCCTATAAAATTAAATTTTAGTCTTTATTTCAGGACACTGAAGGGTCAGCAGCCAAGAAAGCTAGACTTGATAACATGGATGACTGGATGGGTGAGTTTTCTACCTGCAACAACTAATTTTATAAAACTGTAAAATCTTTATATGAAATCTAATCAATTAAATTTTGGCATGACAAAATGATTTCTAGAGTTTAAATAGTTTTTTCGAATATGTCTAAGAAAACATCTATTTGTTCTTTGCTAATCCTATAATTCTGTTAAATTGAGTGAATCATTTTACTCCCTCACAGTGACTGAATTCTACAAATGAAAATAGAACATTAATGGCATATGATCCGAACACAATATAACAAACACACATTTTGAAATCTAAATTTTATGTGAATTTGATACCCTGCTTATTTGGCCTTTAATTTCTGCATAAAATTATTCATACATTAAATTACAAATGATGATTTTTATTTACAGCTTCAGATGTTGCTTTAATTGAAGATCCTGTAGAACTGGAAGTGTATGGAAATTTAACACAAGCTACAAAGCAACTTACGTCTTATACCTTTGAGGTAGGATATGATTTATTTCTCAGGATATATTTGATTTAATTATATATTTATGCTTAATTAAACACCAAAGTTATTGTTAGTTATAATTTTAAAAAAAGTATGCAGCTTTTTTTAAGTTAAAGGAATTTTTGTGTGTGTATTGTTAGATAACAATTAGCTTGTTTCAGGTGACTTAGTTCCTTCTAGCTTTTACTCCTGCATTTCCTTTGATTGGTGCTCTGTTCCCAAGTGACATTGATTCACCAATCTAGTCTCGAAAAAACATTTATTTTCATTCAGCATTTCTGTTGCCACTGAATACTAAAAACATACCTATTAATCTAGTTTGTTTTATAATTCAGTTTTTATCAATGAAATGAAGCAACTGAAATCGGTGTATTGGTATTAACTCATCAATGATGACTTTATGGATACCAATAACACATTCGTTTCTGAATAAAAACGTCAACTTTAGGTTTTTCAAAATAACTTTTCGTATAACTTAATTGGTCCTACCTAAATTTTTCAGGACTATGGTCTTCATTTGTCTTATATATTTTGTTTGTTTAGATACACCTAAGCTGAAAGGTCATTGTCATAGGGCACATTTTCTTGCCAATCGTTGTTATGTTAATGGGTTAAATTAAAAACGACATTTTACTGCGTTACCTAAAAGATATCTAGAATTTTTTTTTCATATTTGATACTATTAGACAAGTTGATACACTTAAAAAAAACCTTGTGTTATTAGAATAAAAAAAAAACATTGCTATTTTTTTTTAACAGGTATGCGACAGTTTACTAAATATTGGACCTTGTGGCAAGATAGTTATGGGTGAGCCAGCTTTTCTTTCTGAAGAATTCTCTGGAAATCCTGATCATGATCTGGAACTAGTTACAACTTCAGGCTATGGAAAAAATGGGGCTTTATCAGTCTTGCAGGTATTATTTATTACTTACATATATATTTATTTTTTAATTGAATATATAAAACTTAATGGTGCATTTGGTAAGATAAAACAATAATTTAAAACTTGTTTATAAATAATAGCTTTTGGTTATATAACTCTTGTTTAATTTTGTTTCAGAGATCTGTTCGACCCCAAGTAGTTACTACATTTGAACTTCCTGGGTGTGTTGATATGTGGACAGTTGTTGGGCAACTATCTGAATTAGAAGTAATTAATTTAACCAGTTTTTTACTTTCAATTACCTAATATGAAATATTAGGTAGTGAAAGTATTGAGATGGGGTCAAAATTCCTAAATGGAGTTTGTGTGTTTTCTGCACGTTTTAGAGGATGCTGATTTAAAAAAAGTTTTTTTTTTTAATTGTATGTTTGTCAAACTGTCTGTTTGAAATCACATTTTATAGAACTAATTTTATAGAAAACTTTTATAGAACTTTTATAGAACTAAAATAGCTATAGACTTAAAAACTGGTACACAAATTTCTAGTACTTGTTGGACGTTATAATAAGGTTTTCGAGAAAATCATGCATGCCCAAAGGGTAGCTGCCGGAACGTTTTAGGTTTTAAAGTTTGTTGAAATTGTCTTATAGGGTATATAAATATCTTTAAATGTGCATTGATTTATTGAGTGGTAATCAAAGTCATGTAGTGCTACACACGCCTAGTTTTAACTTTAAATATACAAAAGCAATATATAAGAAAAATAAAACATTAAATGCTCTTTATATTTTGTTTAATATTTATATATTTAAAACTTTATTTTCCTTTCGATTAAATTTTTTTTATTTCACTCTGCTGTCTATTTTATAAATAAAGGACAATGGCATATTACTGTGCATGAAATTCATTATTTAATTTATTTAAGGAGGCAAATTTAACTTATAAGAAATACTTTTAAACTTAAATAGGTTATCAAATTTATGCCCACTTTGGGAATGAATGTGTTTTAATTGTTCTAATTTAAGAGATAACATTAGGTAAATTACTAATAATGTGCAATATATAAGACTGATAATTATTGTGTTAATAAATACTAATAATGAGAATAAAACTCTTTTTAGACCCTTGAAGATAAAATTCCAGAATTAAAGGATAAAGGTGAAGACGCTGAAGAAACTCCATCTAAACCAGCACCAGTTTTGAAGAATTCTCATGCATTTTTGATTTTGAGTAGAACAGATAGTAGCATGGTAATTGTTTCTTGGTTGACATATTTATTGCACATACAGACAAATTGATTCAAGTTAATGCCTTGAAATCTTTACTAATTTTTAAAAACAACTTTGTGTTGTGTGTAAGTTAAGATTCTTTAAAAAAAACTTATTAACTTATGCATTTAAAAAACTTATTTTTGGGCAATTTGTCACAAAAAATTGCTACAATTTTAGAAGAGTAAATTATTTTTGTGATGCAGAGGTTGCATGTAAAATAAATCTTCTAGTAAAAAGAATCCCTTCATATAAAAGCTTGCACAACAAAAATCAACTGGTAAAAAAAAATATCTGCCGTTTCAAATAGTTAATGTCATGCATAAAAAATAATCTAATGTTTGCATGTTTTTCATGCAGTATTAACATTGCTGAAAGTCGCTTTACTAGTATCCTGGTTATGATGGCAATATAAATTTAAAGACACAAAAGATATTTCTGCTTCCTTTTTTTAAACAAAACGAATCTGTGCCAGTCAGTTTTTTTCTCCTTAAGTTTGCTCTAGTATATATTTTGTCTTTGTGCAGACACAATATTAAATATTGTATTATATTTTTTAAGACTTATAGTGTGACATCCGTACTTACATTACAACAATCATATTTTTCTAGATCCTCCAAACGGGACAAGAAATCAACGAACTCGACCACAGTGGCTTCAGCACACAGGCTCCAACCATCTTTGCAGGCAACATGGAAAACAACCGATTCATAGTCCAGGTCTCCCAAATGGGTGTCCGTCTTTTGCAAGGGTCCCGCCAAATCCAGCATATTCCGTTGGATGCAGGATCTCCCGTGGTTTGGGCTTCCTTGGCGGATCCATACTTGGTCATCATGAGCGCAGAGGGCTTGGTCATTCAGCTGATGTTGAAGATGGATGATTTCGGGAGTGGTGCTCGATTGCAGATCTCTAGACCACAGGTTGCTCAAGTAGTAAGTTGGAGATTTATTCTTATTTTCTTTTTACTTTTGGAATCTAATTGGCATTGTAAAGTTTTTGAAAATTCAATGAAAGAAATGTGTCGGGCATATCTGCAGAATGCAGCCCCCTCCTCAAGTTTTAGAATCTTTAACTACAAGGTAATAGGAACCAGAGCAAGGGCCAGACCTAAACTGAGATGGACAGACTGCATCACTAAAGACTTTCGAATTCGGAACTATAAGGAATTATCAAACCATCGCTAAAAAGATAGCAGAATGGAATCGAGTTCTTGAAAAGGCCCTGGCCCATACTGGGCTGTTGTGCCAATAGAAGAAGAATATGATTGGAGAGGCAATGAAAATGCAGATAAATTAGCCATGCAAGCCAGAAATCTCAACTTTAATTACTATATTGTTTTCCTTCCAAGATGCAAATGGCTAAATCTAAACTAGGAGAAAAATCAATTCCAACAAAACACTTGATTTGTAATATAAATGCAGATAGATTCACACTACAGAAAATATAGCCAGACTGAGAACCAAAAAGCAAAAGAAAGAACAAAAAAATATTATTATTTTTATGAATTTATTTTGTTTACTTGAGCACTTTGGTTGAAATTAGATTTTTATTTATATTTCTTTTTGTGATAGCTTTTTTATAACACAATTGTGTTGTCTTTCCAGTTAAAAAAAAATCTCTTTTCAGCTATTTAGAAAAAAAAGTGCACTTTTAGGTTTATAATCGAGGCCCAGTGGCTTAGTGGTAGTGCTTCGCATTACCACACCACAGGTCCGGAGATCAAGTCCCGGATTGCGTAAGGTTGACTCATCCTTTCATCCCATAAGTGGGTTGATAAAATGAGGACCAAGTATACTTGGGAACTAAACACTGTGGGTTCCGTGTGAGGTTGACCACCTAACCGGCACATATGCCTGGCACCCCAGAGCCCTTGGTTCAGAAAGTTGAAATAAGTGCGGCAGATCTTGGCCCACTAACAGGCTGTTGCACCAAGGAGTTTATTTTTTTAGGTTTATAATCAATTTATTAAAAAAAATTATGAAATTGTATATTCCATATGGTATATAAAATTTCCAATTAATAACTAAGCTTGCTGTATCTAATGTTTTTTTAGAAATCTCGGGTATCATCTTTGTGTGTTTACAAGGACATCAGCGGTGTATTCAGCACCAAGTCCCGGCAGGAACCTGAAGAGCTGGCACCAGCAACTAACCAGAATGCCCCATCAGTTAACATGGCTGATGTTATGGACATGAATCCCGAGTAAGTAATGTGTTTAAACTATTATGGAGTGTTAGAATGTAATATTTACTATGTTTTTACGACCAAGCCCTTTTAAATTGAAGTAAAAAAAGACATTTTTATCACTTCAGTTTAACTCTTTAAATTATTATGATATTTATTCACAAGAGAATTATTAACAAACACAAGAATAAAGAAAAAATTGAATACAATTGAGTTATGAAATCTTTTTCTGTATTCAGACAGTTTTAATATCAAAATAGGAAGTAGATTTATTTTTGTTCTGACACCATGTTCTTCCTTTGTTTGACATTAATTCATAGTTTTTACCAATTACTGAATAAGGAATGTGCATCTGATAACTGGTTAAAATTCTTAGTCACACGCAACAATTCTGGTAATGTTTGCCATACTTTACAGTGTTGGATATTCACAGTGGCAATGAATACTAAGTGGATTTTTACTTGGATCTATCGCATGCACCGGAAGCGAAAGCTGCTCTTATGGTTGCAATCAAGTATTGGCAATAATCAGTAAATTCGAAGGGCTTAAAAATTATGTCCACTGCTGAAAAGTTTAACATTGTCACTACTTGATTGACAACCACAAGTATGGCTTTTGCTTCCGTCGCATGTGAAGGATCCAATTGACCTAACATTGGCACTGCAATCATCTGTCACCTTAAGTACGACAAATATTACCGGAACCATTGTTAGTGACGATTTCTTATGTTAAAATGCAGACTAAAAAAGTTATATAACGTCAAGAGGTTACCAAACTCTATACAGTAATGATTAGAAAGAATTTAAAAGTTAGGCATCTTAAAGAGGGATATGTACAAATAATCTTAAATGACCAAAACTTGCTTTGAATTTTTGTTTGTTGGTATGATTGCGAATATGAACTGCAAATAGTTTTTCTATATTTTTGAAAAGTTTGAATTAAGTCTGATATAAAGTTTCTAAATATGCATTTTATTTTTGAGTAAATAGTGTAAAATTCTAAGTATATGTATTTAAATGAAGGGTGTAGTTGCTGAATGTGAGTCAATAAAACTTAAAATGTTTCATTCCAGGGCTGTAGATGATGAGGATGCATTGTTGTATGGAGAAACCATGCACACAGAGAAACCAATGGACGAATTAAAGATTCCAGTAACCAAAACAAGGTGATGAAATTATGCTATAAATGCAGACATTGCTAGGGAAAAATACTATTTATTTTTTAAATCAAATTTTTAATATGGTAAATTTTTTCTTGTGTTAGACCCAAGATTGAAGTTAAAGAACAAAAGCCTACATATTGGTTGTTTTTAGTGAGAGAAAATGGAATATTAGAGGTTAGTAATTATATTTACACATGGAATTCAATTATGCTTGCGTTATTCATTTTTTATACAATGCGATTCAATATATATTTTCTAATTTGAGTTGGATAAAAACAACATGAAAGTAAAATAAATTATGTATTTAAATATCTTGAATGGTAATGACAGAAATTTAAACTTGGACAAAAGTATTTTTTAAAGGGCTTAGTTAGAATAAATTTAATTGTCCCCCCTGTGAAACTTATCGATAATTTATGTGCAACAATAATAATTATGTGTATTTGAATTTGTTATTATTCATCCTTATTTTTCTCAAGTATCATAATAACTCAGAAAACATTTTTATTTTAGGTGTACAGTTTACCAAGCTATAAGCTTTGTTATTTAGTTAAGAATTTTCCTATGGGGCAGAAATATTTAGTTGACAGTGGACAAGCAAGTTCTTCCCTTTTAAAGTAAGTTTTTAAAAAAGTTGTAAACATTATAGTTTTTTTCTATAATTTTTTTATTGATTAAATACAATATGTTGCATAAGTACATAATATAATTCGTAACATACCTTAATGTTAAATTTGAATTTTCATTGTAGCATATCTGATAAAACTGGTGAAAAGCAGCATGAAGCATTGCCATTAATTCATGAAATATTAGTTGTTGGATTGGGTATTCGATGCTCAAGGCCAATGCTTCTGGTGAGTGTACTGCTTAAGTTATTCAAGGTTTTGTATCTTGTGTACTGTTTTTTGTATGTTGTATATTTACAGTGGAACTAGATGGGCTCCACCACTCAGGAAATTCTGATTTCAACGTTTATTCATTTTATCGCAAATGTACAAAGTTTTTAAGTTAAAAAAAGCCTTCTTAAGTTTTAAAAAAATTGTTTCAGATGATGTATTTCCTTGCAGCTTTCATTCATGCATTTCCTTCTATCTGCGCTCTGATTAGTTTTCTGTCCCCACATGACATTTATTCACCAATCAAGGATGGAGAAACAATTTACTTTTATTTTATTATATTTGCCACTCAAAACTTGAAACACGCCCATTGTACAGTTTGCATCAAATGTTAGAATTGCATAGACAAGCAAAGAGATAGTCTAAAATTGTTATGTTATCATGTAAAGTTGAATAAATAATTATGTGCCCAACTGGCCTTCGGGTTATATTAGTAATTTCTGTACCTGAGAGCTTTGTGGGTATATAACATTAAGTTAACACTCTAGATATTCCCCTCTGACTCCTAATAAAGATATGTTATTTTAGTTAAAAAAAAATAATTGCAATAAGAAACTGACTTTTTGTTTTTTAGGCTCGAGCTGGTGATGATCTACTGATATATGAAGCATTCCCATTTTATGAAACTCAAATAGAAAATCATTTGAAATTAAGATTTAGAAAGGTGAGACTTGTTTTTATACTATGACTTATATTTTTGGAGAAAATACTGTTATATTTTATCTATATGTTTAACTAAAAACTCATTTAATTTAATTTCATTCAGTAATTATTTGAATAAAAATCTGCATTTCATTGTTAATTAAGATAAATTATATTTTTAGATTTAAAATTGCATTGAAAAAGTTCTTTATTTCAAGCTGTCATCATTCTTTACAGTTTTCGTTTTTTCCTTTTAACTTCGAATTAAACACAATTTATTGTGTACTTTGTCAATTATTTGCTATATGTGTATTTCACTTTATTGGTCTTTATTACAGCATTGGTTTTTCTGAGCATTTTTAAAATTTATTGTAAAGAATATATTTAAAAAAATAATGTGTGTATGTTTGTTTTCATTTGTAGTTAAATCATGAGCTTATAACAAGGGAGCGTAAATCTAAAAAGACAGAGGAGGCAGAGCCAGCTCCAATGTGCAAACGATGGTTGAGATATTTTCCTGATATATCTGGCTACAGTGGAGTAAGTTTAATATTTAATTTATAGATGATTAAAAACAGGGGTCAGGCCCGCTAAAATCTCTAAAAATCCCTTTAATTATTAAAATAGATTTAGAGGCCCTAAGTAGCCCTTAGTTATGGGGAAATAAGTATTAAAAAAACTAGAGGTGTGTAACACTACATGACTTTCAATTACCACTCAATAAATCAATACATTTAAATGTAATTATTTACCCCATAAGGTAATTTCAATAGTTTTGAAACCTGAAAAGTTCTGTAACAGCTACAATTTGCATTTGCTCGATTTCCTCAAAAACCTTAATATGACGTCCGGCAGGTTTGGTGTGCCTACCTGCGGAACTCGTGTGCCAAATTTGAATTCTGTATCTCTTTTAATTTTCCAGCAATACCTTAAAACCATAAAAAAATCTATGACAGCTACCCTTTACCCACATACTTTTTTCTCGGTAGCCTTATTATGACGTCCAACAGGAAATATTAAATCATGTACTAAATTTGCAGTACGTAGCTCTTTTAATTCAAACTGCAAAGTGGTATCAGATGAACCAATGTTCAAAAACCATTTTTTCAGAATTAGCAGCTTCCAAAACGTGTAGAAACACAAAATATCCATTTTGGATTTTCCATACCATACCATATATTTCATATTAGGAAATTGAAAGTAAAAAAGAAAAGCTGCTTTATCTGCTGACCTATTATTAAAAAATGCTGAAGTAAAAACAAGAGGGCAAGCTGAAACCATGACCCCCCCCCCTCCATTTTAAAGCTGAACCTTTCTACAAACACCAGATTTTTTATTTCCTTTTCAAATTACTGAACATTTTTGTACCTTATATTGTTATGCTATGTTTTTTTGCTTTAAAAAAAATATTTCAATAGAATTCTGATTGTTTCAGGTGTTTGTGTGTGGTCTTAATCCGTACTGGCTGTTCCTGACAGTGCATGGGGAACTGAGGGTGCACCCTATGACCATAGATGGTGCTGTGACTTGTTTTGCACCATTCCACAATGTCAACTGTCCAAAGGGATTTCTGTATTTTAATAAGCAGGTACAGTAGAACCTCCATTAACTGTCCCTCTTTTATCCGGATGTCTCTGTTAATCCACCGTCCCTAAGCCAACACAACAAAAAATTCTAAAATTAGGCCATTCTATGCTGTTCACAAAAAAATTTTCTTAGAAATCTACAGCAATTGTAAAGTGGGGAATTTCTGGCGATTCTGAAAACGGGAAACTGCGTTTATTTTAAGATAGCAAAGCTACAGAAACTCAAAAAAGTAAAAGTAAAATTTCTTGCAATCCTAAATTTTCGAAAAAATCCGAAATCGTCTAAAATAGTGAGACTACAAGTGATATCTACTATAAAACAAAAAATAAGCACTTTTCCCACAACTCCGCTCAGATATTTAAAAAAAATTAAGAATAGAAATTTCAAATAATGTTTTAAAAATTTATTTTTGTTAGGAAGTCTCAATTTCAGAGATAACTTAAAACTAAAATCCAATTTTTACGGCTGCAAAACCAGTGTTGATTTCAGACGTTGGCAGATTCAGGGTCTGCAGACTTTCGACGTTCCTCTGTAGTACAAGTTTTACTATTTACTATTAAAAATTTTCTATTATCCGGAATTTTCAATTATCCGACTTACCTTCGGTCTCAATTAGATTTGATAATCAAGGTTCTACTGTAATTAGTTGCTCGTTATTTCCAGGGGGAACTCCGTATTTGTGTGCTGCCCACCCACTTGAACTATGATGCCCCGTGGCCCGTTCGTAAAGTTCCTCTGAGGTGCACTCCTCATTTCATCAACTATCACCCAGAGACCAAGACATACTGCATCACAACAAGCACTCTGGAACCATGCACAAAATTAGTGAGATTCAACGGAGATGAAAAAGAGTTTGAGGTTATAGAAAGAAGTATGTATTGAGTCTGAGAAACTTTCTTTATTCAATCGATCAGAAACTTTTTACATCCAATTTTTTAAATATAACTCTTATAAAGAATGTATGTATATTGCTTGAGGTACGGTTTAACTTGGTTGTATTACAATCTTATTTTCTTAAGTGAATCCAAAGAAAAAATTTAGTTCACTTAATAACTGGTGAGTTAAAAAAAAATTTGCAGTTGGGCTTATAAATTACCAAATAACTTTATGTCTGTAAACTTGTGTTTATTTTAGGGCTTTGGGGTTTTTATTGTGGCAGATTATTGACTTCCTATTTAACTTATTTTTCTTGAAACGTAATTGAAGTTTAGTTCACAAATTTTAAATGGTTTGGTGAATTCGTGAATGGAAACAGGAATTATCTTGCGTGAATTGAACATTTAATTTTCAAGCACATTTTTACTACTTAAGCATGCTGAATAACTGAGCTTACTAAAGTACCTCATGGGACTTTTGAACTCAATGGAGTTCAATTGAAGAAGACAGATAATTTAACTTAGATTTCCAAAGTAACCAAAGATAATTTTTTTCCTACTATTGTTCTCTTATTAGGTGTGGTGTGTTGTTATACAATAAAAAAAACTGTGTGGGAAAGGGTATCCCTGGTGAGTTAGAAGATCAGAATTTATGAAATTGCATATAAAGGAAAAAAATTACATCCTTTTCCTGCAATTTTAATTGTAGCTAAACCTTTAAGCTAACATAGCAAAACCTCTTTTTTTTGGTAGTATATTCTTCAAGTTGTAGTAAGGCACAATGTTTTCCCCTATAGGTTAATAATCTTAAATTCTCTGTGATGGCCAAGAGCCAAGACCAAGAGCCAAGAATCTAGAGCCAAGACCTAGTGTGTACATATCAGCTCACAATAGCAGGTCCATTATAGCAGATGTTTCGGTCAGTGGGTCAGAGTGAGGCTAAACATCTCATTATTTTGTTCTCAAGCTTGTTTTTTCCTATTTTAATCAACTCACTGAAGGGATGAAAGGTTGAGTGAACCTTGCCCAATCTGGAAATTATTTTATTATCAATCTTGTTTCTGTCTACAACCTATAAAAGGCCAAAGTGCTTGCATACTCATATCAGTTCACAAAAGCAGGTGTATTGAAAAAGATGGTCTAGTTAGTTAGTCAGACTAATGTATATAAATTCCCATTGTTTTAGTATAGTCCATACGATAGCGTCCATAGTATAGCCCTAGCTATAGTCCATACGATAGCGTCCATAATATAGCCCTAGCTATAGTCCATACGATTACAATGCAAACCTGTTTCCCTTACCCCCTTGTTTGGTTTTCCAGGAAACAGTGTGAGGGGCGTTCTAAAAAGTTTTCCTCCCACCCTGCTTGGGTTTGGAGAGCAGTTGCGATTAACTACACAGTAGAGCCTAAACAAAGTTTTAGAACAGCCATGCTTACATTGTTTCTTGGGAAACCACACGAGGTCGTCATCTCATTTCTGTCTAATTCCAGCCGACGAGCGCTACATCTACCCCATGATCGAGAAGTTCAGCATGCAGCTGTTCTCACCTGTCAGCTGGGAGATGATCCCCAACACTCTTATGGAGATGGAGGAGTGGGAGCACATCACCAACGTCAAGAACGTTAATTTAGCCTCGGAGGGGACGCGCAGTGGACTAAAGGGGTATCTGGCTGTGGCCACCAGCTACATTTACGGGGAAGATGTGGCCAGCAGAGGCAGGGTAGGGCAATTGTTATGTATTTGTTTAACATTGAAAAATAGTATTGTATCATCTTTTGCATGAATTATCCTAGTTGTGCATGTTAATTTTGGTTGCAGTTAGATGTTTTTTTTTGTTTACAATCTACATGAATCTACAATCTAATATGAAATGTAAGGTGAAATAAGGTATATGTATTGATTTATCAAGAGGTAATTGAAAGTCATACAGTGATACAACCCCTGTTTTTTTTAAATACCTAACTTATTAAAATTTATATATACAATTACCTTTAAATATATTGATTTATTAAGTGGTAATTGAAAGACGTGTAATGCTACACTCAATATCAACTGTACTAGAACAGAATCGCAACAACCAGTAGTGTTTGCAAGTGCTTCCTTTTAGTATCTGAGATATGCAAGTGCCAATAGAGATCTGTCGTGCATTCACCAGATTAATGATCTTGGTGAACATGGGTTGTCATAGCACCAATGTTTGGCACAACTCTGTCTACTGAAATAGAGCCGATATCTAGGGACCTAGTGAGTACCCCACAGTTGGCAGTTTCTCAATTGTTATTGGTCAAAAATCAATGAGGAAAATATTTTGTCTTTCCCTTATTACATAAAGTAAAACAGAATTTGATAAAAGATTCATTTAATAAAAAAAACACTTAATAATTTTTTTTATTGAAAGGTTCAAAATTGTTTTAGGTTTTGAAACTAAAAAATCTGACTGCAATTCACATCCTTTGACATTTCACCCTATCACTGTGTTATTATTCAATGAACTTTGTTTTATTAGAATAATATTATATTCTTAAACTTTTAATGTTATTCATACATTTTAGATGTTGATTCTGGATATAATTGATGTAGTACCTGAACCAGGACAACCTTTAACCAAAAACAAAATGAAGGTAAAGGAAATATACATTAAAAAAAAATCTAAAATTAGAATTTAAAAAAAAATAAAATAAAGCATTTTCCTAAAATATGTATTTATTTAACTTATAGTTTAAAAAATAGATTAATAAATGTTTTCAAAGCATTCAATCAAAGAAAACATATTTTCTTATTTAAGTTGTGTCAAAAATTTTATGTTTTGTTTAATTTGTAAAGTTTTAGTGTCATTGACCATCTAATCTAGATCATAAAAAAATATGCATTAAGAGGTCTTGTAGCAAACAAGGTTATTAGGCATAGTCGTATATGACTTATTAGTGTTTTTTAATTATTTGAGCTTGTTTTCTACCTATTGTTATTCGATTGTCAGTTTTGTAATTAGGTTGTAATGTGTTTCAGATTGTTTATAGCAAAGAACAAAAAGGTCCAGTAACAGCAATATGTCAAGTCGCAGGTTTTCTTTTAAGTGCTATTGGCCAGAAGGTGATTTTTTAGCAACAATTATTTCTAAAGCATATTTAAAAACTGATTATAATGGTTTTTCTCGAATAATAATAGTAAAAAAAATTTCATGTCTTATACGAATGGATTAGAATAAGAAACTATTAGTCTTGAAAACTGATGAAAGCAGGAGGTTCAAAAATTATCATGTGTTTTGCTTAAACATTAATTGGGTAAGAACAAATTATTCCTTACGAAGAGATGAAATATTCACTCATTATAAACTTGTGTACCTTCATAATCATCATTAATTAGTTTTGGAAAAGTTGTGGGAAAGTTATTTTCTAACTCTATACAAATAACAAATCTATATAAAAAGTCTTTAAATGTCCTTGTGCATTGCATGATAGTGCAAGTTAAATATGTTATGACCCAATGCCAAAATGCAGCTATTAAGTTCTACTGGGCTAGCTACTTTACTTGAGAATGATTCAAAATTTCAAAGTCTGTTGCCAGTAGCCCACAAAGCACTTTGTGATGTTATTCCAAAGAAAGTAGAACATGAAATTTTATATTTTGTAAAACATTCTTACTAAAAATACTGTTTCTGATATTTGCTCTTATTTTTTAGATATACATTTGGCAGCTCAAAGATAATGACTTGATTGGTGTTGCTTTTATAGATACACAAATATATATCCATTCAGCAATCTCAATCAAAAACTTGATAATTGTGGCTGACATTTACAAATCGATCTCTTTATTAAGGTATCAAGAAAACAGTAGAACTTTATCACTTGTTAGTAGGGTGAGTATAATTTTAAATGCAATTAGCCTTTAATTTTTTTTAGATTTAGTCCATGAGTTTAAATAAATACAATATATTCCTTCCACATTAATTTTCTTTTTAGATAAATGTCAAATTTATGTATTTATTTATCCAATTTCGTTGCAAATAATATAGTGTGCATTATTTTGCATTTTAAATTGTATATGTATGACATTTATTTAAGTGTGTGTTTGCAACTGTTATTGTAAAAGAACACACATTATTTATAAGATAATTAAATTTTTAAAACTATTTTATGTATCAATGTATACCCAAAGACTTTTAATGATAAAACACATTACATTTTTTAAATGATATTTTCTTTTTAAAGGATGTAAAACCATTGGAGGTCTATGGTATCGAATTTTTGATCGATAACAACCAAGCAGGCTTTCTAGGTAAGTTTAATTTCAAATGTACTTTTTCTTACAATGAACAAACAAGATATTTGAAAAATGAGGAACAAAATACATGATCTTTTTTATTCGAAATCAATTTGTATAATACAATTCTGTAGGTTGCAACTTAACGTTAAGAAGGTAGAAAAGTATGTGTAACCATTAAAGTTAAATTCTATATTCCTTGCACTCTAAGTATTTATTTTCAGTAATTTTTTTAACAATAAATAATTTGGCTTTCTATTTTTGTCTACCTTCTTTAATAGCATTTCCGTCAAGGCTACCCTCCATGTATAAACTCTGACAAATTAAAGAATGGTCAGTGACATTTTCTTTACCTTTTATGATTACAAATTAATATTGTTCTAATTCTTTCTTGATTCCAGTGACGGACGTGGAGAAAAATCTTATTTTGTACATGTACTGCCCTGAAGCAAGGGAGAGTTTTGGTGGATCAAGGCTCCTACGCAAAGCAGATATCCACATTGGCTACCAGATCAACACTTTGTTTCGCATTCGCTGCCGACTGGGAGATGTAGCCGATCATGATAGGAGACAAGTTGCTTTGTTAGAAAAGAGACATGTCACCATGTTTGGTAAGATATTCTACATAGTTGTAGAGTAGAAATAAAACTGGGCTAAATGCCTTTTTTTTTGTTTCCAGATCTACTCAGCAGTGTTCCTTGTCAGAAACTATAGAGCCTGTAAACTACTCCTACCATATTAATTGTGCCAGATAAATAATATTTTTGAAAATTAAACTTATTTTTAAAACATATGAAAAATCGGAATGAAAAAGTTTACCTTTATTCCAAAGAATAATTTCTGAACTTCTTTATGCAAAACACCACTGGTTGTTGAACTTAAAATCAAACTCAGGGTGAACTAAGAATTATTTAACAAGGGAAGTGAAATGTCCCCTTAAATAAAATGTTTCTTTAGTATTTATTGATAAATAAAATTAAAGAAAGGTTAGTTACATACTAACTTTATGTATTTTATAGCTACTTTAGATGGTGGCTTGGGGTACATCCTACCAATATCTGAGAAAACATACAGGAGATTACTTATGTTACAGAATGTTCTAGTTACTCACATTCCCCATACGGCAGGACTCAACCCGAAATCCTTCAGGTAAAATTGCATAATTGTGTTTCATCATTTTGTTTACTATTCATCATTGAAAAGTTTACTAAAATCATGATTGGATGCTTAGAGGTAATTATTGTTAGTGGTTTTAAAGTATTAATCATACTTAAATTCTTGTTAAGCATATAAAAGTAACAAAAACAGCAACATTAATATTTAAAGAAAAATAAATAAGTGGTTTAAAGATATAGAGAATTTGTTTATCTTTGCATGGTCATCCACAAACGCATTATTGAAGATTATGATCCTTATTAAATTTAAGGTTTTAATTATTGTTGTTTTAGAATTTGAACCTTTTTAAATTAAAGGGGTATTTCTTTCAAGACCTTGTATTGTGTTATTAAAATCAAAGTGTTTCTTTTAAAAACGCATTGATTATTTTTTTAAATTTTTGATGTTGCTTTATTTTGTATTTGGTCAAATATTAAAGGAATCTGTATAAGTAGAGCTACAATCTGCATTTTTTTTACTAGTATTTAGTTAAATAGAATTTATAATAAATATCTATTATATTAAATTTGCTTAAATATTCTAAAGACAAAAAAAGTAAAATTTTACAGAATGCTTAAGTTAATTTTAAGTAAGCAAGTTTACAAAATTTAACCATGTCCTTTTTTTGCATTACCTTATATTTTCACACCCTTTTACTTAACCCTTTTTTTTATTTTCACTACCTAACCTAGAGTATAGTATATATCCTCCTATGTAAACATCTATGGATTTGGTTACTGTAAATTTACTGTATGATAATATTAATTCTTATACTTTCGACAGGATGTACAAAAGTCAAAGGAAATTGCTGCACAACCCCCATAAGAATATTTTAGATGGCGATTTGCTTACCATGTTCCTTAATCTCTCCATTCTGGAGAAAACAGAAGTTGCCAAAAGAATTGGAACTTCTTCAGATCAAGTAAGTTGAAAAAGACAAAATTCTTAAAAAATAGATAAAAGTTTTCATTGTGTTAACAGTTTACATGAAATGACATTTTTGGTTGATTGAATTGAGGTAGTTGATATCCTGTGACTGCTCTGTCTAAATGATTATATTTTTACAGGGCTTTATTTTTGTGAGACAAAATAGTCTTATGTAATTATTATATAAGTAAGTTATGTAATTTGGGGGAAATTGAAATTGTGGTTATGATTGTTGGCTAAAAGTAAAGGGCTAGAGTGGCATGAATTTTGTAACTAGATTTAGCGGTTAGTTCATAACTTTACACAAAGTAAAAAATACTTATTGAACCATTAAATGCTTTCATTATTTTTTAAATTTGTTGTAAGGCTTTTTGGAACAGAATTGTATGACGAATGAATTAACATCAAATTTGAGTTGAGTGTTCACATTTATTTTTAAATTGCAGCTAAAGCGGGATTAATCCATTACAAATCACCCAGACCTGTTGCTCAACATTTTTGATTTTCCTAATTTTTATTACCATATATTTCCCAATAATAGGTGAGTTCAAAGCCAAAGTAAAAAAAAATAATTTGAAGCTCATATTTTTTTTGGCGGCCATTTTAACTTTGCTTCAAAGCCGATTTTTGGCTGAAACTACTTTCACTTAAATGCAAATAACCCTGTTGATTTTATAGATATCAAGATAAAATAAAAAAAAGAATAATATCAGAATAATGTTATAAATAGTTTGTCAATGCATATTATTACCAAAGTAGTAAGGAAGGAGGAGATAAAAAATTCCAACTGAAAAATTTAAATTGTCTTAAAACAGGAGATTTAGCGATGAAAATTTGGTGAAAGGGAGAGAGAGACTCGTATTAAATATTTTTTCTTGTACAGACAAGTTATAAGACTACTGCTATAGAAGTTTAAAGCTTGAAAAATTTGTCTTTATTTTTGTACAATTTTTTAAAACTGCTCAAAATCGTATTTTCGTCGTTTTTAAGGTAGAATATCTCAAAAGGGACTGAGTGAAATTTTTTTTTAATTAATACAGGTAGTACCTCTTTATGACATAAACATGTGACAAAAATTTTGTAATGTGTTTTTAACTGCTTCCAGAGATACAGTGAGTGCATCAAAGTTAGTCAAAAACTGCATGACAGACCCCTCAAAATGTAACAGTTTTCTATTGTAAAATTCCTTGCATTGAATATGAATATTTAACTGAAATATTAAACCAAATGTTCTAATCATTTAATAAATTTAATTTAGGCAAGACAAATTTACAAAAAAAATATATATCCTAAATTAATCAAGTATAAAATAGCAATTAACTCTAAGATATCTTTTGCACTATTCAATGCTATTGAAAAATACTTAAAAATAGTTTGCTTAAAAAAAATATTTGCTTTCTAAATTCAGAAATTCTATGTGCATTAAATAAACAACTTAAACCATTAGGTAGGCGATTTTTTTCGATGTAATGCTAATAACTCCATTCACTTTAGAGCAAATAGTCTTAATTTACTATTATTTAAATGACTAGCTTTATAAACCCGGCGTTGCACGGGTGCACCCTTAATAACCCTAATTAGTAGGTTTTTTTTTATGTAAACTTTTATTTTATACCAATTGATCCCTCCACTGTGGTCCACTCCATCAGGATATTATAATCTCCTCCCATTCTGATATGAGGGGTTGATTTTATCCAGGCCCTTCCGGAGTTTGGAGGCTTTCCCATAGGGCCCTATTCAAATTGCCAGAACAGCTATATGTTATAATGGCCTGTTTATATTTCACAAGTAGCGCAAAACGAAACTGCCCAAATGTGGTAAACATTCCACTTCATATTTCATACAACTCGATAGGGCTGGGGGACCCAGTCGGCAAGACGTGTCGTCTTGCATGCGGTATGTCCCAGATTCAGGTCCGGGCATCGCCAAATAACTGCAGACCTATGAACGGCTCGTGCAGCCAAAAAATGTCCGACGAATAATGACCCGTATAGAGGAAGGGCACTTTAAATATCCTCCAAATTCCCAACTCTGCGTACGATGTCACCCTTAAAAGTTGCATTGGGTACCTACTCACGTGTCGGCTCATAACTTGACTGTGGTTCTAAATTACGAATCCCGTATCCAATAGCACTCGTGTGTAGCTTTAATGCGACGATAATTCAAACTAACCATAACCCATACAACTGGGTGGGAATCGCTACCCTACGTTAAATTTTCAACTTCGCCAAAAGCCGCCAATGCCAAAATTCAATCGACCGTTACGCCATCTTAACATCAGAAAAAAAAGACATTCATCCTTTTGTATGGTTGGAAAAGTTTTATAAAGTACAAATTCCTTATTTATGCCGAATATATTCCGGCTATCCTAAAGAATCGTGGCCGGCAATTTAACTGGTAAATGGCCGGCAATTAATCTGGTAACCCCGATGGCAACCTTTGGCGAAATTAGCAATTGCATTGACAATTTCTAAATGTTAATCTATTTAAATCTTAAACGCATATAATTTATTCTGAAGTTTTCTTATACTAATATTTTATTAATTAGATGCTTACTGATTTTAAATAATTATTTACTTTTTTTTAAATCAATTCTTCGTCATTTTCACTAAAATTCACTTTTTTTTATAAATCTGGTCTGCAATTTAATGAATCTTTCCGCTGTTTTAAGTCGGCCATTTTGAAATTAGGTAGTATTTTTCGTCATTTCGAGATGGTAACCATCTCGGCAAGTGCCGGGGTTTGTTATCACTTCGACTTGGCGACATTTTTGAAAATTTGCCAAATCCGGCCACGATTCTTTAGGTTAACCTATTTTCCTCCATATCATCATTTCTTACCATTTGTAAACATCAATTAAATTAAATTCGGAAACGTAATTAAAATTTAGTTGGGGAAATCTGATCCACCATAAAAAATAGAGATTTAAAATCAACAAATAAAATATTAATATTCAAATAACAATCCGGCAAATTAAACCGACGTGCTCTTTTTCTTCTTTTTTTAATTTTCGTTCACGCTGAACGCGCTGAAATTTGTTTAAATTGAATTAAAAAGTATAAGTTCTAATCTTACAATGCTATTCCTATGGGGAAATTTTCTCACGTTTTGCACTCCTACACCCTTTGGGTTCGAATAAAAAGTATCCTATAGCCTATTCCTGGTTCTAAGCTACCTCCCCACCAATTTTCATCCAAATCAGTTCAGCCGTTCTTGAGTTATAAATGGTCCCACTAACACGACTTTCTTTTATATATATAGATAAGCAAATATTTTTTAAGCAAACTATTTTTAAGTGTTTTTTTAAATAATATAATTTTTAATACAATTGAATAGTGCTAAAGATATCTTAGATTTAATTTCTATTTTATACTTGGTTAACTTATGTTTTTTTTTTTAAAAATTAGTCTTGCCTAAATTAAATTTATTAAATGATTAGAACATTTCCTTTAATATTTCAGTTAAATATTCATATTCAATTCATGGAATTTTACCATTGAAAACTGTTACAGTTTGAGGGGGTCTGTCATGCAGTAACTTTGACTAACTTTGATGCACTGTAACTCTGGAAGTAGTTAAAAACACAATACAAAATTTTTGTCACATGTTTATGTCATAAAGAGGTACTACCTGTATTAATTTCAATTTTTTTTTCACTCAGTCTCTTTTGAGATATTCTACCGAATGGCGAAAATACGATTTTGAGCAGTTTTGAAAAAATTGTACAAAAATAGACAAATTTTTCAAGCTTTAAACTTCTGCAACAAGTAGTCTTATAACTTGTCTGTACAAGAAAAAATATTTAATGTGAGTCTCTCTCTCTTTCACGAAATTTTCATCGCTAAATCTCCTGTTTTAAGCCAATTTAAATTTTTCAGTTGGAATTTTTTATCTCCTCCTTCCTTACTACTTTGGTAATAATATGCATTGACAAACTATTTATAACATTATTCTGATATTATTCTTTTTTTTATTATATGCATTTTGTTATATGCATTTGTTATATGCATTTAAGTGAAAGTAGTTTTCAGCCGAAAATCGGCTTTGAAGCAAAGTTAAAATAACCGCAAAAAAGTATGATCACCAAATTTTTTTTTTACTTTGGCTTTGAACTCACCTAGTATTAGGAAATATATGGTAAAAAAATTAGGAAAATTAAAAATGTTGAGCAACAGGTCTGGGTGAATTGTAATAGATTGACCAAGCATTATCATAAAGCCTACGTTTAGTTCAATTTCCGTATAAACTTAAAATATAGTAAAATGTATTTAATAGTTTGATTGTAATAGTTATTTTTGTTTTATAGGTTATTGAAGATTTGCTGGAAATAAATCAGTACACTGCATATTTTTAAACAACTCAAAAATAGCCTTTTCTGTTTGTTTGTTTCTTTATTTAATGTTAGGTTGATGTTTAAAAAAAACTCACATTGTACTTATCACATTCTTCAAGTTTTATAAAATATGTTATTGTGCATTTTATAAGTACCTCTTGTAAAAATATTAAAAACTTTGCTTAAGTTCAAATTTTATATATAATAAAAATCATTCATCATTTTGAGTGAATATTTACTTTAATTGCAATTTAATTAGCCTAAATTTTTTATATAACTTTAGGGCAAAAAACCCTTTACACTTCTAGTTATAACTTATTTTGATTAAAAAGTTACAACTATTTGCCAAACAAATTTATTGCACACATAATCAAAAGCAGATCCAGTAGGATGGGAGGGGAGACAACTTAACCTCTGTCGTTCTGTATTTGATTTCAAAATAAGGTATAAAATGAGGTTGGGAACTTTTTTTAGATCCCAGTAGAGCAAAATTGTGAGTTTTTTAATATGGGTACTTGCTGGTTCGGTGTACAAAAAAATCCCTTAAAACCATTATGGAAGATTTTCAAAAATAATTTTGTTATTATAATTATATATTGTTCATAAATAATAATAATAAAAAAACAAACAATATAACAATAAAATTATTTATTTCCAAAATTATCAATTGAAAAATATATACTATTAGTTTACAATCAACTGGAAATATCAATATAAATTTATAAATAAATAATATTAACTGTTATCTAAATTGCCATAAATCATTCATATTAAAATCACACGGTACTTGAAGCTTCTTTAAGTTCTGAATATAGAATGTCAGTTCTTGTGTCACTAATCTAAAAATACACAAAATATTCAACAAAAATATAGTTTATAACTTCATAAAAAGTTAAATAAATTACAAATAAATAGTAATTTAATTAAAAGTAACTATAATACCCCGGCACATTTTCTTGATTGTAAAGGGTTTGGTTGAAAAATGTTGCATCAGAGCTACAAGCAGACAATGAGCATATAATTTTGAACCACGAAAAAGTTTTGATGCTGACAACAAAAGCAACATCTTTCGATCACCAAGATTCAATGTACACCAATCTTGTATACACGGCATTATTTATTGTTATGGTTTTTATTTTGTCCAGCACAATCTTTTTGCATAATGGCTAAGATGGGACAGGAAACAAGAAGTTCATAAAGAACTAAAATAGCCTACTTTCCTGTTACTTAAATACTTACTGAAGTTCTAATCGGGAAAAAAACTAGGTTCCTAAAGTAAATATCATCAACAGCCGTTTCTACACTAGATTTATACACATTAGAAAAAAAAATCGAAACACAGCACCCAGCTATAATTTAAACTTCTAAAAGCCAAAATCAACTATTTTCCTTAATATTCGTTCGCAAATTAATTAAATATTATTTATCATCTGCTCGTGATTTATTTGTAGTTCGAAGAATAAATTTATTAATAACAAAAGTAATGAAACTACTCCGAACTGCATTAAAAAACAAGAAATGTAAATTAAAAACTAAGCATAATTGCATGCAAAAGTATGCCTTGCCGCTTTCTTGGTAGATAATTAATGAATAATCAAAGAATCAAATTGTTCTACATTTTATGACGTCATTCCAAACTGATTCATGAAAATATTATTTTGCTTCAAATATGTTTAAATAAAGTTTCTCATGCCATTGTTGATTTGGCAACAGTGATTTAAATGACTCAAAATTGAATTTCAATGCTAATTCAATGGGAAATTCGCCGACAGATAGTAGATTTATGTCCGTCCGGACGTACAGACAGACGGACAGAAAGTATGAAAGTTGGGTATCTGAGGTCATAGCTTTCTAACAAAAAAGAATTTTTAAGATCCGATGATTAGAACCGATTTTGGAAGGGGGGTACAGACAGACAGACAAACGGACAGACAGAAGACGGGACAGACATACGAACAGACAGACACGCATGGACAGGACAGACAGATTGGACATCAACCGCATTTCAATACCTACAGTGATTTAAATGACTCAAAATTGAATTTCAATGCTAATTCAATGGGAAATTCGCCGACAGATAGTAGATTTATGTCCGTCCGGACGTACAGACAGACGGACAAAAAGTATGAAAGTTGGGTATCTGAGGTCATAGCTTTCTAACAAAAAAAGATTTTTAAGATCCGATGATTAGAACCGATTTGGAAGGGGGTACAGACAGACAGACAAACGGACAGACAGGCGGACAGACATACGAACAGACAGACATACGAACAGAAGACAGATGGACAGACAGACAGATGGACATCAATATTCATACCTACAGTGATTTAAATGACTCAAAATTGAATTTCAATGCTAATTCAATGGGAAATTCGCCGACAGATAGTAGATTTATGTCCGTCCGGACGTACAGACAGACGGACAAAACATATGAAAGTTGGGTATCTGAGGTTCATAGCTTTCTAACAAAAAAAGAATTTTTAAGATCCGATGATTAAAACCGATTTTGGAAGGGGGGTACGACAGACAGACAAACGGACGATCAGGCGATCAACATAATCAGAAACATACGAATCAGAAGAAGATGAAGACAACAATGACTCACTGCTTTCAATACTACACGTGATTATAATGACAAAATAATTCAATGCTAACAAGAAATTCCACAGATGTTTTAGCGATGACTACAAAGAGAAAACAGAGAAATCGGCACTAGTTATAGTTTAACAATAAAAGCGAATTTTTAAGTCGAATGATTGTAACCGTTTTGCGGGGGGTGACGGACGAAGAAGACATGACTCGATTACATACTCTTTTTCATTTTTTTACTTCGATTAGAAAAAGAATTATCAAAGATAAAAAAGCTACTTTCTTTACTTAAATACTTACGAAGTTCAATGGTAAAAAACTAGCGTTCTCAAAGTAAATTCATCAACAGCCGTTTCTACACAGATGTTATAACATTAGAAAAAATCAAAACACGCACCAGCTATTAATTTAACTGTCTAAATTAGCCAAAACTCAAGATATTGAACCTAATATTCTTCAAATTAATTAAATTTCATGATATGCTTGATGATATTTTAGATCAAGAATGAATATTATCTAATATACAAAAAGTCAATGAACTATCCGAACGATTAAAAAACAAGAACAAGAAACTTAAAACTAAGCAGTAATTGGTCATGTCTAAAAGTAATGTCTTGCCAAGAACGTTTTGGTAGAAATAATGAATAATCAAATGAGACAAATTGTGTAACATTTTAGTGACGTCATTCAGAACATGATCATAAAATATTATTTTGCTCAAATATGTTTAAATAAAGTTCTCATGCCATGTTGATTGAGCAACAGTGATTTAAATGACTCAAAATTGAATTTCAATGCTAATTCAATGGGAAATTCGCCGACAGATAGTAGATTTATGTCCGTCCGGACGTACAGACAGACGGACAAAAGTATGAAAGTTGGGTATCTGAGGTCATAGCTTCTAATCAAAAAAAGAATTTTAAGATCCGATTTAGAACGATTTTGGAAGGGGGTACAGACAGACAGACAAACGGACAGACAGGCGGACAGACAGACGGAACAGACATACGAACAGACAGACAGATGGACAGACAGACAGATGGACATCAACCGCATTTCAATACCTACAGTGATTTAAATGACTCAAAATTGAATTTCAATGCTAATTCAATGGGAAATTCGCCGACAGATAGTAGATTTATGTCCGTCCGGACGTACAGACAGACGGACAAAAAGTATGAAAGTTGGGTATCTGAGGTCATAGCTTTCTAACAAAAAAAGAATTTTAAGATCCGATGATTAGAACTGATTTTGGAAGGGGGGTACAGACAGACAGACAAACGGACAGACAGGCGGACAGACAACGGGACAGCTACGAACAGACAGACATACGAACAGACAGACAGATGGACAGACAGACAGTTGGACATCAACCGCATTTCAATACCTACAGTGATTTAAATGACTCAAAATTGAATTTCAATGCTAATTCAATGGGAAATTCGCCGACAGATAGTAGATTTATGTCCGTCCGGACGTACAGACAGACGGACAAAAAGTATGAAAGTTGGGTATCTGAGGTTATAGCTTTCTAACAAAAAAAGAATTTTTAAGATCCGATGATTAGAACCGATTTTGGAAGGGGGGTACGGACGGACAGACGGACAGACAGACGGACATCGACCGCATGTCAATACCTACTTTTTCATTTTTTTAATTCTTTCGAATTAAAAAAAGAAAAGTAGGCTAAAAAGGTATCCTCCATGGAATCGCTTTAACACGTCATGACCACATTTGAATGACGCTTTAACACCATGCCATGCTGGTCCCCGATTTAGAATAACATTAAACATCCTCATAACTTGCTAAATTGGACCAAGAGTAAATCTGTTAATCGAAAATCCAGTTAAACCGGAGAAGCAAAAAAAAAGTAAGGTTTAGATAATATACATTTGATTGAAAATTACTGCATTGATGATATTTGCATTATAATCAAATAAACAATTGAAATAATGGATCATTTTATTCAATGTATTAAAGTATTTAGTCGCACACACACATCAAAAGAACCAGTAACTTTTTTTTTTTAAAGTTTAGATGTTTGGTAACTTGCTGCATTGATGCACCACTTTTTTTTTATCAGTATAACACAGGAATCTATAACAAAATGCATGGTCCTTTGGCAATTTTAGCTTCCACACTACGTTTATAACGTAAATAGGGGAAGGTATAATTGTTCAGTCCGTCCGTCTGTCTGTCACCCACTTTCATAGCCCAAACTACAAATGCTACGGACAAGTGTGATACGTCAAAAAAATTCAGCGCATCGAAATTAGAATACATTGAAAATTTCAGAGAAGAATTCGAAGTTCTTCAATTATTTAAAAAATTGCAAAATTTAATGCTCATTTAAAAAGCATAGGAAGCCATTTTTATTAGAATTAAATCACCATTGCCATTCGAAACAATCGCCTGAGAAACTTAATTCTTTTAGACAATAAATTAAAATAAATTTATTTTTGCGACAACGATCAGTTTGAAATGACGTCAAATATATTTCACTACGAGATTCTTTGTATGTTGATATGAAATATTTTAATTCTATTTAAAAGCGAGGAATATTACATATTTATTCTTTGAAATATTAATTTTTGCAAACGATAAGTAATAATTATTGCATTTTCGAAATAAAATAAATGAAACCAGCCAAATTTAGCATGTAAATGTTTTATATAGAATTAATGCTGTGTTTGGCGCCTTTTTACCTGTTGAACATAACTGTTGTGTGGAAGCGGGTTAAGTGACATTCTGTTACAAACCTACTTGTTTTAGTTTTTACACTCAAAGGATAAAAAAAACCCCATTCGGTTGGTTAAAGCGCAATTCGATTAACCAGACTAGTTAAGAAGGAGCTTACTGTGCTGATACTTGTAAACTGAAGTTACAGAAATAAAATATTTAAAAACATCTCACCCATGCTTAGGTCCACCATCATTGTTCACTTGTAATCTGGCAAGGTGATCCCGCAGCCTGCTTATGAAAGTGCTATTTACTCTCGCGAAAATGTTGTTGAGCTCTTCTGTTGAAAGTATATTATGAACGAACTCATAAAACGTGGAAAGTTGTTTCGAAATTGAAGTAAATGAAGGTGAAGGTACAGGTGCTTTAACTTCCCACTATAAAAATGAAATGTAATACTTTATCATTACATTTTCATGGATAAATAACATTAAATGAAAATAGAAACCTTTATACGGATAAGTTATTAATCTGCTTTGTTAAAAAACAAATTGAAAGTTAAATACAGTTTTAATCATCAATCAACATATTCTAAAATCTTGTTACTTTTTAAGTCCTTATGTATAGAACTTATTGAATATAATTTAAGTATGTTCGTGATCAGAGACATCAAATTTTTTTAAAATTCCTCTAATTTTAGTATCTTAGATACTAAAATAATGTACTTTGGAGACTTGCAACTTTTCTCGACTTTTTGGAGTTTTGCAACTATACCTTTCATTTATATATAAAGCAAAATGATCTATAGACAGTTAAACATTAGCTTGCAGGCAGTATGCAATTAATCTGGCTCTATTCCCATTTTAAGACATTTTAACATACACTTTTAGAACTTTATAAAAATATTTATAAGACATTTTGTATTTATACTACAAATTTTAAAAGACATAAAAGATACATTAAAAAGCCACCTACTTTTCTCAATTGAGCTTCAAACATATCTGAAATAATTGATTCTAGTTTATGGCTGATTTCTCGAATATGTTCTGTGTATGTCTAAAAATGTTTTGAAATTGAGCAATATTAATATAAGGGCAAGGTAAAAAAAGTGAAATTGTTAATTTTAAGTTGAAATATTAGAAGAATGCAAATAAAATTTTGGTATTGTTAGTAATAGTATAGAAATGCTATTAATTTATATAATTTTGTTTTCATCTTTTACTAATCAATAAAAATAGAAACCAGTAAATTTACTTCAAAAAACACTAGGACAAGTTTACCATAAACATATTTTATACAGCTTTTCTTGAAAGATTTTCATAGAAAGTCAGTCATATATTTTTATAATTTAAAGCTTAATTGAATGTAATTGCCAATTATAAATATTTTAAGAAATAATGTAATAATATTTTAAATGCTGTAAATTTAAGAGTTTAAGTGTTTGAAAATAAAAATAACATACATTCATCCAAGAAATTTGGATTTAATATGTTAAAAAACAGTGCATAATAATAAATTTTAAAATACTCACTCGAGTCACTTGATCAAACTGTTTGTCCAGCTTTTGTTGCTTTACTGGAATTTTACTTTGAAAATGGTGTTTGATGTAAGGAATAAAGTAGACTATTAACTGTAAGCAGCGAGAGGTTAAGGCTGAAAAATTTAAAACAATAAAGTATTTTTTTTATTTTTTTATTTCTAGCAGTAGCACTTGATATATATACATCATTCGCCAGAGTGTAAACACTCAGCGCAAGAAAAACATGGAGCAAAACAAACCATTAACAGAGGAACAATAAATACAAAAATCGGTAAAACATTAAAGTGAAATATAACAACAATAAACATGAACAATAACAAAAACAATAAAGTATAATTTTTGCACTATCATACGGACTAACATAAAGAACATTTTTCGTCTAAAATAAGGATAGTTTTTGTATATATATTACAGACAAACAAAATTAATTTATGCAATGATTTCAATCTACAGAATATCTTTAATTTGCAAGCATGGTACTTGAATTTTAAAACAATACAAATAGGATTTTAGCTTTTTTAAGTTATAATAAGATTCCGTTAAAACGAACAAGATATAAAATCTGTCGACAATATACAAAATTGTGTTTAACTAACAAAGACTAATTGCTTTTACATGTTTAAAATTTGCAATTGTCATTTAATGCTGAAATATTATAAATTTCTGAAAAAGCAATAACAAAAATGTAATTTATTATTACCTAAATGTTTCGTTGTAATTGTTTTCAAGCCAACTAATTTTAAGGCCCCAGCACCTAAAACTAGCTGACAAGTTCTTGAATTAAAGGCCTATAAAAATGTTACAAATATTATTAAATTGGTAACCTTAATAAAAAAATATTTATAATTATATATATATTTATTGGATTATGTCAATAACATTAGGCATTTAAAAATAGGTAAGAAATTAATAATTTAAAATGACAATTAAATAGTTTGGGAAATAAAATTTAGAGAAATCAACTTCTTGTTCGAATTGTATAGCTTATTAAAGTTTTATTTCAGAATTAATATTCATAAGCTATAAACAATTAGAAAAAAAGTTACATAACTAACGAAGCCATATTTCTCACGTTATAGAATTAACTGATTTACGACGATTGGTAAGAAAATTTTTGAACAGAAAATTAACTTTCTGCTTAAGTCTACCTAAATGAACAAAATATAAGAAAAATGAAGACTATAGTCATGAAAAATTTACGTAGAACAAATTAAGTTACATCAGAAACAAATGTTAAAAATGTAAATTTAACATATTTATTCAGAAATAAAGGAGTTAATGTTATTAACAAAGTCCTCATTAAAGGGTTAACATGACACACATGTCTCTTTAGCAATAAACCATAAATTTTGAATTCCTTAAACATACATGTATCGTAAATTTAAGATTAGGGGGATACATCTTAAGAGAATATAATAAAATTGAAAACAAAATATATTTCATTGAGTTGTCAATAACTTAAGTTATAATAAATAAAATACCGATTCTTACTTTAAGTAACTCGACAATACGACTAGTAAGATCTGGAGCTAACATAGGCAGTTCTTCAGCACAGTGACAATATTCAATTACCATTTTAAGGAGCATCAAAGCAGTCCTTTAAAATAAAAATGTGTCTTATAAAAATGTAGTTTAATGCATTTTTATTACTTAAAACATTATATGCAATTAAATGATGTTATTTAAACTATTTTGAAGCTAATAATGTGTATGTGCACTTCTATTTAATTTAAATAAAATTAAATGCCATATTTAAAAAAAAATTAAGCATCATTTTAGACTATAAATCACATTTAAACATTGAACTGCTCATCAACATAATAATTGGATTATGCTTTAAAGCTATTTTTAATTGGAATTCAGGCCACAAAGGCAATTTTGAAAACCTTAAAAAAGTTACTACTTCCAAGAAAAAACTTCAGCCTTTAAATAATTCAGTTCTTAATATTTTATGAGTATAAACGTTTGGATTGTTCTATTTGTTGCATATCCAATATTGAAATTTACATAATATGTAAAATTCAAGGTCCCTCATTCAAAAATTGACATTTTGAAAGGTCATTAGAAGTCACTTTACGAATTTCCAAAGATCCAGAAGAAAAATGCCTTGAACTTCAAATTAGTGAGTTTCAGTAGTAAATGAATGTTAAGGTACAGGAAGATACACATACCCACAAACAGCAAAATTTTCTTCATTTACAATCAAATATGCTTGAGGAGGTTTATTATGACTTTCTTCTTTGATCTTTTTTATTGATGTAATACAACCTACAAATTAAATTGTAAAATGCCACATTTATTTTTAAAAAAAATTATCTTCAAACAAAATTTATTTACATTTTGATTGAAACAGGATGAAAATGCATACCTGATGAAATAATATCATTGACTAATTCTTGAAATTCTATAGGAACTTCTGCTTGCTTCCATTGTTCATTCTCTACAATCAACCTGTAGGGGCCAATATATAAAGTTAGACTTTTTTTCAGCTATAGTATGCCCTAAAAGTAACAACCCCCATTTTAAATATTATTAACAAGATAACTGTAAGAACTATGAATTCTTTTGCAGATTAATAAATAAGTGCAGGGTCACATATATAAACACATCAAAAAATCTTTGCATTAACATAGAATGAAAAATCATGTTAAAAGCCCAAATAAAATATGAAAGATCTAAAAATATACAGCTACTCCAAGAACAAAAAGAAATGATGTCATTACTAAAACACATCTGAAAAAATGTCACTTGTGTAAGTTTGAAATGGCTATCTACATTTAGGTCTTTTAAATGCTAATTACAACACCAGCTTTTTCATTCAAGTCAGGTCAAAAAAATTTACAAGGGAAAGTTTTTTTTTTATCATAGGCTTATCAATTATCATTCCACAAAAAGGTTGACTCATTTTAAAAATTAACAAAAAGTTACAAATGACTGAAAGCAATAACCTATAAGGAATCAGGATGTTGATTGATGTGTTTTTATCCTATTTCATAAAGAAGGTTAGTCAAAAACCAAACAAAAATAATTTTAAAAAAAATTACTTACGTTAGCTTAGTTTTTCTCTCTTCATGAAATCTCATCACAAAACGGCTTACCTAAGTTAAGAAGAAAATACTTGTACAAGGAACAAGATTACACTTTAAAGCTAGATTTGCATACTTTTAATGACTAATACTAATAGAATATTCCCTTACTTTTTATTAGCAATTTAAGAAAAAAAACTATTAAAACTGAATGCTATACATTGTTGTAAAACGTGGCATCCTAATAAGGTAAGTAATGTTTCAAATATTTGAAACTAATCACAAACTAAAAGCAGTGACTCAAGCAAAGCGATTAAAAGTATAATTAGCAAGAAAAAATAGACTCACCTGGCTTTGTAACGAAAGCCTCAAACCAGTGCTTTGTTTCCCTGAAATGGCTTCACTTTGTTGCTGAAACTCTTCAATGCATTTTGTCAAAAGAAAAAATTCAGGCATATTTAACTTGTCCAAGGCTCCATCCTAAATAATATACTTTATGTATAATAACAATTTATGTTAAGATATTTTAAAGCTATCAATAAAGTATATTAATATTCAACACCCTATAAAGTTAATAGAATCAGAATTAGTACAAGTACACTCAACTAGGTTTCATAACTATTAGATAAACAACTTTTAATATTTTTGTAGTATGCATTTAAACATCATAGACATTACATAGTATGACTTTTTATTTTATTATTACCAATAATGCATCTCTCTCTAATGCATCTTATAAATATGTTCACATATGTTTTCTTTTACTTATAGGTATAACTTAAATGTATATTTGCCGAGTCATTGTTAATATTAAAAGATGTGTTTGGATCATCGGTATTATTAACACAAATTGTACAATATTTTTGCTGTTGACAGGTGGTTTGTATTTTAGAATTAAATTATATTCTAAACACAATAAGTTTAAATATATAAATGATAAGTTTATTGATTAAATTATGAAAAAAATAAATATTAAATTTTTAATTCATACTTAAACACAATATTATTATTATTTTTATTTAGTCACAACTTACCTTAGCTTTCCCAGACAAAACTTTTGAGCAGCAGTCATGTGCATAATCACAAACAGAACACAGAACATCTTTTAAATTTGGCTTAATTTTTAAGTAGTCTTGTTCAGAAATCATTATTTCACTTTCCCTAAGCACAAATGAATGTATTGATCACTTTGTCAACGTTACAAAAAAAAATCATAAGGTCAAAATTATATACCACATTTGATTATTTGTATAGAATAAAATAAATTAAACCTATATAAAATTGATACAAATATAATTAAATAAGGAATTGAAATATTAAGTTGGTACAAGAATATAATAATTATACATTAATAATGATTATGAAATTAATTGAAAAGGGAAAATTATGCTTACATAAAATGTAAGGTCCGACAGCGTTGAAAATTATCGTCTGTGGCTACATTAGAAATATAACCTGCAGCAACATCTAAAGCATCATCCATTACTTGGTACAATGCCTTGAAAATTTAAAAGGATATTTTAATAGAACAATTTCTAAGTTAAAATGGTAACATGCAATAAATGTTAATAATTACCATTTGTGTTGCAAATTAGATTCTTAATTTTTTTAAGTAAAATGTATTTAAAAAAACTGCACCAAAATGTTTTTTGTAGTTACGACTAATTGATTTCATTTCTTTAAAAAATTGCATCAAAATATTAAAAAGTATATTGTGAGATTACATTGAGAATTGAAGTCTGAAATTTGTTTACATTGTTAATGTCCAATTAAGCACGTCATAATATAATTCTAAAATTAAAAGCACATGCTAGTTAAAAATTAAGCTTTCTGAATAAATTGGTTCACCTTTGTAGTTAATATTGCTGAAATTGATTAAGACACAATAAAAAACTACATAACCTCTATTTTTTTTTTTACAAAATAGAGTACTATAACAGCATTATCAATCATATAATCATGTGTTTGTGACATGCTTTACATTAACATTTTGAACGAACTTGCTTTAGATGTAATAAAATAATTATTTTCAACTAATTTCTGAGGAATAATTAATTTTCTATAATTCACTGCAACAAAAGAGAAAAATATCAAGACAAAATTATTTTTGTATTTTATAAATTTTTAGTAGCTAAACAAGAAAACAAACTTTCAAACATTGGATCTTTAAAATATGTATTGGAAAAGTATTTAGAATATGATTGCTTTACATAAAAAAAATTGACAGTGGCAAAACCGGATGTGATAGATAAACAATGTATAAGATCACATTTGTTCATATAACCTTTTATTATTATTTATTAACCTTTTATTGTAAAAAAAGACTTAAAAATTATTTTTTATAATTGCGTGAAAAAAATCCGATTTTTACACTATAATTTTAATATCAGACGCGTGCGAAAAGTTATACTTTTTAGAAACAGTGATAAAAAATTACTTTTTTTCACCCAAAAGCAGTGAAAAAAAGTACTTTTTTTCACTCTTTTCTTAAGATGCCAACATTTCAAGTAAAATTTCTAGTTCATAATATTCATAAAATCCAGAAATTTATTGATCTGCTTTATTTATAAATATTTTGCACGTGAATGTTATTATTATTTTTATTTTTGAATCAGTATCCATGTTCAAATGTTTGACTTTAAACTAAAAAATATGTTTGCCTTTTGTAGTTCCAGAGATTTACCGATGCCGATCTTCTTTACGTAAAAAAATTAGCACGTGAATTATTTTTGAACCAATGAGATTTGATTTTTTTCACGTAATTATAAAAAATAGTGTATGAAACACGTGTGAAAAGTAAACTTTTTAAAACACGTGTCAATATTTCACGAGCGAGGTACGAGCGAGTGGAATAAAATCCACTAGTTTTAAAAAGTGTTACTTTTCACACTTGTTGCATAAATAACTATTTTGTTGGTCGATGTAACTCACTACCGGTGCTATTAGATCAGTATAGAAAAAAACGTAACAAAATATAATTTTTAAAACTCATATTTTTCAAAGTGACTTATTTTGAGAATTAATTGAAATAGAAACTCATTTGAAATTACCTGAATTCGTTGTAAAAGAAAGTGAAGATTTTTCATTATTAACTGAAGTGTTTCAATCCATTTTTGAAAATTCAGTGATCTCAGCTGCTCAGCAAGGCTGCAAATTAATAAAAAGAATATTTTCAATTTTAATTTACTTTAAAAAAATGTTCTTACATAAATAACTCTTTAACATAATGACATTCACATAAATAAGCAAAATGGGATCAGAGCTGATATAGACATTTAAATGGGCGTAGAGAGGGCGAAGTGGCAAATAATGGCATATATTTGGATTAAAAAGGAAACAAATGTTTTAGCGTGTTTTCATGCTAATTTAGTTGATATAGAATTTAAAAAAAAGGGAAGTATTGTATTACTTGCCAGTGTTGCTTTCCATATCAAATTCATCAGCTTGTGATACCACTTCAATTACAGTCTAAAAGAAAAACTTGAGATAAGGAGATGTTTTCACAATTCAAATTTAATTTCATCATTGAATTTCAGGCAGACTGACAAAAAATCAATAATGAAAGGAAATTAAAATAAGGCTAAAAAAATACTGAAAGTAGCTAATGGGATTTTTCAATTGCTTTAGTTAGATTAATGTTTTTAAATGAATAAAATATTTTTTATACATAGTACTGCTGATTCACTAAAACCGAAACTTACAGGTGAGGAAATGTTTTGTTTCCAATAGATTTAGAAAATAACAAATACTGTAAGAAGATATTTTAGCTATTTTATTTGATACAGAGAGGATTGAGTGAGAGGCTGGGGTCTACACTTATAGAAACAGTAGAAAAGATGTCATTTCTTTAAAGACATATAAATCCTAACATAACTAATTGTTTAGATTTCGTAACTAAATTAATTATTAACATCACTCAATAAATACTGTAAAAACCCCAAACCTGTTTAACTGTAGCATCAATAGTAGTGAAACATTCTTCTTTAAAGGTCTGTACAAATCTGTAATGGTTCTGTCGAAGCATTCCAAATACAATTGCGATTAATCTTTCCTGTAATAAAAAATGTATAAAAGTTAATTTAACAAGATAATATTTTTTTTATATAAAATTTATTAGGTTAATTTTATCATAATAACTGTTATGGATAAATATTTTTAAACAGCTCTAATTTTCTTTCACAAAATCAATTTGTTTGGTTCAAAACCTAGCATCCCTTCCGGTGACATTTGGCACACTTGCAAAATGTTGCCAACATCTAAAATAAACCGAGCTTGTTGCTCTTAAATAAGTATCAACATAAAAATTTGTAAAAACCTGATATTTACAAATTATTTAGTAACTAGCTTTATAAACCCGGCGTTGCACGGGTGCACCCTTAATAACCCTAATTAGTAGGTTTTTTTATGTAAACTTTTATTTTATACCAATTGATCCCTCCACTGTGGTCCACTCCATCAGGATATTATAATCTCCTCCCATTCTGATATGAGAGGTTGATTTTATCCTGGCCCTTCCTTTGAGGGCTTTCCCATAGGGCCCCATTCAAATTGCCAGAACAAGCTATATGTTATAATGGCCTGTTTATATTTCACAATTAGCGCAAAACGAAACTGCCCAAATGTGGTAAATAGGCCACTTCATATTTCATACAACTCGATAGGGCTGGGGGACCCAGTCGGTAAAGACTTTCGTCTTGCATGCGGTAGGTCCCAGGTTCAGGTCCGGACATCGCCAAAATAACTGCAGACCATTTGCTCATACAGCCAAATAATGTCCGACGAATAATACCCCGTATAGAGGAAGGGCACTTTAAATATCCTCCAAATTCCTAACGCTGCGTACGATGTCGCCCTTAAAAGTTGCATTGGGTACCTACTCACGTGTCGGCTCGTAACTTGACTGTGGTTCTAAATTACGAATCCCGTATCCAATAGCACTCGTGTGTAGCTTTAATGCGACGATAATTCAAACTAACCATAACCCATACAGCTAGATGGGAATAGCTACCCTACGTTAAATTTTCAACTTCGCCAAAAGCCGCCAATGCCAAAATTCAATCGACCGTTACGCCATCTTAACATCAGAAAAAAAACAGACATTCATCCTCTTGTATGGTTGGAAAAGTTTTATAAAGTACAAATTCCTTATTTATGCCGAATATATTCCGGTTAACCTAAAGAATCATGGCCGGCAATTTATTTACACCAAATCTGATAACCCCAATGGCAACCTTTGGCGAAATTAGCAATTGCATTGACAATTTCTAAATGTTAATCTATTTAAATCTTAAACGCATATAATTTAATCTGAAGTTTTTAATATTTTATTAATTAGATGCTTACTGATTTTAAATATATATTTACTTTTTTTTTAATCAATTCTTCGTCATTTTAAAAATTAACTTTTTTTTTTATAAATCTGGTCTGCAATTTAATGAATCTTCCCGCTGTTTTAGGTCGGCCATTTTGAAATTAGGTAGTATTTTTGGTCATTTCGAGATGGTAACCATCTCGGCAAGTGCCGAGGTTTGTTATCACTTCGACTTGGCGACATTTTTGAAAATTCGCCAAATCCGGCCACGATTCTTTAGGTTAACCTATATTCCTCCATATCATCATTTCTTACCATTTGTAAACAGCAATTAAATTAAATTCGGAAACGTAATTAAAATCTAGTTGGGGAAATCTGATCCACCATAAAAAAAAATAGAGATTTAAAATCAACAAATAAAATACTGATATTCAAATAACAATCCAGCAAATTAAACCGACGTGCTCTTTTTTTTCTTTTTTAATTTTCGTTCACGCTGAACGCGCTGAAATTTCTTTAAATTGAATTAAAAAGTATAAATTATAATCTTACAATGCTATTCCTATGGGGAAATCAGCTCATGTTTTGCACTCCTACACCCTTTGGGTTCGAATAAAAAGTATCCTATACACAATTCCCTCATAAATACATAAAATTTTTAGCTCATTTGGCGCGTTTTGGGAAATAATTTGGCGAGAAAATAGATATAGCTACCCACACCCATTATACAGCTCTAACACAATGACCTTCGAACAACCGACCAGCTTATAAATTATTTATAAAAGAAATCGCCTATTTGGCAAATTTTAGTTAATAATTTGGCGAGTTTGGCAACGTCTTTGGCGAAAAAATAAAGGCATAAAACATTAATAGCTCTAGTGCGATGGCCTTTATTAACCATCATAGTTCAGTAATAGCTTAACTATACATTTATTGCTTAAATATGCATACATGCAGTCAACAGAAAAATCCAATGAAAAAATCATCAAATAAACCCACAATAAAATCCGGGAATGAAGACTGGCGGAATTACGTCACTTGAAACGTGTCAATTATTTTTCAAATAATAAATTTAGTTTCTGAAAGTAATGGCAAAAGAATAAAAAATAAACATTTTGAATTTTAAATGTTTTCGTTAAAAGTTTTATTTAATTTTTTCAGCCGATGGCATCAGGAAAGAGAAAAAATGATCGGATTTGAGCGAAAGTGGTGTATTTTTTTCAGAAAATTCGAATTTTCTCTAAAAATGGAACGAATATGAAAAAACTAAGCCTCAGGTGCACACGTTAGTATTAAAGGGAATCTATCTTTAAAATTTCGAATTCCTGTGGGCAGTATAAGTAGGTCTTTTACGATCCGATAACAGACACACACACAGACAGACAGACTCTTTCTTTTATTATTATAGATAACAAAACATGAAACTCCAAATTGCATTAATAAATGACGAAATACAAATTAAAACTAACCAGCTCTTTATTCAAAAATTAGAAAATCCTCGCCGCTTTTTAGTAAACAAATAATGAGCACTCAAAGAATCACATTGTGCTACATTTCATGATTTCATTCTTAATATTTTTATGACAAAAATCAATTTTGTAGACAAGTAGACAGATGTCCATCTGGACGTACAGGACAAATTAAAAAAAAAAATAAGAAAGTAGACTAAAAATTGTTAAAAGAAATTTCATCTATTTCATTTTTTAAATTTTTTTATTTACAACACAAATAATAAACTCTGCATGCAATAAAAATAGCTTTTTTTGACGTTCTCATACAAATCGTAAAAAAATGAAATAGATGAATTTTAGGTTTGTTCATAAGTTTAACAAACCAGTTCTTCATTTAAGGGGCATTCATACATGACACACATGGGTTATTTTTACATCGCAATAATTTAAAGAAAGCGGATAAACAGGAATGCTAGTTGCATTGTTCAGTAATCCTTGGTAGTAACACAGGCAACAAATTACTCACAGATTCATCCACACATTTATTTTCTTCAAACACATGTCTAAATGAGAAAAGGATTGTTGTGCCTAATATTTGTGAGCCATTTAAACAAGGCTTTGATATGGTTAAAAGTATTTATATGATTTAGAGGATCAACGTTTATTTGAACCAGTCTTTGCAAGTGTTTTGGCATTTATAATAGCATGAATCCAACATAAAATACAATGGAATTTCAGTTTGACATTCAATCACCATATAATATACTTTGAAGGAAATGAGTTAAAATTTTATTCATTTAAACACTACTTTTATATCTACCTCCTCCATAACAAGGTGTTCTGTATGAGGCCGATTCAAGTCAGCAGTAATGTAACGAACAAAATCTGTCACCATCATTTTACCAATGACCTTTTCCATTTCAGCAAGCTGCGATCCAAGATGCCTGAAAATGAGTTAAAAGGAAATGTTAGCTTATCACAACCACTTCACCCCCCCCACCCTCATTTGAAGCAATCTTAAATAAGATAAATTTATGACATTGCTAGTTAAAACATAAATTTTTGTTGTTCAGTAAACAAACTCTTCCGAAAACCTTATAGCACATGGTTTCAAAAATGTCATTGAAAACACAGGAAAGAAAGTCACAATTTTTAATATTTAATAAAGTTGTATTTTTTAGGTCAAAAGGAAAAAATAATGAAGAATAAACTAACCTAAAGCTTTGAACACCACTTAATTCTTGAGCTAAAACATCTTGAGTGGTATAAATCATATCCAATGCACCAACAAAATCAGAATCCTTCAACAGCTTTTGTATTGTGGGTTGAGTTTGATGCACTGTAGATATGAGGCTTAGCTAAAAGAAAATATTCCAAAATGGCAAAGATACGATTTTTTAAAAAAATTTCAGTTTTATAATATTATTATATAAATGAAGAGTTATTTTTGAAGTGGTCTTAACTATTAACTTGGACTTATTAAAAATGTTTAGACTAACTATTATAAACTATAGCCAAGAAGTTTGTGTTGATTACTTAATTGCTTTAACAGCACCTGTCTTTCTTAAATACTTAATGAAATTTTAAAATGTGATGTGTTCACTGACTTAAAATAAATAAATAATGCATTTCTCAAAACAAAAAGAGTGAAGGATGTAGTTGCAAAACTCGCATTCTCCAAAGTATAAGTATAATACATAGTGTGTGGTGATGTATAATACAATATGGTTGATGTTATTTACATCGATTTCCAAAAGGCTTTTGATAAAGTTCCTCTTGAAGCTTTGTTATTTAAGTTGAAAAGATTTGGGTTAGGGACTGCTGTGGTCCGTTGGATCAAAAATTGGTTGACCAATAGAAAACAACGGGTTCACATTAATGGTAAGTACTCTGATTGGAATGAGATTGTAAGTGGAGTGCCTCAGGAATCTGTACTAGAACCAATTTTATTTATTATGTTTATTGATGATATCAGCTGGGGGTTGAATAGCAAGTTAAGTATTTTTGCAGATGACTTAAAAGTGACGAGTACAGTAAATTCTTTTGAGCACATTGAGCAGTTACAAAATAATCTTACGAAAATTACTGAATGGGCTTCACGCTGGGGCATGTCGTTCAGTGTTAACAAATGTCAAACCTTGCATTTGGGTAAGAACAATGTTAATCATTCTTATGTTTTACAGGGAGAAAGTATCCAAGATAGTGAGTTCATTAGAGATTTAGGAGTTTTGGTGAGCAATGATTTCAAAATGAGTAAGCAGTGTGTTGAGGCAAGTAAGAAAGCCAATCGAATGTTGGGATATATTAGAAAAAGTATCACTTCTAAATCTAAGGAGATTATTTTGCCATTGTATAGGGGATTGGTAAGGCCACATCTGGAATATGCTGTTCAGTTTTGGTCTCCCTTCCTCAGAAAAGATATAGAGTTGCTTGAAAAAGTTCAGCATAGGGCTACAAAAATGATTAAGGGTCTATCTGGTATTGATTATGATAACAGATTAAGATCTTTAAACATGTATTCCCTGGAAAACAGGAGAGCTAGGGGTGATTTAATACAGTTATTCAAGTTCATAAAACAGGGAGACATGGAGGGCTTAGATTTTACTTTAAATAGCCGGACCAGAGGTCATGATCAGAAATTGAATAAATCGAGCTTTAGAAGGGAGGTAAGAAAACATTATTTTTACAATAGAGTTGTCAATGAGTGGAATGCTTTACCAGATTATGTTGTGCATTCGAAGAGAGTAGAAGATTTTAAGAAGAAACTTGACGGACATTGGAAACTGGTAATGTATTAGATTTATTTTGGACCAACCTTGCTGGGCCTCTGGCCTGTTGTTGGTCGACAATTTTTGTATTTGTATTTGTGTGGTCTGTTCATTGGCGATAGTTAATTCAATTGGACAAAATCACCAAATTAAGTGACCGGACCTTATATCTTAGTTATACTTAGGAGAAAGGGAGATTTGCACACTCTTCAAGTGTGAGAAAATACTGGAAAAAAAGTTTAGTTAAAAAAAATTTTTGCAAAAATATTTTAATTTTTATTTTAAAATGCATGAATTAAATATCACAAAATTGCTAATAAAGAGCAAAATAATCATAAAAATAAATATTACTTTTTTATAAATTTCATGCATGTTCTTCTGTCTTCGTTTAAGCCTCATAATTTTCATAGGTCCAGTTACCAAAACTTCTTCAATCACATGTATTCTTTCTCTACAGATAAGTATATACAATTAATAGATTCATTATTGCTCATTTTGTAACATGTATTGTACTTACAAACAATAAAATTGCTTAAAGTTTAATTTTTATTCTCTTTTAAAAAGAAAACACATCAAACATTAATTTTATATACACAACTAATATTTTTTTAACCTATAAAAATAAAACTTCACAAAGTTTACTTGTTTAATTTATGTCAAATAAATGTAAAAGTTTATTAGTGTAATAATCCACATACATAAATAAATATTAACATTATTTCTTTTTGTATAAGAATCTGTATATTTAATATTTGGCATGCAAAAGTAAATATTATGTACCTTAATTCACAAACACATTTTATTACATCTGTTAATTGATCCATTAAAGCATCGTGGGATGTCATTGCATGAAAAAAGGCCTCGGATCGCATTGATATTTGCTTTGCTATATGAACTTCTGCAATATCTAAATAATGACTCATCTATAAAAAAAAATAAGGCAATTTATTAATTTTGTGCTTTAAAAATAAGTTAAAAGCTAAAAAAAAATATTGAGTACAAATGAGCAGTTGAAAGGCAAAAGGTTTAACTAAGAAACAAACTTGTAAAGAAACTTTTGAAATGGGAAACCAGAACCTTATTTATGTTTAAAAAATCCAACTATATTAAAAATATATATTAAAACTTAATTGAAAAGAATAAATTTTTATAAGAATTTTTTAAATAACAAATAATAAGGTAAATTGTACTAAATACCTTCTCTTGTAACAATTTCACTGAATTCTTTTTATTTGAACCCTCTGAAGGAGCATTGTTCCATAATTGTGACCATGGTAAAACTGTGTTGAAAGTACTTGAGTTTTCCAAATCAAAATCTGATTGCAAAAATATCTATGAAGAATAATAACGAAATTTAAATTGTTGTAAAAAATAGAAATTTAGATTAAAGGTTTGGTTATCTTATCTATTGGTTATTTTGTTTTAGTTTAAAGTTTTTATCCTAATTTATGCAAGCTAAAAGAAATTAAAAAAAAAAAACAATGAATAAAGTCTATTTAAAAATTAATTTAAAAAAGTAAATTTGACTATAAAAGGAATACAATTTAATTAAAATCAATACATACTTTAGGTATTTCTTCAATATCTGCAGTACCTAATTGAAAAAAATGAATGGGTTAAAACATTTATATATGGCATATTTCATTAATCATATTGTTAAAGAGGATATATATTTTTTATTATTTATATTATATTTTTAAGACACAATTTCACACATTTCAAGTGAAAAACATTGTAGGTACAAAATGATAACTTTTAATTAAAAATTATTTTGTGTTGTTGTAAAATTACTAAGTTTTAATAGTTTTCTTGTTACAATAAAGGAAGACTTTTTATGGTGTTAAAAATTAGTTGTGATACAGTCTGAATTAGCGAAACATCTGTATTAAAAAATAGTTTTCTTTTGCAGGCAAGAAATTGCATTTTTTTTCTCTTCTTACAAACCATGATGTCACTATCTTATATTTATGAAACTTATAAGATAATTAATAATAATTTAATATTATATTTCAATTGCTAATCTAATAATATGAATACATATTTATTGTGCATAACGTACACCAATTGTGGATAAGGGTAAAAGCAGGATTTACATGGAATTTTATATTTGAAAAACTTACTAGATTTTTCTGCATATAAGGCAACCTGATGTGATTTTTCTAGCTGCCCTTTCAAAGTTTTCTTAGCATTTCTTCTTACACCCTATAAAACAAGGTTAAAAAAGGTGATACTTTGAAAAATAATAAATTAATAATAATGTGAATGAGCAGCTGCATTAAAGAAGTTAAATTAAATAACTTACAAGGCCAATTTATAACCCATAATATTCACCAGTAACCTATAATATTCACACCTGTTTTTATGAAATAATAAACCCTTTCTTTTACAATTTCCACTTCTTAAAAATACAATTTATTAAATATTTTCTTATACTAGAGATACTTTTTTTATTTCTCAAGTAGTAATGTACCTACTACTAACTACAAAACACAACACCAACTGGTATAAAACTACTAAAAATCGACCTTTTTTTACAATGGTGTTTTTTTTCCCCTAAGGAACTAAACTCTGGCATGGTAGCCTATAGACGGACAAAGCATGCTTGCCATACCAGGGGCAATGGACTACATTGCAGCAGATTTACCGTGGGCAGGTAATTAGCAGTATCTACAAAAATATAGACTATTTTTCTCATTATGTAATCAATCTTTAATATAATTTCTTATATTTTGGTTGTAGTTATAGTGTAATAGTAAGTGTTAAAGTGTTCGTTAATAATAGTCCAAGCCATTTTTTTTTTAAATACTGCAGTATACCTGCCCACCCAGTCTGTTGAAAATACTCATACAAAACTCTCAGTGTTTATTTTCCAAGCTAGTTTGTCCTTTATTTGATCAAATCACTGAAGGGGCAAAAGGCTGGCAGATTGTTACCCAATCCACTCAGACATCTGGCCTCTATTTCTACAAAGGTAGACAAATACTTACTTTTCTTATATGTTTTAAATATAGTTCAAAGTGTTTGTAGTTAATATCAGGTAAATAAGTTGGCGGCAGAGCTGCCGAATCCACAAAGCTGTCACTCCAAGTTTTAGTAAACAAGTCGTGTTCTCGCTTTAGCCTTCGGGGATCATTGAGAACAGCAGGAAGATTTTGAGAGCTGTTGTAAATGGTCCATTGACATTTGTCTTCAACAACGTTGGGTTGATTGTTGGATTCGTTGGCAGTAAAAATATGGGCATATTTTTGACGAAGATTCTGGACAAACTTTTCTTCTTGAGAATGGTCATCATCTACTGTAAGCAAAAGAAAGAACTTATAAATAAGGTGTGTGATTTGCAACAGGACAATTAAACGACGAGGGAAAGCAGTTTCAGTTAATTAACTTATTATTTTATTTGTATAAAGTTAACGAAGTGCTAGGTAATTATTGCCTGCATTATTTTTTACGGAAGTACAATATATGTCTTATGTTATGACAACGTAAAAAAAGTTCTTTTTTTTTTACTACTAAGATAGGAAACAGTAAAAAAATTATGGCAGTAAATGCAGTAAGAAAGAACATAAAAGATTTTTATAACCTTAATTGCCTTAACTTTTTAAGTATTTAACTAGTAAATGCGGTAATTTGTTTGACATCTTAAATTCATTTAATCACTCAGAGCTTATACAGAACAAAACTGATTGGTTTGTTTCAAAGTTTTGGAGAAATAGTTTTGCAGTTTCATTGTTATCCTGAAATTTGGTACAGGTTACAAATATATAATCAATTAACAAACTAACTACCTGTGAATGTCAATACATGATGCTTTACGACATGGAATTCGTAATCCTGATCGTTTACTCCTTCAAGGGGTAATGAACTACAAATATTGTGTTTTCCATAGCAGCAAACATATGATCCACCTTCTTTTTTACAGTGATTTTGACGTAAATGCAATCGAAAATCCTGTGCAGATTTAAAGGAAATATCGGAACATAAATTACAACGCTTCCAAGCCGCAACAGAGGATCTTGATTCGGAATTCATATTTATGAAAAAACCCTACCAACATATTTATTCCACTCATTCGTAATAAAATTATACATATCACTATATTTGAAATGAAAACTAAGGACACATAGCAAAAGCAAACAACAACAAATATTTAAAGAGCGCATCGAATCTAAAAAATTATTTTCCCACAGCTTAAGAAACAGCTGATAATATTTTTAAGGGCTTATGACGCATGGTTTGATTTGGTTTATATGGTAACACATGAGTTTTGGAGTTTGGATAAAAATAGTAACACATGAGACTTTCATGGAAAACGAGTTTTACAACTTTCTCTTTTAGATGGATTTATTCTCTAACCTGATACTTTCCCCTCAAAATAGAAAAAAATCTTCTACTTCTCCGGTTCCTTATTTTTTCTTGAATGAATATCTTGACTTATTTAAACATTTTAAAATAAACGTATTCATCTTCTCCGTATTCATATTTCTCCGGTTCCTTATTTTTTCTTGAATGAATATCTTGACTTATTTAAACATTTTAAAATAAACGTATTCTTGTTTGGAAACTCACATAGAGCATGGTAAAAAGAGTAAGCAATTTTATTTGCAAACGATAAATTTTTATTTACGATTTAATCTGACAGTTCGAAAAATCACTTTTTAAGTTTTTAATTTGACAAGAATTTTTAAAGCATAATATTTCCACGCTCTACGAAATACTTTAATAAAAGTATATGTTTTAAGTACCTAGAACGAAACCCTTTTTTTGGAAGGCGTCTACATTACGCAGATTTAAATATAATAAGTGAGTAAAATTTCAATTTTGTTTTCCTCTAAATAAAGGAAATTGAAAAAATGTTCTTTATACCACATGAATCAAATTTTTTTTTTGGTACCCTAAAGATTTGAGATTTTAACCGCCGCACCTAGCATGAGCTAGGCTTTGGAAGAATATAACCAGAGGATGAGCCATAATTTGCTATCAAAAGTGCTCGGTTTTGCCGAATTATATGTAATGTGGCGATTTTATATTGTTGAATCATATTTCAAAGTCAAAATACTGATTTTAATTTTAAAAATAATTTATCAGTAATTTTTACATTTTGGATCTATGACACATTTTTCTCATTCACTGTGTTTTTTCGACGTTTCGTAGGGAACTTAAAGATAAGGATTAAAAAAAAACGTGCCGTAGGAATAGTCTCACAGCTAGGGACAGGTGGAGGGTTAGGCCCCTTTCCTCTCAGCCCAGGCAGGGCCGCCGACAGGATTTATGGGCCCCTATGCAACTTAGTTCGGGCCCCTAACTCATTAGTAACCCCCGCCCCCACCTCCGACTCCAGCGTCACTTGACCGCGGATCCAAATTCAGAGGAACGTCGTCAATAGTCCTCTGGTACGACGTTATTTCAATCAACCAAAATTTTGACATATTTACTATAAAATTGGTGTTTTATTAGTTCAACCTATATATAAAAACAATATATGACAAAAAAAATTAAAAAAACTATTTTAATTTTTAACTTATTTAAAAAAAAATTAAATTTTTTTTGAACTTTTTTAAAATGCTAAGGCTCTTTTTAAATACAAATATTTTAACCCAATTTCTTTCCTCGTGTACTTTTTACTGTTTTACATAAGAATTGGTATCCAAATTTGATTTATCTTCAGTAGTTGTTTCATAAAAAATATTTATCTAGAAAATCCCAATTTTTTTTAGCATATTTGGAAAATTCCGACTTTAGTATTTTTTTATAAAAAAGTATTACTTTTGTAAACAATTTTGATACCAATTCTTAATGTCAACATATTTGACAGACTGCATACAAAATTCCTTAGACTTTTATAAATAATTAAAAAAGCCTTAGCGTTTTGAAAACCTTGTCATCATGGAAAAATGAACCCCGAGAAAAACACGTTTAAAGTTTTCATTCGTTTGCATTTTTATCCTACCTTTCCGCATAAAAAGTGGAATAACTTTTTTTTAAATATAGCTACACTTTTGAAACTTGGTAGACTTATTAAAAAGATTCCAAACTTTAATTTTAGCAAATAAAAAAAAATTCTCAATTTTTGCCGTTTTTGAGGTACTGTGTCCCCTTAAACCCGATTCGCTTACTTTAGGGTCTTGTATCGTTTATTAAATTCGTTTGCAGTTTAGAAACGTTTCCTCGAAAACTTTTTCTCAATGACGTCACTTTAGGAGCGTGTTTACAAACGATATGAGGGCTAAGTTGGTACGACGTTTTTTGTAACTTGAAAAATGTAGGTTCAACTAGTACCTGACGCAAATTTTTTTTCTTACTTTTAAAAAGTACGAGTATTTAACATTACAAAACCATATTTTGATTGGAATTTACCGTATTTGAATGCAAAAAGTTTTCTTATTTTAAGGTTTTTTGTGTGTGTTTTATACTACTAGTAAACCGTAAATTTGTCGGAATTATTTTTGCAGCGTATAGATTTCGTACGTATTATTAGATCCCGTAACTAGCGACTCTTCTCTCTTTAGACTTCGTTCACTTCTACATGAATTACAGTATCCTTTATTTCAGGTTAGGCAAAATGTCCGCGAAAAATAACAACATCGAGTTCGAAGAAATAATTTCTGACTCTGAAGAGGAAAATAAGGAAAACGAAATATGCTTAGACATTTGTGCCAGACATTTTATTGATGTAAAGAGTCCAAAAATACCTTTAGTTCATAAGATCCCTCTAATTCCACCTGAACAAAAACTTGTGGATTTGAAAAACGATTGTGAGAAGAATTTTGATGCTCGCACTTTTGAAACCATAGATGGCAAAGACTCTGTAAAATATCCAGTCATAAATGCAAATTATGAAGATTGTATAAATTTTTCTTTAATAAATGGATCCTTTGCTGAAAATTCTGCTTTAATTGAAGAAAATACCATTGACAACATTATAAACAACTTAAAAAATGACAACCTGGTTGCTGGCGATAAAGAAGGATGTTTTGAAATTTCTTCTTTGCCAATTTCAAAGATTGAAGACAAACATGAGGCGAAAACTTACAATTCAGAGTTTTTGAAGGGTTCCCAAAATAAAGATTATGGTCAAACTGCATTAGAAAACAATGATATAAAGACAAATGTTATCGAAAACTTTCCTGGAAAACAAAGAGGCAACTCATGCATTACCGAATCTTTCTGTGATCTGAATCTAATAATAGATAATGTAAATATGCAAACTAGTCCAAACGTAACTTATAAAAACTCAATTTTTGGTAAAGATATCACGCAAACTCCTGATAAACTAGATGATAATTTTTTACTAAAATGCTCCGATCTGTCTCTAAACAACCACAAACACTGTACTAACGAAATGTATAACTACTCTCAACCTTTATTCGCAAATTCCCAAACACCAGTTTTGGATATTATGTCTGACTCAATTCACAGATGGACTGATCAAAATAACCCTAAGCTTGAAAATTCTGCAGTAAATGAACGAAATCAGAATTGTAATGGAGTAACCGGGGATTCTTCACCGTCTCTGTTTTCACCTGGGCCTACACAAAATGACGAAAGTGACGAAACACACTCGCTTTTAATTGAAGGTGTTAGGGTGAGTAATGTTTGTGATAATGAAGTTGAAGAAACTCAATTACATCAACAAGTTTGCTGTTCTTCCATAGGACATAATGTAGAACGTGACTATGAATATAACTGTCCGTTAAAAGTAGATAACATTATTCAAGGGGCCCCAAATGACTCTTTGCAGTATGGGAGCACTTTACTTCCTCATGATATAGAAGAAGCATTTTCACATGAAATTACAACAAATATTTCTCATAGCTCGGAAAATTGTCTAAACTTTAAGATTGCCGAATCTTGTGCAAATTTAGCGGATTTGTCGTCTAATTTAAAATTAGATAATTATGAGAAAATAGATGGAGTTGTAACTTTTTTTCATGGAGAATGTAAAGAAATGTCTAACACAACAACGCAATCTCCATCCTTATTAGATGCACAAGATAGTTCTGAAAATAAAGTCATTATAAGAGAAAATCATGAGAGTAATTCTTCTTTAGAAAAGGAAGATAATAAATTTGACTATGTTTTGAAACTCAAACCAGAACAGATCTTGCCTGGAAAAAATATCTTCTGTGTTAATTCTTTTGATAACACTTTTCCGAATGTAAGCAAACAAACAGATGGATTGATGTCAAGTCTCGCTGAAGGCAAAAATGAAGAGCCATTGGATGTTAGAAGAGAAAAAGTGAAGAGGAACTTATTTTTTAAGTCGGGTGCAACTCGTTGCGAGTCTCGGTTTCAGACACCCTGGAGATTCGAAGATATGGAGAAATCGAAGGCTTTAAATGTTCATGGAAGGAAAGAAATTAGAAAAGGTGAAAACTTTAAGGATTCTATAGGAAAAGAGGATGTTGAAACAACTGATGAAACAAGCCTGACGAGAGATAGTATTAGCAGAGAAAAATTTAATGATCATTGTGTTCAAACTATTAGCACTGAGAAAGAAAATTCTGTAAATATTAACAAAAATCAACAACATTCAACAAATAATAAAAATTTTGCAGTTGAAACTCCAAAAAAATTAGAATATGAGATAAACATGGAATGTTCCAATGATTATACAGTTAAAAATCATGAAGATCTAAAATTAGTTTTGAAACGAAAAACAGAAATGCCATCGGAAGGTTTGAGTGAATCTTATGCAACACAAGGCGGGAACAATGTCATTCATCCTGAAAATGGCACTAACATAAGTGTGGATGCTGTTTCTAGGCGTAAAAGGCGCTGTTCCGTATATGTGGATGAAACTTTTCGAAAAGGCTCGAGAAAAGTAAATCACATCTACCAAAAAGATCCTGATAAAATTAAGAACTACTCGAGTGAAACTGGTTTGAAGGATGATTGGAATAGCAAAGATGACATAAAGTCATCGGGTAATTATATGAAACTAAGAGACAGAAATCTTCCCAAAACAGGCTCTCAGAGAAATCAACAAAAGTTTCGCAAAGAAATAATTCATCGGAAAAGTCAACCTCTTTTAAAAGAAGCAGATATTAGTAACAAAAATAATTGTTTACTCGATAAAATTCAGAATAAACTATTTAAAATAAAGAAACTTGTCAAAACAAAAAACGCATCAGAACGAAAACTAACACTAGCATCCACGTATTTGAAACATATGAGAATTGTTTTACAAAAATCCGAGTTGTATACCAGCATGAGTGCGGATGATGGAATTTCTGGAGCTTTCAGTGATTCCACGTTTCCTTCAAAGCTATTACATTTGAGAAATTTGTGCGAAATATTAATTGGTCAATTAAAATGACATCCAGAAAAGTAAAAAGAAAATCTGCGAAGGAAGAAATCTAGAAGATTCAAATATACGTTTTGAAACTTTTAAAGCCTTTTCTGAATCGAAACAATTTAAAACTCTAAATATCTCTGCTGATAAAACGTTGGATGTGCCTTTTTCTAAAAGTAAAAACTCAAGTAAGCAATGCCACATGCAAAATGCAGATTTAATTAAAAAAGGACATTCTAATAACAATGAAACAAAAGAAATAAACAAAAGTGTGGGAAAATCTGAGAATAATACCGTTTTAGATAAATGTCTTGATCATAAATTGAAAGTAAACTTAAACATTGAACAAAATTCAAAATGTGTGGACGTCAAAAATGATAGTTTGCACTCCTCAAAACAGTTTAGAAATTCAGATAGACTTATGGAGTCTATGGAAAATTTAAGTAATAATGGAGTAACAAGAATGCAAACTACAGTTCATGGCGAAGGAAATATATATCATTTTTCTAAAAAGTGCCGCCTGAATGAAGTTAGTGATAATGATAATGTAAACTCAGCTTTTGATACTGAAAATAATATGGCTAAGGATGTGGTGACTAGTTTTGATGACGCAACGCAAGATATTGATGGATTAGAACCTCTAGCTTTTAAAGATTGCAAAAATCAAAACCATTACCCACTTACAATTCAAGAAAATGGTTATTGTAAAATTAATAAAAATATCACTAATGATTCGTTTCCTTCTCTTATGTCAGTTCAAATGAATTTAGAAGTAATTCCCAAATCTGCTGAAAAATTTCCGAAATTTTCAGAATCTCTACTTATTCAACATACTCAAAACTTTTCGAAAGAGTGTGGTAAAGATGAAGTTACTAGTTTGAAAATTAAAACCAAAAGTAACAGTTCTATAAAAATACCAGGCAACGAAGAATTTGTTTGCAAAACTGTAGATACAAATAAGTCTCTGTGTGAAAAACGAATAAATAATAATTTAGAAAATGTTTCAAGTTGCACAACTGATGTATCCAACAATATCATTAATCAATATAGCGGCATGCATGAATATAGTTGCAGCGTTTCGATTGATGATACACAGTCTGAGAGTCTGTTAAAAGAAACGGGTATTCAGAATTCTTTTAAAACTAAAACACCCGTTGTTAGTACAATGCCTAGACCTGTTTATCCTTTTAATCCAAATATAAATGAAATTCCAATTGGATTTCAAAGAATTGAAGATCCAAAAAGCTTAACCATCGTCCGTTTGGAACCCAAGCATCCCGATTCAGCTACACTGCCACCACAAAGTAACCATCCAACTTTAAAACAGGTACCTGTTAATATGAAAACTGTGTACAATAAAATTAATTCTCCACAAGTTAATAATTCTATATATTATCCAGTTCCTCAACTAATAACCATTACAAAATCTGTTTCTAACAATGAAACTAGCGTTCCATATATCGCACCATCAGTTTTAGCGTTAAAAAATAGTGTGCAAAAAACTTTTACGCAAGTACCAGTTGTGATGAAAAATATATGGAACGGAAATCAGTTTTCACAAAGCACCAATAATGCTAAACCGCATTCAGTATTTCAACCAACAACTCATACAAAAAGCGTTTCTATAAATAGCGTTGCAACTACTTCATCCCCAGCACCATCAATGTCAGTAATCAAAAGTGTTTCTAGCATCAATATTAAGGAACCAAGAAAATTCGTGGATCTTCAACAATTGATCCGAAGTGGTATTCTTAAACCAGATACAAACGTTCTTTCACTACACACGCCAGAAAGAATTGTGTTTGCTTCTCTGGATGAAAATGGCAGAATAATTTCAAACGGAAAACTATATGACACGCCAATGCAATGGTGCAACGAGTTTCCAAATTTTTTTAAACAAGGCGGGAAAAAGAAAAGGGACTTTTGTTATCGACGAATATATTACCAAGGTCGCACTCTGCGTTCGTACGCAAATAGTTGGAATCAAGGACCGAGTGGCCGGGCCACGGTGTCCCAAGCGGTCGAAGGGTCATCAATTTTAGGAGATTCTGGATCAGATCCCGAGGTCACACAGAGGTCAATTGCACCTTGGGGAGATTCGTTGATACATTTGGAACCCCCCGATTGTGGACCTGGTGTTCTGAATCTGTCGAAAATGAAATTGCTTATGATCGGAGATAACGAGGTTGGCCCGATTTCCATTGATAAGTGGCCAGATCTTCACTGGGAGGATATTAACAAATGGTGAAAGTAGAGGGACTACGGTTGTGATTTTATTCTACAGAACTACAGTGTGTCTTTTCAAACTATATTCGAATACTATGATGTAAATAGAAATGTTCATGACTTTTTTTTATATAATGGCCTTTACAAATTACATCTGACTAAATTTTAATTATTTATTATAAACTTAGAAACATGATTGTTTGAAAATTTTAGGTCAATAAAGAAAAACAGTAAATTCTTGTCGGTATAAAAGAATTTCATATTATAAAATATCTGAGAAGGATTTTTGAGCCTTTTCCGAAAGAATTAAGCATACAGTTACATAAGCTTGTAAACAAATTTAATTTTGAATAGCAAAGATTTAAATTACAAATTAAATTTAATTTTCGATTTATATTCATTTTTTACATTAACTATGAAAATAAAGGTTTGAGTTTAAAATGGTCTGTTCTATTTCAAAGCGTTTACATAAGACAACTTTGTTTTCGAAATTTTTATAGTGTTTTGCCGATTTTGTGTGTGCTAGAATATTAATAATAGTTAATGTATATTGTTACAATTAACATTTTCTTTTAACTGTATTCCAAGGACATATATTGTGTATGCTCATGGAATGTTTTGGATTTTATATTATTATAATGTTTTTGTTACTAAAATGCTTAATATTTTAAAAGAAATTTTCTTATCGTATTCAAATTAAAAATTTGAGCTGTATTTGTGAGCTATGACTATTTTCGTGTTAAAGAATAAGTGGTATTATTTTTTAGTTTTAATAAATTCAATTACCGTACTTATATATCTAATTATGTTCTGTTAATTTCTTTTACATATTTTTTGTACAGCTTAAAAGTCGTTTCTTGGAGCTTATCCATGCATTACAAACTATTGTTTTAAACTGTAATGTATTTTTAAAAAAATAATAAATGATTTTCATTTTAAAGTTTCATAGATTTTTCAAGAAATTAAATTAATAAAATAAATTTTTAAAGAAGTTTAAAGTTTAGTCTTTTTAAAGTTTTAATTAATTAATATATATTTTTTTACACAAATAATAAGTATGTTAAGTTCAATGCATTTTATAAATACGTACCTTAAATTCAGTTTTGGAAATAAGTATAGAGTCTAAAAGTAGTCTCAAAAAGTAGTACTAGTCTCCGAAAACTGTTTATAATAATAAGTCTAAAAACTTTTGTAACCCTGGTTTCAGAATGAAATGTTTTCAACACTTTGCTGATAAATAGAACTTTTCAATGTTCTTTGCTTAATTATCCAGACTTATTCGTTCACAATTTTAATTTAGTGCTAACCTTTTAGTTTCCATAGTAACTAATGCATATTGCTTTTAGCAATAATTATCTTTATAAAAACAACCATTAGAATCTTATAAATACAGCATCGAATGTTTTGAATGGATTTTGAACCACATTGGTTTCTTCGAAAATAGGTCACCTAATATTTTGACAATTCCCCATTTTTACCGTAATCGATTAGTAATCTAACTGCATGTTTTTGTGAACAACGAAAGTACCTTTTTAACACAGATTCATCGATAGACGTTGTAAAAACAATAAATATGCGAAGAAGCTTATAAACGGTGATTGGATATTTTCCTTTGTGAGAAGTTACGTTTAGATCAAAAAGTCCACGCTAATGGCACTGTATATGGTATCCCCCCAAAAAGTTTGTATTATATTCGAATAATATTTTTTTATAATATAATTATAGCTCGATTTTCCTGTTAAATAATTAATATCATTTAATTTTTATTAGCTTTCCATTAAAGAAATTAATTGTACTTGGAACAAATAATACTAATTATTTTGATAACTATAATTATTGCATTTGGAGGTAAAGATGTAGTATCAAATCAAATATCAGTGGACGTGTTGCTGTATTTAAAATGCATGTTTTTGTTTAAAAATATCGCCAAATAATGAGAAAATTTTATTTTAACAACTTAAAATATGTGAGGGGTTTTTACTTATGCAATTTGTATTTCTTTGAGAAATTAGTCAGTTGACTTGAAGTACCGTCGCGCTAGTTTCCCGAGTGTTATTAGCGTTGGGCGCAATAATTCAGATCCACAATCAAGTGATGAGCCGACACATGAGTAGGCACCTTCTGCATCTTTTATGGGTGACATCTACGCGGCGTCAGGATATTAGAGCATGTTTAGCGTGCAATATATCTACACGGGGTATTATTCGTCGAAAATTTTATATGAACAGACCATTTTTAGGTAAGCAGTTATTTTGGAAATAAACCCGGGACCTTTCTCATGCAAGGCAGGTGTCTAAGAAATGCGTCATATCCATGGAGTAATCCATTTTATATTATTAAGGGGGAAAAATCATCTGATGGAAACCTACATTGAGAATGAAATGAGTTTTACAAGTTACAAACCTGTTATACTTGACAGCCAGGGCAAAAATCACAGGGTTAAGTTGCACATCCTTATTTTTCCACAAATTTTGCAAACAATTTGAGCAAATTTTACTATCTGTATATATTTCAAAATTCATTGCTATGAAAGTCATAATTTATTATTAGATTACATTTTTATAATTATTTTCTTATATCTACACTATTGTAAAGTCGGCTCTTCCCTCGCAAAATAAACTTTAAACGAAAAAGTGAAACGAAGTGAAATATTCACTCGAATATTAATAAATTTTTGGTTTAAAATTGAAAATTGTGGAAACATTTAGTCAAAATGTGACCTTTCAGACAAAATTTATTTGCTTCAATTATCTGACACTTCAAAAGAGGGATTTTTGATTACCCTGAAACTTTAAAAACATTCTGAAAATTCTACTTTAGAAAACTTTGTTGTATTAAATTTTACCTTTTGATAAGTTCAAAAATTTACAAATTTCCACAAATACAAGTTTTACATTTTTAGACAGTTATTAATTTCTTGAGACTTCTAAAATAATATTAAAAGAGAGAGATACAAACAAATGATTTCACCATTGCAACGCACTATTTCCTGTTTCTGTAGAACAGGTTTCTCCTTTCATACAGTTTAGTTGCCCAGAAGCCAACTTGGATTCAGCAATATGACTTCTGTGACAATATAATGCATGCAAACAATGTTGATTCGATTTTTTATTATTACTCTCTCTTTCTCTTTATTATTACTGTCTCACTTTCCCGATTATTATTATTACAATTAATATTTTGTTATCATCATTATCATCATCATCATCTTTATTATTGTTATTATTATCATCATCATCAAATTCTGGTTGAGCGGCAAAAATATATACTTTGATTTAAGAAAATTGAAATTTTAACACAAATAATAGTTTTAATAATTTGCTCGACATTTTCAGAGAATGTTTTTGGTAATTTCAAAAGCCTTACCATTAACTTTTGGTATCCAAGACTTAATGGAAAGCGTAGGAAAAAGTTTTTACTCACTTAGAAAACAAAATTAGACTTGAGAAATTTATTCATTAATGTGTAGATGGTTACTTATGAATGCAAGTATGTTTATATGCATACAAAAATTCAGATGTTTCAAACGTTTAAAAACGAATGTTTATTCATGCGTGTTCACATTGTATTCATAGAAATTTAACGAAACATGGCCAAAAGCGTCGAAAATTTTCACTATTATAAATTGAGAATGAAAAATTTATGCTGGTTTAAGTGAGTCTTCATTATATTAGGATTTACGTTATTACGGACTTTAAAACTTATAAAATAAGTCATTAAGAATTAATTAAGAATTCAAAATAACTCTCATTAACTAGAATTGGATTTACTATATGGGGCAGTATAACCCTACAAAATTACGCACTCTTTAGCCAAACCATACATAAAAAAAATGTGATAAATATCGTGATACCCATGCCTGTATTTTTTGGCACCGCTAAAAATATTACAAAAAACAAAACTGCAATTGTATCGAGTTACACGGGCGCCACCTTTGGTAGTTAAAACGCTATTCTTTTCATTTTACGTTGCCATAGGCTACGAGAAAAACAATGTGACGAAGTTTGGTGGCCTGAAGACAGTTCGCACCCAATCGTTTGATTCACATTTCCCGGACAAATGTTTGCGTGGTTGCTGAATGTCAGCTTGGGGATCAAACAAAGAAAATATTGGCGCGTTTTTGATGTTGAGAATCCATAACACATCTACTAGAAGGTAAGAGGATTTAGGTTGTTAAATTGGATATTATAGCACCTACCAAGTACTAGAACGTTTTAAATATATAATAAGCTATGTTATTGTGAAAGTTAGGACTTGATATTTTTGCATCGGATTATATATAAGTTAAATATAAATATGTTTGCCTTTGATGTTTTTTTAAACTCAAGAAAAGTAGAATTGTAAAGAACATTTAAATGGATCAAGGTATTGTCAGAAATTTTTTTTATAAGAAAAAGCTTTGTTGTTTTGTCAGTTGAAAATGAAATTTTGCAACAGATGGCGGGTATTTTAAACATACGCTATCGATATTTTTCTCTCTTTAAATTAAATTAATGGAAATTATTCATCTCATTTTTGAGAAGGATGAAAAATTACACTATAAAACACCCATACTAATTAAACTATAAAAAAAACGTTCCCACCTCGAAAAAAAGCTGTTTATCTTAGGAAATGTTTAAGGTTTTATTTATTTTAAGCGTAATAAAACACTATAAAATAATATAATTTTAAATATTGACAATTAAATTAATTTTGTTACAGAAGAATGAATAAACCCTGTTTAATTAATCATTAGAAGAACATAAAATAAGCGAAATTGAAGATTGGTGAACCATTTTGTATTTTCTCGTTCTTCTCTTATAAATTTTTCAAAAAAGATTTTTTCTAGAAAAGAAATCACTCGTAAAAGATGGTAAAGAGGTGGTAATTCAAAACCGATTTAATAATTGTATCAATTGTTTATTTTTTAAAAGTAAAATGCAACATGTACATTTAGAACACAGAAAGCTGTTCCCTAAATGTGATTGTGCAAATTAATACATGTATTTCTGTTTCCCTAAAAAATGATAGTTTAGTAAAATATTAATCAATAATTTATTTAAATTCTTTCGATCAAAATTAACTTTTATACATATTTTGTTGTTTAAAATTGTATTTTTTGATATAAGTTCAAAAATTTATAAATTTTCTAAATACATGCTTTACAGTTTTTTTTAGACAGTCATTGATTTCTTGATGCTTCTAAAATAAAATTAAAATCGAGAGATAAACAAATGATCTCGCCATCGCAACGCACTATTTCCTGTTTCTGTAGAACAGGTTTCTCCTTTCATACAGTTTAATTGCTCAGAAGCGAACTTAGATGCGACAATACAATTACTTAGGTGAAAGAAGGTAAAAAAGGTGGTATTTCAAAACCGATTGTAATGATTTTATCAATTGTTCATTTTTTAGCTTCCACACTACGTTTATAACGTAAAAAGTGGAAGGTTTTATAATCGTTCAGTCCGTCTGTCCGTCTGTCTGTCACCCACTTTCACAGAAAGAACCACAAGTCCCACAGACAAGTGGGATACGTCATTTAAAGCAAAAAATCTGATTAGGCTACATTCCAAATTTCATTAAAAATTTAAATTAGAAGTTTATTTAAAATTTAAATAACTAAAAAAAATTTATCTACATTGAAATAACATGCAAATTCTATTTTTATTCATATTTTCACTGTTGTCATCCACAAGTCCCACAGACCAGTGGGATACGCCATTTTGAAGCAAAAAATCAGATTAGGCTACATGCCAAATTTCATTAAAAATTTTTAACTAGAAGCTTATTTAAAATTTAAATAACTAAAAATTTAATCTACATTGAAATAACATGCAAATTCCATTTTTATTCAATATTTTCACTGTTGCCATTTCGTTAAACGTACGAGAAACTTTATTTAAAATAAAATAATTTTTTTTGAAAGAATATTTATTTATGCGATATAATTCAGTTTGGATTGTTTGTAATATCACAATAGAGTTCTTTTAATGGTTCTATATGTATGTAGAAAGATGCATAGAGAATTCTAACTTGGCATAAAAAAATATGCTAAGTTTCGCTTTTATTTTTAAAGCATCAATTGTACAAATTATAAATTTTTTGAACTGTAAATTAATTTAACAAACTATAAATAAGTGAATTTTCGAAAGAAATGTAAATGGGAAATTGTGGCGACAAAAATATTTATTAAAAAAGATTACATCATTATTCTTCGAACTTCAAACAAATTTAGCAAACGATAAAGTCTAATTAATAAATCTGAGAAGAAGATTAATGAAAATAGTTAATTTTGGCGTTTAAAACTTTGAATTACAAATAGCTAAAGGCCCTGTTTTTATTAGAATTAAATCACATTTGCAATTCGCAACAATCGCTCGAGAAACTTTAATTCTTTTAGACAATAAATTAAAATAAATTTATTTTTGCGACATCGATCAGTTTGAAATGACGTCAAATATATTTCACTACGGAATCCTTGTATGTTGATATGAAATGTTTTCATTCTATTTAAAAGCGAGGAATATGACATATTTATTTTTAAATATAAATTAATTTTTGCAAACGATAAGTAATAATTATTGAATTTTCGAAATAAAATAAATGAAACTAGCCAAATTTAGCTTGTAAATGTTAAATATAGAATAATGTTGTGTTTGGCGCGTTTTTTCCTGTAAACACAAATATGTGGAAGCGAGTTAAGTGACAGATTCTGTTTACAACCTACTTGTTTAAAGTTATGGAAAATGTTGACTCAAAATACAGAAAGCTGTCCCCTAAATGTGATTACGCAAATTAATACAAGCCCCTCAATTTTCCTTTAAAAATTATATTTTAGTAAAATATTAATTAATAATTTATTGAATTTTTTTAATCAAATTAACTTTGATAAATATTTTTTTCTATACATATTTATAGTTTTATACATATTTATAGTTTTATACATATTTAAATGTATTAAAAAGAAATATGGGTGCACGACCGTGCACCGCAATGTTCATTACAGGGGTGGCACTGACTAACCTTTTCTATTTCGACGTTATTTTGGAGACCCAGTTATTTTGTTCTATTCAACTATAGGTTCCAGTTTGGATTTTCTACGGGGTTTCGTGTTAAAAAAATATATATTCAATAAAGTTTTATATTAATTATTTATTTAAACAATGAAGTTATTTATACCGAGCAATTAGTCAATGGACAATTAACTTATACAGATGTATTAACTAATATAAAGTCAGGTTATTTAATATTAGTAGGTAATAATCAATTAAAAACAAATTAATAGATGAACATTAGCTTCCCCACGCAAGCTCAGGCACTGTTACGCTCCTGAAACTATTTTAGAAGACTTTTAGTTTGAATTTTACCAATAATAAAAAGAGTTAAATTAAACAAAACAGAAATTCTCATATATTGCCAACATTCTAACTAAATATAACACTTAAAATGAATACATTCGAGTTCTCTAGCCATATTTAAAATATTTTAATGTATTTCATTCGCAATTTTGTTACATTAGTTAAAAATGAAATTTAGGTATTTTTTGTTATGCATTGTTGTTTACAATTTTTAGCCTACTTTTCTTTTTTTAATTCGAAAGAATTAAAAAAAAAAATGAAAAAGTAGGTATTGACATGCGGTCGATGTCCGTCTGTCTGTCTGTCCGTACCCCCCTTCCAAAATCTTTTCTATCAATCGGATCTTAAAAATTTTTTTTGTTAGAAAGCTATGACCTCAGAGACCTAACTTTCATACTTTTTGTCCGCCTGTCTGTACGCCCGGACGGACATAAATCTACTATCTGTCAGCGAATTTCCTATTGATTCAATTTTGAGTCATTTAAATCACTTTTGCCAAATAAACAATGGCATGAGAAACTATTTAAAAATATATGAAGCAAAATAATTTTTCATGAATCAGTTTCTAATGATGTCATAAAATTTAGCACTATGTGATTCTTTGATTGTTCATGCATTGTTTACCAAGAAAGCGGAAAGGCATCTTTTTTGCATACAATTATGTTTAGTTTAATTTACATTTCTTATTTTTTTAATGTAGTTTGGATTAGTTTCATTACTTATGCTATTAATAAATATTGAATTATTCTTTTAACTACAAATAAATCGTGCAGACGATAAATTATATTAAGTTAATTTGAGAAAGAATATTAATGAAAATAGTTGATTTTGGCTTTTAGAAGTTTAAATTATAGCTGGATGTTGTGTTTAGTGATTTTTTCCCGAATGTGTATAAATCTAGGGTAGAAACGGTTGTTGATGATATTTACTGTTAGGAACCTAGTTGTTTTCCTATTAGAATTTCAGTAAGCATTTAAGTAACAGGAAAGTAGGCTATTTTAGTTCTTTAAGAACTTCTTGTTTTTTCTACAAAGGTAAATGCGCATGCTCCACGTCGTGAGTGGCAACAGTTCCTGCAGTATTGTTTTCATTTTTTGTTTGAACAATACAATATTTTTATATCTTACCGAAAGGAGTGTTGTGTACAAACTTTTCCTTCCATCGAACTAAAACTTTCATCTGTTCGTGCAGCAAGTTAAATTGGTGTCCTACAATTTTGCTTAATTTCTCCACCCAAGAAAAAAAATCTTGAAATTTAATAATAGAATTAAAACCGATAAATTTCATAAATAGCAGGTAATAAACCAAGTTGCTCACAAAAAACTCAAAAATAGAATAGAAAGCAGACGATAAAACGCCTATTTTCTGAGTGAAATCGAAACAACCAATGAAATCGCAGGAACAGCAAAAATGATAAGAGGAGCGTTACATCATCTGAAACAACCTCATTATGCGTAAGGTATACATAAGATGTAAGGATGCAATAAAAATTCATTGGCATATCAATGTCAATCCTATTAATACTTTATAATTCACTACTACTTAGTTTCAATAATCATAATCTGTCTTACTTCTAAACTAAAATTTTGTTATCAATTTTTAATGACAAGCATGGTTATACTCGGTTTACACAAACACCCACAGCTATAGGTCTTCTTAAAGACTGACTTTTATCGACAAACAGTAAAAAAAAAATAACGCGACTCCTCAATAACTTTAAAAATATTTAACTATCAAAATTGTTTCATTATAAGTTTTTTTAAAAACAGAATAAAGTTAAAATAATATTTAATTTTTAGTTGAAATAGAATTAGTTAATTAAATTGAACAACAAGTAAGAGACAAGTTACAGTTTTTTGTAAAATTAGGTTATTACTATAAGCTGTTTTCTTTATCAGCTTACAGTTACTTTCTTTACCTTGTCAAGTTCCAGTTATCTTGTTACATTAAATTTATAGTTGTTATATGGCTACCATGACGTATGTGTGTGGACTAAAATTTCATTAACTATTATAACCCGACTTCAATCTAAAAGAGACAAGGTTCTTATTATAGCGTCTGCATGAAGCATGGCTACAATAGTTTGTTAAAATTGTAAGTAATATTTGACTGATTTTAAGTATAATAGGCTTAAGGGGACACATTTCGCCAAAATTTCTAAAGTATCAATTTTTAGGTTTTTGGCATATTTAGTAACTCTGTAAATATTGATGTGAAATTTTGTTATAGAAACTTAATTTTAAGTAATATGAAGCATTTCTTTGGGTTGTCTCCAAACCTCTTTGGAATAAAGAATGAAAACTTTCAATGAGTGGACACACTGCAATGACTAATAAAGATAGATTTAATGCTTCATTCAATTAACTTTTTAAGGCCAAAGTACCCTGAGTTAACAGTGTTTCATTTTGTCTATATAAGTTATATTAGTTTGAATATCGTCGCACTAGAGCTACACGAGGGCTATTGGTAACAGACGTCGTAATTTAGAACCACAGTCAAGTGACGAGCCGACACCTGAGTGGGCACCCAACACAACCGTTAAAGTCAACATTGTAAGCAGCGTTGGGACTTTGGAGCATATTTAACATGTACTTCCCCTACACGGAGTATTATTCGTCGGACATTTTTTGGCTGCATGGGCCATTTATAGGTCGGCATTTATTTTGGTGATGTCTGGGCCCGAACCTGGGACCTTCTGCATGCAAGGCGAACGCCTGAATCAACTGGGCTTCCCAGCGCGTTGTCGTTATAAATATGTAACTTTTTTTGTTATAAGCTTCACGTACAGCTATGTCAAAACTGTGCAGACACATGTGCATGAGAAAAATACTCATTGTCCATCGCGTGACCACTTCGTTCTCTTTTCGGACAATTCTTGAGACCTCTGGAATAGTTTTCCTAAGATGACTTAAGGATCCGAACGTGACCCAATTTTGCACAATTCCAAGGCTAATTGTGACCAATTTTGTATTGTTTCCTAACACAGTCACTCGCACACTATGCCTTGCTATTCATAGCGTCAAATCGGAACACGGTTTTTTGCCCATGGTTATTAAATAAATTTATGAAATGTTATAACTTATTATCAAAGCTTTGTGTTATCAAAAGGTTTATCCATTAGTACTTATGTTTGATTAGTTTATTTCATAAATGATTGTAATTATTAATTTCTTCCTTCTTCTAATTTCGTAAATTATTTACATGTTTCCCCCAGATCTTTTTATTTTTTCAACTAAGTCGACTATATTTTTGAGTTAGCTTTTTTGATAGAAAATTTTGGAAAATAAATTTAAAAAAAACCATTTAATCATGTCATGTTAATGGTGAAACATAATTTTTCTAAATATAATTAAAATGAGTTGTTTTGCAAATGAAAATTTTGCAATGAAATATTATAAATTAAGGATTTACGGATATTAGGATTTACGTTATTACGGACTTTAAAACTTATAAAATAAGTCATTATTAAGAATTCAAAATAACTCTCATTAACTAGAATTGGATTTACTATATGGGGCAGTATAACCCTACAAAATTACGCACTCTTTAAGCCAAACCATACATAAAAAAATGTGATAAATATCGTGATACCCATGCCTGTATTTTTTGGCACCGCTAAAAATATTACAAAAAACAAAACTGCAATTGTATCGAGTTACACGGGCGCCACCTTTGGTAGTTAAAACGCTATTCTTTTCATTTTGAAGCAGCATGAGTACTACCATAAAAACAAGTAGGTTTGTTACAGAATCTGTCTCTTAAACAGCTTCCACACAGTATTTGTGCTCAACAAAAAAAACGCACTATTTATACCTCAGAAAGTAATTCGCCAAACAGGGCCTTTAGCTAATAATTATTTCTAATTCAAACTTTTAAACGCCAAAATTAACTATTTTCATTAATCTTCTTTCGCATATTAATAATTACTCATTATTGTTTGCTAAGTTTGTTTGAAATTCGAAGAACAATGATGCAATTTTTTTTAAATAAATATCTTTTAGTCGCCACAAGTTCCCATTTTCATTAACTTTCTTTCGAAAAAGAGAAGAATAAATAATTAGTAAAATTGATGCTTTAAAAATAAAAGCGAACTTTTGCATATTTTTTTTCAAATTTAGAATTCGCTATGCATCTTTCCTCATACATATATAATGAACCATCAAAAGAACTCTATTGTGAAATAACATCAATATAAACTGAATCATATCACATAAATAAAAAAAATTTCAAGAGTTTTATTTTAAATAAAGTTTCTCGTACGTTTAACGGAATGGCAACAGTGAAAATATTGAATGAAAATGGAATTTGCATGTTATTTCAATGTAGATTAAATTTTTAGTTATTTGAATTTTAAATATACTTCTAATTTACATTTTTAATAAAATTTTAGATGTAACCTAGCCTGATTTTTTGCTTTAAAATGGCGTATCCCACTTGTTTGTGCGACTTGCGGTTCGTTCTGTGAAAGTGGGTGACAGACGGACGGACGGACGGACTGAACGATTATAATACCTTCCATTTTTTACGTTATAAACGTAGTGTGGAAGCTAAAACTGAATGCATATACAATATTCTCGATTCGAATTTTAAATTTTAACTCTTATTAAGTTTTTTTAACTATTAAAGTTTAATAATTAGAAAATTCTATGAACTAATAATTATTTTATTATTTTTTTATTGAATGGTTTCTGATTAGCATTGCACGGCATATTTAATGGCATCTGTTGTTCGTAATTCAGAAACAATTAAAGTTTCATTCACACACTTTCCTCGGTGTTAATACACATTATTCATAAATGTTTCATGGTATAAAAATAAAGAATTCTGTTTTAATCATCATTTTCTCATATAACTGCGTCCTAAAAACTAGATTTGCCACACGCAGCACAGGTATGACCTTTACACGCAATGTAAACCAGGAAATTGGATACAATTACTAATGTTTGTAAAATCACGTAAGGAATGGAAATTTAAATAGTAAAAGTGCTAAAAATCAATCTGCCTCGTTTCAACTTTTTGCAAGCTCTAAGCAACGGGCAAACACAACAAAAACAATGAGTTCAAAGAAAAACGGTCGATGATGGTTTCTTTGTTAATGCAGGTAGTGAATGTTTTTTTTTATACTGTAAATCTTTGGGTTTTTTTTCTCTTCGAAGAAAGAAAGTGACGTCAGGATATTCTAAAGATTTTGCCCGTATTCGCCTTCTTGAAACGATTTTTAGAAGTAATGCTGAATTTCTCTTCAATAATTCATGTAAGATTAACTATTACTGACGAAATAGTTTCTTTGCATATTGAAATTTAGTCAGCAGTGCATTTTTATTACGCGTTGTTACTGTTGCATCTGCAATAGGAACTAATCAAAAAGCAGCTTTTCTACTGATGACTATGCAAGTGATTGAAAGTAAGCTTATCTTAGAGTATTTCAAGATTGATAATAATTTATTTAAAAAATGAACTCTCAAGAAAAGGTCAAACCTTTTTGTTTTTAAAACAATATAATTTTATGATTTTTTTTATATTTAACCTAAGTTATACTTTTTTAATTCTCCACTTTTTGAAAAAGTCATAATTCACGAAAATCTAAATTTAATATGTAAATAATTTATTTATTATTTATTTATTTTTATTCTTAAAATACTTCCATATAACATAATATAATAGTTTTATTTGTTAAAAATCTAATAAATGGATATCTTTTGAGACTTATGCCAAATTATGCATCTAACTAAAAGATTGGTTTGATGATGAATGGGCGTGCTTGCAACGCAGGCCAAAAAAGCTGCTTATAAAAGTATGATCCAAAGGCAATATTCATGGAGCTCTGTTGAAGATTATCAGAATATTTAATTGCAAATGAATTTAGCAAATGATAAAAATTACTTTTGAATCTGAGAAAGTTATTTGAAAAGTCTACTCAATTTGCGTGCAAAGTTGAATAGTGTAATGCTGTTTTAGGTAAATATTGATACAAGGTCTTAAACAGTATGTGAAAGTTTTTCTGAAGTGAAACTGTTTAAATTGGCTCGTTTCTTAATTAATTAAAATTAAATTCCAGATAATGATTAACCTAGGTTTTAATTTATTTTTTAATCACTAAAAAGTGTATCGTTTAGACATCATCACCTAGACAACGTCAGCGCCCTTGAAACTATACCAACACTTCTCTAACTTTTCACTATCCATCAAATTTACCCCCCTCTGGTTCCTTTTCAATTACTTAACGAACTTCTAACATAAAAATGTATAATTATTTCGAATAACTTCTTCACGTAACTGCTACTAGACACCTGATGAATCAATAGTTTAAGCTCCACCCTTAAAAGCACTAAATAACGAGCAATAAAAAAAATATGGGCATGACCTCGATGCATAAGCAATTTGGCTAATAGCAACCAAGTATAGATTCGATAGCTCCTGCACCTGCGGATAGTCCATTCCCTTGAGATTAAGACACAAATTTGTTTTCCGATTAACGAATAGAGCTTCGTAATCTCTTGGGACATCTCTTCATGTTCTAAAGCTTGTGGTTTTGAAGTTGGTTTAATAACTGAAGTATATTTTGAAGGCATTTTTTTAAATTTATTATCAGGTAAGCATTTTGGGGTTAATTTATGGTTTACGGCGGGTATTTGTTTCGAGTCGAGTTAGGAAGGATAATTTAGTGCCTACTTGCAATGTGAATGTGTTGAATATTTTACAACATTTCTAATATCGAAGTATAAAGTGTTTCTTCGTTTGTATATATTTGATTAAAACATGAATATTATAATATTCATTATTAGATTAGTATTGTTTATTAATGTGATATTTCCATAATGAAACTGTCTTATTCGAGTAAAAAAAATTATAAAATTTTGCATTAATAACTTTTGAATATAAAATTATAAATGCTAAAATAATATTAATTGTTTATAATACATTATTAATTTTATAATAATTTCGATAATGGTAATATGTAATCTAATAAAATAATGAATTAAAAAATCTAAAATAAATTAAAATTAGTCGAAAAATTAGTTAATAATTATTAAAAATATAAATTCAAAATAATAAATATTTTAAAAGTAAATTGTAAATTAGGTATTTATAATTAAATAAAATGGTGTGTAAATAAATACATATTTTGTAATTTGTATTTTATTACTGAATTAAGTTCAATGTAATATGTTTGCTAGTGGTAAGTTCTAATAACGTTTATCGATAATAATTGTTGAAATAATTACCCATATGAAAGTTCTAGTTACTAGTCGACACAAGAATACGTTATTTATTGCATTACTTCGAAAATAGATATTTTGACGAAAGTATTGGTAATATTAGCGTTATTTGGTATAGATTCATAAAATGGTGTTCTGAAAAAAAAAATATTTTTATTTGTTTACTTACTTGTTACATAAAATGTGCAGTAGAAAGAACGTTTATGACTAAAATTGTTGAATGATTTTGAAACATTGGTGAAAAATTTATGTTTATGGGGTATTGGGGACAATAGTTTTTTAGCGAATTAAATAAAGGATTTGTGTTCCAACAAAATATGAAGTTGCTTTAAAACTACATAACTAGTAGAAGTTAGTACAAATAAAAATGCTTAGTAAAATGTTATAAATAAAAATACATTGTTTTGAAGAATTATATTCTAAAAATTAGATTACACTGAGCAAAGAGCAAACTATGAACACAGTTATCACTTTTGACATAAAACTTTGAATTTGCTTTTTAATAAATTGCTGAAATAAATTTTAACCACTACAACCATCTAAATAGTAATCAATGGTCATCAAACCACAGCTATATAATGTATCTAACAAATATAAATTATAAGTTAATGGATATTTGTTCTTTCTTGAAATGAAGATTCTTTGTCTTATTTCTTCGATACATTATTTTTAATTCCTTGCTTTTATTTGGATTTCCATTACTTATTTAAAAACTTTGCTTTAAAACAAATTTGCTTCATCTATAATAATAAAACAAAGAGTCTGTCTGTGTGTGTGTCTGTTTTCGGATCGTAAAAGACCTACTTATATACTGCCCTCAGAAATTCGAAATTTTTAAGATAGATTCCCTTTAATACCAACGTGTGCACCTGAGGCTTAGATAGTTCATATTTGTTCCATTTTTAGAGAAAATTCGAATTTTCTGAAAAAAATACACCACTTTCGCTCAAATCCGATCATTTTTTCTCTTTCCTGATGCCATCGGCTGAAAAAAATAAATAAAACTTTTAACGAAAACATTTAAAATTCAAAATGTTTATTTTATTCTTTTGCCATTACTTTCAGAAACTAAATTCATTATTTGAAAAATAATTGACATGTTTCAAGTGACGTAATTCCGGCAGTCTTCATTCCCGGATTTTATTGTAGGACTAGCAAATTTATACCCGTTCTTCGCACGGAATAAAAAAATATCAAATAGATTCCAAATATGTGTACCATATACCCTGTTATAGGAGCATAAACTTATTGTTGTTTCCGCTCGTTATAAATTATAAAATCCCGTTTCATTGCCTTAAAATTCCAAAATGAAAAATACGCTATAAAATGCACTCATAAATGTCATCACCATTCCCTCATAAATACATAAAACCTTTTAGCTCATTTGGCGCGTTTTGGGAAATAATTTGGCGAGAAAATAGATATAGCTACCCACACCCATTATACAGTTCTAACACAATGACCTTCGAACAACCGACCAGCTTATAAATTATTTATAAAAGAAATTGCCTATTTGACGAATTTTAGTTAATAATTTGGCGAGTTTGGCAACGTATTTGGCGTAAAAATAAAGACATGAAACACTAATAGCTCTAGTGCGATGGCCTTTATTAACCATCATAGTTCAGTAATAGCTTAACTATACATTTATTGCTTAAATATGCATACATGCAGTCAACAGAAAAATCAATGAAAAAATCATCAAATAAACCCACAATAAAATCCGGGAATGAAGACTGCGGAATTACGTCACTTGAAACATGTCAATTATTTTTCAAATAATGAATTAAATTTTTATAAAGTAATGGCAAAAGAATAAAATAAACATTTTGAATTTTAAATGTTTTCGTTAAAAGTTTTATTTAATTTTTTCAGCCGATGGCATCAGGAAAGAGAAAAAAATGATCGGATTTGAGCGAAAGTGGTGTATTTTTTTCAGAAAATTCGAATTTTCTTCAAAAATGGAACAAATATGAAAAAACTAAGTCTCAGGTGCACACGTTAGTATTAAAGGGAATCTATCTTAAAAATTTCGAATTTCTGAGGGCAGTATAAGTAGGTCTTTTACGATCCGATAACAGACACACAGACAGACAGACTCTTTCTTTTATTATTATAGATTTATTTGATGATTTTTTCATTGATTTTTCTGTTGACTGCATGTATGCATATTTAAGCAATAAATGTATAGTTAAGCTATTACTGAACCATGATGGTTAATAAAGGCCATCACACTAGAGCTATTAGTGTTTTTGTCTTTATTTTTTCGCCAAATACGTAGCCAAGTTCGCCAAATTATTAACTAAAATTCGCCAAATAGGCAATTTCTTTTATAAATAATTTATAAGCTGGTCGGTTGTTCGAAGGTCAATGTGTTACAGCTGTATAATGGATGTGGGTAGCTATATCTATTTTCTCGCCAAATTATCTCCCAAAACGCGCCAAATGAGCTAAAAGATTTTATGTATTTATGAGGGAATTGTGATGACATTTATGAGTGCATTTTATAGCGTATTTTTCATTTTGGAATTTTAAGGCAATGAAACGGGATTTTATAACTTATAACGAGCGGAAACAATAATAAGTTTATGATCCTATAACAGGTTATATGGTACACATATTTGGAATCTATTTGATATTTTTTTTATTCCGTGCGAAGAACGGGTATAAATTTGCTAGTATCTATATATATAAAAGAAAGTCGTGTTAGTAAGACCATTTATAACTCAAGAACGGCTAAACGGATTTGGCTGAAAATTGGTCGGGAGAAAGCTTAGAACCAGGAATAGGCTATAGGATACTTTTTATTCGGACCCAAACGGTTGTAGGAGTGCAAAACGTGAGCCAATTTCCCCATAGGAATAACATTGTAAGATTAGAATTTATATTTTTTAATTCAATTAAAAGAAATTTCAGCGCGTTCAGCGTGAACGAAAATTAAAAAAAAAAAGAGCACGTCGGTTTAATTTGCTGGGTTGTTATTTGAATATCAATATTTTATTTGTTGATTTTAAATCTCTTTATTTTTTATGGTGGATCAGATTTCCCCAACTAGATTTAAATTACGTTTCCGAATTTAATTTAATTAATGTTTACAAATGGTAAGAAATGATGATATGGAGGAATATAGGTTAACCTAAAGAATCGTGGCCGGATTTGGCGAATTTTCAAAAATGTCGCCAAGTCGAAGTGATAACAAACCCCGGCACTTGCCGAAATGGTTACCATCTCGAAATGACCAAAAATACTACCTAATTTCAAAATGGCCGACTTAAAACAGCGGAAAGATTCATTAAATTGCAGACCAGATTTATAAAAAAAAGTGAATTTTTAAAATGACGAAAAATTTATTTAAAAAAAGTAAATAAAATTATTTAAAATCGATAAGCATCTAATTAATAAAATATTAGTATAAGAAAACTTCAGAATAAATTATATGCGTTTAAGATTTAAATAGATTAACATTTAGAAATTGTCAATACAATTGCTAATTTCGCCAAAGGTTGCCATCGGGGTTACCAGATTTGGCGTAAAATTGCCGGCCATGATTCTTTAGGTTAACCGGAATATATTCGGCATAAATAAGGAATTTGTACTTTATAAAACTTTTCCAACCATACAAGAGGATGAATGTCTGTTTTTTTTTCTGATGTTAAGATGGCGTAACGGTCGATTGAATTTTGGCATTGGCGGCTTTTGGCGAAGTTGAAAATTTAACGTAGGGTAGCGATTCCCACCCAGTTGTATGGGTTATGGTTAGTTTGAATTATCGTCGCATTAAAGCTACACACGAGTGCTATTGGATACGGGATTCGTAATTTAGAACTACAGTCAAGTTACGAGCCGACACGCGAGTAGGTACCCAATGCAACATTTAAGGGTGACATCGTACGCAGAGTTGGGAATTTGGAGGATATTTAAAGTGCCCTTCCTCTATACGGGTCATTATTCGTCGGACATTTTTTTGGCTGCACGAGCCGTTCATAGGTCTGCAGTTATTTTGGCGATGCCCGGACCTGAATCTGGGACATACCGCATGCAAGACGAAAGTCTTTATCGACTGGGTCCCCCAGCCCTATCGAGTTGTATGAAATATGAAGTGGAATGTTTACCACATTTGGGCAGTTTCGTTTTGCGCTAATTGTGAAATATAAACAGGCCATTATAACATATAGCTGTTCTGGCAATTTGAATAGGGCCCTATGGGAAAGCCCTCAAACTCCGGAAGGGCCTGGATAAAATCAACCCCTCATATCAGAATGGGAGGAGATTATAATATCCTGATGGAGTGGACCACAGTGGAGGATCAATGTATAAAATAAAGTTAATAAAAATAGATAGGGTTATTAAGGGGACTGTGCAAGCGGGTAAGTAGTGTGGATAAAATTGTATTAAAAAACGTTATAAAAAAAAACTATAAATTAGTTATTAAGTGAAAATAGTAAAGCGGTTTATAAAGCAGTTGTGATAACTTATTCAAAAGTATATGGTAAAAAAGAAAAAATTTAAATAAAAATAAAAACAAAATTCATCTTATTCATATAGTTCTGGTAAAAAAAAACCTTTAATACTAAAAAAACAAACAATATCAATTATCTGGCAACAAAAAGTGACTTTTCAGAAAATCGTGCTGTTCAAATGTTATACTTTTACGCACTAGTGCGACAAAGTAAATAAGAGCATCTGATTGGTGTAAAGTTCTTTATTTGAGCGTGATATTTTATTCGGCGGCTTTGTGATTGGTGTAAAATTCTCTATTTGAACGTGATTCTTTATTTGGCTTCTTATTTCCAATGACAATCTAAGAAATACTTTTTGCAGGTGATTTTAAAATAATCATTAATATAAATAATCACCTCCAAATCATTTGAACGTGATAATAAAATAATTAATAAGCCAATCAATAAATGCCAATTTAATAAATACTTTTTTTGCACGTCATTATAAACAAGAAGTTCATAAAGAACTAAAATAGCCTACTTTCCTGTTACTTAAATACTTACTGAAGTTCTAATCGGGAAAAAAACTAGGTTCCTAAAGTAAATTTCATCAACAGTCGTTTCTACACTAGATTTATACACATTAGAAAAAAAAATCGAAACACAGCACCCAGCTATAATTTAAACTTCTAAAAGCCAAAATCAACTATTTTCCTTAATATTCGTTCGCAAATTAATTAAATATTATTTATCATCTGCCCGTGATTTATTTGTAGTTCGAAGAATAAATATTTATTAATAACAAAAGTAATGAAACTACTCCGAACTGCATTAAAAAACAAGAAATGTAAATTAAAACTAAGCATAATTGCATGCAAAAGTATGCCTTGCCGCTTTCTTGGTAGATAATTAATGAATAATCAAAGCATCAAATTGTTCTACATTTTATGACGTCATTCCAAACTGATTCATGAAAATATTATTTTGCTTCAAATATGTTTAAATAAAGTTTCTCATGCCATTGTTGATTTGGCAACCGTGATTTAAATGACTCAAAATTGAATTTCAATGCTAATTCAATGGGAAATTCGCCGACAGATAGTAGATTTATGTCCGTCCGGACGTACAGACAGACGGACAAAAAGTATGAAAGTTGGGTATCTGAGGTCATAGCTTTCTAACAAAAAAAGAATTTTTAAGATCCGATGATTAGAACCGATTTTGGAAGGGGGGTACAGACAGACAAACGGACAGACAGGCGGACAGACAGACGGACAGACATACGAACAGACAGACATACGAACAGACAGACAGATGGGCAGACAGACAGATGGACATCAACCGTATTTCAATACCTACAGTGATTTAAATGACTCAAAATTGAATTTCAATGCTAATTCAATGGGAAATTCGCCGACAGATAGTAGATTTATGTCCGTCCGGACGTACAGACAGACGGACAAAAAGTATGAAAGTTGGGTATCTGAGGTCATAGCTTTCTAACAAAAAAAGAATTTTTAAGATCCGATGATTAGAACCGATTTTGGAAGGGGGGTACAGACAGACAGACAAACGGACAGACAAACGGACAGACAGGCGGACAGACAGACGGACAGACATACGAACAGACAGACATACGAACAGACAGACAGACAGATGGACATCAACCGCATTTCAATACCTACAGTGATTTAAATGACTCAAAATTGAATTTCAATGCTAATTCAATGGGAAATTCGCCGACAGATAGTAGATTTATGTCCGTCCGGACGTACAGACAGACGGACAAAAAGTATGAAAGTTGGGTATCTGAGGTCATAGCTTTCTAACAAAAAAAGAATTTTTAAGATGCGATGATTAGAACCGATTTTGGAAGGGGGGTACAGACAGACAGACAAACGGACAGACAGGCGGACAGACAGACGGACAGACATACGAACAGACAGACATACGAACAGACAGACAGATGGACAGACAGACAGTTGGACATCAACCGCATTTCAATACCTACAGTGATTTAAATGACTCAAAATTGAATTTCAATGCTAATTCAATGGGAAATTCGCCGACAGATAGTAGATTTATGTCCGTCCGGACGTACAGACAGACGGACAAAAAGTATGAAAGTTGGGTATCTGAGGTTATAGCTTTCTAACAAAAAAAGAATTTTTAAGATCCGATGATTAGAACCGATTTTGGAAGGGGGGTACGGACAGACGGACAGACGGACATCGACCGCATGTCAATACCTACTTTTTCATTTTTTTAATTCTTTCGAATTAAAAAAAGAAAAAGTAGGCTAAAAAATAGTGTATGACAACACGTTGAAAATAGCATGCCTCGTGAATTTATTTCACTCGCTCGTACCTCTCTCGTGAAATAATTTATTCAAATCGTTTAAAAAAGCCTTACTTTTCACAATAGTTGAATAAATAACTATAATAAATTTATGAATTTTAAACACTCATAAAAAAAGTTATTAAATTGTTGAACCCTCATAAAAAGATCAAGTTATTGAATTGAAACTTTTGTTTAAGCTTGTTGTTTGCAAATAGTATCAATTTTGATAGTAGTATGTACTATGAAAGTTTTGATTTTTAAACTATTTGTTGAAAAAATGTGATTATTTTGTTTGTGATCTTAGAGGACGCATTTTTACCTTAAAACTAAATGTTTGTGAGATCCCTGTTTTATATATTAAACTTCAGATCACCCATCAGAATAATTAAACTGGTATGTTATAAAATTTTTGATAATTAAATATTTGTAATTTAAAATTGTACATTGAATCATATCTTTATTAGAGTATTTTAAGCTATTCTTAAAAAAATATGAATATTAAAAACTGAAGAACATCTCCAAAAATCAATCTATTGTTGCGTTCAACCAGCTTCGTTTCAATAAAAATGAATAAACACCAATCGACCTTACATTATCTAAAATAGAACACGAGTTTTGTGAACAACGTGAAAAGAATTCTGTAAAAGTTGTTTTTCCTTGAGTGTACTATTAGTACCGAGAAACATGCGAATAGGAAAAAGTCACTCCACCCCACAGACCTAAGTTTTGTGAAGAACGTGTGAAGGATTCTGTAAAAGTTGTTTTTCCTTGAGTGTACTATTAGTACCGAGAAATATGCAAATAGGAAAAAGTCACTTCACAGACCTAAGTTTTGTGAAGAACGTGTGAAGGATTTTGTAAAAGTTGTTTTTCCTCGAGTGTACTATTAGTACCGAGAAACATTCAAATAGGAAAGAGTTAGTTCAGTCCACAGACCTAAGTTTTGTGAACAATATGTGAAGGACTCTTAAAAAGGTGTTTTTCCTTTAGTGTACTATTAGTACCAAGAAACATGCTAATAGGAAAGGGTCTCTCCACTCCATAGACCTAATGCATTACTTTGAAATCGCAATATCTGTGTGATTATTGCTTTTCAATTTAAGCTTTCATTTACCGTGTATTATTGTTTTTTCTATTAGAATGCGAGAATATAAAATAAGAGGAAAACATTGTATGCAGGTTGACTAATTATGGCTTTAGTTGAAACTAATTGAAAGTGTGGAAATAATTATGTTTATTGTAGATTATACCTTTATAAAAAAACTTTCCTTTGATATTTCGTGAACTTTCTAAGTACTTTCTAAGAACTTTCTTCGTAACTTTTCTAAGTCACCCAAGGTTATACTTAATTTCCCACGAAAAGTCTATGGAACTCTGACAGAATCTATGAATAAAGATACTACATTTACTAGAACCACACTCATTGGACAAATTAGATACAGGAAAAGATGCCTGAAGAAAACAACGTTAATTTTCTAATAAATAGTTTAATATGTAAATATTGACATGTTTTGGAGCATATAGAAGTTCCTCTTTTGTCAAAAGAATGCATAACTCTGATTGTTAACAAAAACATTTGACTGACGCCACGCTAAAAGAGAACGGCAAAGTATTATTCTCTTCAATTTCAGCTGTGTATTGAATGTTAGGATCAAGAGAATTAATATTTTTAAGACTTTCATTAACACATAGAAGTATTTGGAGTATTATTGATATGCATTATTGGCATTGCTATAAGTTACTACATTAACTTGTCTATTTCTGACTCTCTAATAAAAACTATAATTATAACGCATTTTTTTTACCTGTGAAATAACTACCATCTTATGTATAAATTCAGATTTCGTGTTACAACCAAAAACTTCGCAAATACTCATTTTACTTATCGCATTTCTTAACACATTTTAACTATTGCTTTGAATAAAATGGCGCGTTTGACATTAAGCTAAAGTTGAGTGAGCGGTTTGTTTGGGCTTACTAGGGTTGCTTGGTGACTTTCTAACCACTTCACTTTATTTTTCGAACCAACCCAGCAAACATTGAAGTGATGGCGAACTGGTGCCCAGCTACCAGTGTTGGCTACTGCTGTCACCGGCAGTCGTGCACTCGCCAATACAAGGCATACTGATACCCGTTTACCATACTGTTACGGCGTTGTGCGGGACATTATGCATTGGCCCAATAACAATTGGCCAGTACCATAGGCAACGTGATTTTTCAGTACTGGCTTTCATTCCCAGTCACTGTTTTGCCGTATTTAAAAATATTAAAAACGGAATATGAAGCCTTAGTAGGGTTTTATGAACTTTTCGATAAGATTAATTTACCAATTGCTGTGTTAGTTATAGGGAAAATGAAGCATTTATCCTCTAAAAATCACCAGTTCGGACTAATTAGTATTGGGCTAAATGAATGCTTATAAGTATTGGGCCAATAAAAACTGGACGGTATTGGAAATTTATAACCAGGCAGAATTGGGCAATAAAAACTGACCGTTAGGGCTATACAACTGGACGGTATTGGGTCAATAAAAACTTCCAACGTACTATCTATTAACGTCTTGACTTTTTATTTACGTCACAAGTTTTTCACCTTCATCCGAAAAGTGACAAAAATTAAAGACATTGCAAAAAAATAAATTGATATAAGATGGAAGAAATAATAAGCAAAAATTTGTGCCCTTCGGCGGTTTTTTTCTACGAATTGTCAAATTTTTTAAGTATTTTGTTCAAATTATGAACAAGGAGTTTGAATTTTATTTTCTTTTTTGTAAATAAATTAAATTAATATACAAAACATTTGCACACACGCGGCTCAGTGCTGAGAGGTCAAACGCGTCCGCTCATAAGCCCAGATGCGGTTCGAGCCTCGGCTGAGTCGTCGGATTTCTGGATGGGAATAGAACACAATTGCTGCCATTCCAATATAGAAGTACTGGGGCTAACGCCGTGATTAAAATATAAACGGTACTGGCTAATGCCGTGATTAAAATATAAACGGTATTGGCTAATGCCGTGATTTAAGTAAAACATCACTGGCATAATATTGGGATAGTCCGCGAATCATGTAATTTAAGGGCTGAGTACTGAGCTAACACACGTTAGCCGAATTCCAAATAAGAACTTCTGGCAGAATGCTGGGCTAGTACTGACCAGCAAATATTATTTTAACTGTAGCGGCGGAATGCTGGCCCAACGTCGAATTTCTGAATCCCGGATTGCAAGTATTGGATGTATGGTCCGTAACATTGGGCCAGTGCTGGCAAGGCGGACACGTTTGTGACGACGCGTTACAGCCACGTACATTGGGCCATACTGGGATGCGACATTTCAGTATTGCCCAATATGGCGAGTAGAATATTGTTTGCTGGAAAGTATCTCCATCTTTTTCTTCTTACCTCTGTGGGGAAACCTTTTCTATAAAGTCTTACGCCCGTATTCACTGAAAACCAAAATTTTGCCATTCAACCCTTGGTTCATATACCCTCGAGTAAACTGTTTCGAACCATCAAGTTTGAAAATCGCTACAGATCTCGATGGATTCGATTTTCGCTTAACTCGAGATTTCGACCGGTTTCAAACCAGAGTTGGAAAAGAGGTGAATACGGGCGTTAAGAGGGAATGTCAGTCCCATAGAGCTAATGCATTAGTTTTGAAATCACAATTTTTGCAAAAGAATTGCTTTGCCATGTTATCCCCTTTTCACCAAGTATGGGAATCATCATAACATCAATTTAAAACAAAATTGAAAAGAAAATAACATCCGGTTGTTTAATTATTAATTGATAAATTTTTAAAATGGTGTCGCCATCTTCTAAATATTTTGGAGCATTTTAAAACTTCAAAAATATATAATTAAATATCTAGATAACATTTTCGTTTCCAATTTGTTTCATTTCGATATTATGTTGATTCCCATACCTGGGGAAAAAGGGCTAACATGTCAAAGCAATACTTCTGCGGAAGTTGTGATTCTAAAACTAATGCATTAGCTCTATGGAACAGACAGTCCCTCTTATTAATAACCTCCACTTTACTTTGTGTTTTATTTCTGCTCAGGTGTTGTCCCTGTCGTGTGATGGGGTGAATGGAGCTGCGGCGGCCGAGCAAGCAGCCCCTACACCTCTCCCCCTCCCACCACACCTCGTTGATGCTCGCGTGCAGAAGAGAGGACAAGGAAGACGTCAGAGCCATCCTCGACAGACAGGTCCGGAACCGCACAAACGTAACCCACACTCTCACTCAATCAGTATCAGAATAACTCTAAACTGAAGTTTTTTCAAAAAATACTTACTCTATATCTGAAGATTACGTAACGTAGATTAATACTTTCACACTACATGTCAACATTTAAATAGTGTATTATTTTCCAAGTTATAAATTATCTGTGTATGAGGATCTTTTATGTTATCGTTAAAACCCGAAATCAAATAGAACTAGAATTAACTATTGAGTACTAGTTTTTACTCATGCCATTAGTGAAAACTAGTTTCTTCTAGCTAAAACTAGACCTCCCTAGCTAATACCAGTTTTGACGAATTTTGTTGGTTAAAACCAGTTGTAATTGGTAAAAACTAGAATTATCTAACATGTTTTAAATAAAAATAGAATTAACTGTGAATGTTTGACGTAATTTATTATGAATGTTAATTTCTTTAAAAAGTAGTGTTAATACGAAAATTTAGAAAGGCTTGTTTGTTGTTGCAAAGCTTCGTTGTTGCACTGGTTGTTTTACTGCGAGATTTCAAATCTCCACTTTACTATTAATTAAACACGAATCTAATATTAAATGGTCGAAAAGAGGAATTTTGTAATCTTGTTACGACAATAGAGTCCTTAAAAAACGTACTATACCGTTCATAATGGAGAGCCTTCCAAATAACTAAAACGCCTCCAGTGTATTTCAGCAATAGTTAACTAAACAAATCCAAACCTATTATCCTAAATCGTGCTATTTTCTGTTAATTATAGTTTTATTTTATATAAGTTTTTTTTAAGGTAAAAGTAGATTAAACCAATTTATTTAATCAAAACTAGTATTAGCTGGGATTAACTGCTTTTAGCCAGTGGAAACTAGTTTTAACTAATATCCTCATTTTTATTCTTACTAGTTAATTCTAGTTATAGCTGATTTCGGGTTTTACCGGTAACATTTATGTATTATTCGCTCTCATATGTGCCTTTATATTCCTTCTTCCAAAGCCAGGAGCAGCCACCCAATTTGATCGCAGTGGCAAAAATGCCCTTCACTACTGCGCGGAAAATGTCAACGTGGAATGCGCCCGCCGTGTCCTCTCCGCCGCCCCTGCCCTTTTGGACGCCCCTGACGAGGAAGGGTACACGCCCCTACATCTGGCAGTCATCAGTGGCAACAAACCCATGGTGAAGTACCTATTGACTAAAGGGGCAGACCCGAAAGCTGTGGATAGTGAGAAGCATTCTTGCGTCCATTGGGCCACAGGTAAAGTGCACTGGAACAAAAAGTATGCTGTTTTTACAGAAAAACTTACATTTTTTGCCTTCCCCAGCAAAGCTGGTTTGGCTTTTGATTTCAATTTGATATCAATTTGGTTTTTGATATCAATTTTATGAAGACGGTTATAAATGCAGTTTATTTTACAGTACATCTATAATCATTTCCCGCTAACATACATTTTGACGACAGTCCGTTGTATTTCGTCATTCATTTGCTTAGGCTCATTTAAGCGTACCTATGAGTAGTCCTGTACACTGTAACAAAAAGTCTGTTGTTTTTACAGAAAATAAACTGTCAGCTGGTGTGCCAGAAAAATTCTGTAATTTACAGAGATAATCTGATTATTTTATACGAATAGTTTGTAATTTTAACGCAAAATCTTTTTTTTTAAACAGACAAATTATAAAGAAAAACGAAACTTTACCTTCCCCATAGTCACCCCAGTGACAGAGGAAACACTAACGAGGATTAATACAGTGCCTAACCCGGATACGAACCAGGGACCAGTATCCAACGCACTCCCAACTAAGCTAGTTCGGCACACAGAGATTTTGACAAACAGTTGAAATGCCTCTCAGGTTGCAGTCACGCGATTAAAAACAAAAAAAAACCTGTTTTGAGTTAAAACACTATATTTTTACAGAAAAAAACTATTAAAAGAATATAACAGTATATTTTCTATAAAATATGGTATGATTCTATAAAATTAATAGATATTTTAATGTGTGGGGAAAAGTAATTTGTGTGCTTTGATTTTGATGCAAAACTACTGTATATGGGCGTGAGTAAAACAAGGGTCAAGCAAGGGTAAGTTGCAAATGAAGGGTCTAGTTACAAAAATCCCATCCTCCAAATTATAACTAAGATATAGGGTCCGATCCGTTCATTGGCGACTTTTTATAAGGATAAATTCAATTGGATGAAATAGCAACTGTAAACTGTGAATGTATACCGGATCCTATATCCAAATTAAATAAGATATAGGATACGGCACCTTCACATTTGCGATTTCGAATTCTCTTTCAACTTACGTTCTAAAGTATCATATATTCAAAACTATTTTTGTTTGGAAGGTATAATAACATCAGATAGCTATTTTTTATACCATTGGTTCGTCGGTCGGTCCTTTAAGAATTAATGTATATGTATAAGCCATTTTTGTTCTTTCATAACTTGGTGTTTCCTACAGTAAGCGGTGACCCGGACTGCCTCGACCTCCTTATCAACGCGGGTGCCGACCCCTCGACTCCGGACATCCACGGGGCCTTTCCCGTGCACTACGCGGCCCAGATGTGTGGCCCCAACAGCGAGATGGGCAATGATGTGCGGGCCGGATTGGCTGTATTAAGGAAGCTGCTGGAAAGAGGCGTCGACGTGGAGTGCGTCGACAGGGACGGAAGGCCGCCGTTACTGTGGGCGGCTAGCGGAGGTGAGAAAAAAATACTTCTATACTAGCACTAAAAATACTAGTTTAGCTTCTTTTTTACTTTCAATTGCCTAATATGTTATATAAGGTAATTACTTTCGATTACCTAAATATGAAATATAAGGTAATTACTTTCAATTACCTAATATGAAATATAAGGTCATTACTTTCAATTACCTAATATGAAATATAAGGTTATTTTTCTTTAAAATCGTAAGTAACTAGCATCTAAAATTATTGGAAATTCACACACAGAAAAAGAAACTAAAAATAATGAAATTAATGAGCCTAAAAATGTTAGTTTGTATGCTATTTTTTAAATACCATCTTAAAATTATTTGGAGATTACTCATAGTAAGTAACGTCACATTATTATACAAGTTTGACTATTTTTATGTATATCTTTAAGTGATGAATACTATATGATGTTTATTAATTTTTTTTTAATATTTGTTTTTCTTATTTTAGTTTTTTAAATTATTATAAAAGTGTTCTTATAGCTACAAATTAATATTTTATAAACTTAGAAAATAAGCAATATGAATATTTACAATTTTTGAATATTTGTTTATATACTTTGAAGAAAATTTTTAGTTAAAAGCACTGCTAATTTCCACTTCTATTGTAATTCCTTTTACGTATGTGTAAATGATCGACACATGATACCATTCTTTCAAAGAAAACTACTTTCCTCGTGAATAAATTATTCATAATAATAATTTATTACAATTTTACATTCAAAACTGATTTTAAATAAAGAGTTTTCCTTTTTTTTTCACCGAACGAAGGTCGAAATTGTACAGATATTCTTATCCAATATGATATTAACTGCCATATTTAAAAATAAATTTGTCTTTTCCAGCAAAGCTGGTTTGGTTTTTGATATCAATTTGCATTTGATTTTAATTATATGAATATGGTAAACTGTTTTTTTACAGTATACGAGGGCTGTTTTTTTCAACCTCCGATGGGCTGTAACAAAGAGACGGGTCAAAATACAAAAAATATTTTTTTACCAAAAGTAATGTACAATACAGCTTATTTCTCCACATTATCACCTTGACAAAGCGTGTCATATTTGTAAACAAGCTTTGAAATACGCTCTTCATAAAATGTAACCGCCGCCAATGATTTGATTTGAAGGGAGTTGTAACGGTTTCTTTGAGCTCCAAGTAAATTTGGAAGCTCTATCCTCCAAGCCATTATGCTAATCGATAATTCACTGATGGTAAACCTTCGATTTCCCTAAACACTTGGTCAACTCGCTGAACAATGCCGTCTGTAGCGACAGACTTGCTTCCTTGGTCCCCTTCTTCATGAACTTCAGTTCGGCCACCTTTAAATTTTCAACAGCATTCACGAACAACGCAATCACTCATAAAGGTGTCTCCATACACTCTATTCATTCTTCGATGAATTTCTGTTGCGCTGTTCCCTTCTGCCTGCGAGAAACAAATAACCGTTCTCAATTCTCACTTGGCGGTTACATTTTATGAAGAGGGTATTTAAAGCTTGTTTACAGATATGACAAATGCTTTGATCGTCAAGGTAATTATGTGGAAAATAAGCGGTATTGTACATTACTTTGTAAAAAAATCTTTTTTGTATTTGACCCGTCTTTTCGTTATAGCCTATCGGAGGTTAAAAAAACCAGCCCTCGTATCTATATTCATTTACCGCTAACATACAGTTTGACGTCAGTTCGTTGTATTTCGTCGTTCATTTGCTTAGGCTCATCTTAGCGTATCTATGAGTAGTCTCCTGTACACTGTAACAAAAAGTCTGTTGTTTTTACAGAAAAAAATGTCAGTTGGGGTGCCAGAAAAATACCGTAAAATTTACAAAGATAAACTGTTTATTTTATACAAATAATGTGTTATTTTAGTGCAAAAATCTGTTTTTTTAACAGACAAATTAAATCAAAACTTTTTCACTCCCAGTTACAAGCGTACTGACGAGAATTAATAAAGTGCATAACCCGGATTCGAATCATGGACCATTACATTATTAGTCCAATGCTCTCCCAAACGAGCTAGTTCGACACCCTGAGATTCCACAGACAGTTAAAATGCCTCTTCAATTGCAGTCTTATACACCTTACCCGATTAAAATCAGAAACTGATTTTACTTAAAACAGTTTATTTTTGCCGATAAAAATTGTTAAAAGAAATAATAACAGAATTTTTCTGTAAATACATGGTATTTTTCTGTAAATTTAACAGGTTTTTTTAACAGTGTAGAAATGTGCGTGTTTGTGGTAGTAATTTTAAATTTATGTCGTTGTATGGTGGAAGAAACCAGAGCTAGTAAAACGTACTGTCCTTCAGGGAGCAGTGACGCTATTCTGGCCCTTGTCAAAGCAGGAGCCGATGTCAATGCGGTGGATCAAGATGGTCTCACAGGTAGAATATAACAAGTTTCACACACACACACAAATTACATAAATAACAAGGGAATAGTTAAGAATTAATTGAATCTCAGTAATTTAGCATTTTTTTTACATTTGACTAAGAAAATTTTTAATATATACAGACAGTATTTTGCGTAACTGGTAATTATATTTTCATCAATACATTTGTAGGGAGCACCATATACATTTGTAGAGAGTGAGTGCTTGTTTAAATATGCCCTGCAAACAAAATCCCGTCAAATTTATGGTTTTAAACTGACTAGAAAAGATGATCAAACTGGCTAGTTGCTAAGAAGAAAAAAAAACGCAAACAATATAGAAACTTTTCTGTATAAAAAACGGTAAATTCCTGTTAAATTGCAGTTGTTCCGTAACTTTTTCGCTCTTTTTTTTAAATTAAAAATTGTTTCCTGAATAAAGCGCGACACAAACTTGCAACCTTAAGGTTACAAGCGAAACATTTTAGAAAATTGACCATCTCCCGACAAATTGATTCCCATGCAAGGAGTAATGATGTTGACGTTAATACGTTTATAAACTGAAGTTATTGAGAACAAGTTTTGGAGAGAATGATTTTTAATTTAAACGAGGTTTAGGAAACTCATTAAGACCGTTAAGTAAGCGAAACTAGTCTAAACAGTTAAAAGTAAGGAGAATTTTTTTTAACAAGTGTCGTTTTTTTACAGTGTCCATATATTTTGATTGATAATATATAGTTTTAGATCACTGATTGTAAGGACAGCACAAATTTCATGTAAGACCCAATTGGTTAATGGAACGGGGAAAATATCCTTGTAAAATTTGGCGCACATATTTTATTATTGTACAAAATTATTTTTCGTACAGGTATCTAAGTCACTATCGAATATGTTCTAAATTCTAGTCTTAGCAGAAATTATAAAGGGGGAAAAACATTTAATCTCCTTACTATTCGATTTAAATTGAATGTTCACTGTTGAATAAAATTTGGGATTTTTTTTAGCTCTTCATTGCGCCGCCAGTCGCGGTCATGTGGACTGCTTGGAAACTCTTATCACCCTGTCCGGGGCCGAAGTCGACAAAGTGGACGAGAGCGGCTGTTCCGCTTTGTTCTACGCTGTCACCCTGGGCCACGCGGACTGCACCAATCTCCTGCTCAACTTCGGCTCGCAAGGGAACAGGCAGGACAAGAAAGGAAGATCGTAAGTTTTTTCCCCTCCAACGGGGCTGCTTTATTGGCGGTCAAGCCTTTGCAGACTCGGCATATTCCCTAGAACTGAAAGCCATTTTTTTGTGGAATCGTCTAGGCGGCTCTCGCTACCAATTTTGACTGGCAGTTTACAATGAATCTAAGCTCTCTGTGGATGTTAAAGTATGCCGATATTTCATTTTGCCGAGAGAACCCAAACCAAATGGGTACTCAAGAAATATTTTACATGCCACATAATCGTATGACATGCATACCAACGATTTTCCCACCCAGAAAATCTGACGAATCAGCCGGAGCTCGAACCCGCAATCTTGCTCTTATGAGGTACACGTAATATCTCTCAGCCACTGAGCCGGGAAGTGCTCGTAAGTGCTAAAAAGGAAATGCAAACCGACAAAATGCTGAATTCGTGTTTCATAGCACTAAAGAGACATAACTTCACATACATACATTTTTATTTGTTCACGTTTTTGAGAGGTTTGTATGTACTATTAAATGACTCAAATAAGTTCTCCCGTTTCACAGTTTGTCGTAAGTGCATTTAATTTGATTTTGAAGAAGCCAAATTGGCGAGCAAAGTTCAACATATATTATACTATTACTCAATTCAGTTTTTTTATTAGTGTTCAACAGTTGGTATATATTATGTCACTTAATCAAAAATAATATATCTTTTACTATTATTTTTAAAATTTTAAAAGCCCATGGTATCAGAAACTTTGAACCGCTCCTTAAAAATACGAAAACAATGATCTAAATAAATTTTTATTTAATCACCTGATAGTGAGTTTTAGAACACAAGTTTGCACAATAGAATTTTTGTACAATGTTTTCTATGTGTTTAAAGCGCTTGCCTAACCTTCCTGTTCTCTTTTCAGACCTGCTCACTGTGGCGCAGCCAAAGGGCAGCTGGAGACGCTGAAAATCCTCGCCCACCACAAAGCAAATTTGTGGCTGCGGAATGCGAAGGGGGACATGCCGCTGCACGAAGCCGTGCAGTCGGGGAGGAAAGGTAATAAACACATTAAATTATTAGAAAATGTGTGTTTAGCTTTTCTATTCTAAGTGGGGACATTTTGATGGACAAGTTGACTACAGCTGGGAGTGTGTTCGAAAAGGCTATTTACAGCATTTATGAACCGAATATTGTGCTCTAACTGAAGCTCACTCAAGGCCTACTCAACTTACAAGGCCAGAGAAGCGTTTCCAAACACATGCGTAGACGGAAAGTTATACGTAACTCACTGCCCCTAGTGCCGAAGATGAAAAAAAACTGTTCGGTCATTAGAGTCAGCTGTGGACAAGTGGTTTCGAGACAGCCCTGAGGGAGCGTGCCCTGTAGCGTGTATGGGGCCGAAAGATTGACTCAATCGACAGCCCTCCTCAATCACTGAGGACGGATTTCGTGATGTCATGAAGAGTTTCTCTTGCCTTAAAGTCGATAGTAGGCCATGATTATTCTGGCATTTGCGCCTTGAATTGGATGTTTTTTCGCAGTGCCCCAACAAGTTGAACCTTGTGAATAAAGTCTTCTTAACTCCGTTACTATCATTAAAAAAATCATGAAGGTTTTGTGAAACCCAGAACTTTTTATTTCCTTCCGTGAACATTTGTTTCATTGTCAAATTTTACGAATTTTCTCAGGATTATAAATATGCTTGTGTACGGTTTTGTTAAAATTTGTTGTTATTACATGCATTTACTTTTCACGTTAAAATAGTGAACGTTTGTTTTAAATCATGGAGACATGTTTTTGCATCATTAGAAATAAATAAACATTTAATTTCCATTCATTGAAAAAACGCTAATATATTTTTATTTAACATGTTATACATAAAATTATATTCTAAGCAAGTTTTTGTTTTTTAATCCTAGATCTGGTAGAATGGCTACTTCAGCAGCACCAGGGTTCAGTAAATGTGTCGAATTCGAACGGTAGAACGCCTCTGCATATTGCTGCTATTACAAATAACGTTGACATGTGTAAAGTTCTCATGGATTACGGTGCTTTCATTAATCCCATCATGAAAAACTCGAAAGTAAGTACATCAAAGCAGATTTTATTATTTAACTGCATAAAAATGAGATTACGTTTAAAATTTTTAAAATAATTTACATTTCATATGATAATAAATATTATTTAGAATAAGTTAAATTATTTAAAATTATTTTAGAACCAACATTTGACGCCTCTGGATGCTGCGCTGCATAGAGGCAATAGAGGATGTGCCAAATACCTAAATCTTCACGGAGCATTGCCTGCCAGCAAACTTCTTGAGAAAAGAGACTATAATAGGTGAAAATATAATTCTAACATGAAATTATATGAAACAGTATTTTAAATAGATAGTATTTTAAATGTATAACTTACGTACACATACGCATATGTAAGTGAAAGTTACAATGGTTTTGCTTTTTTAAAAAAATTTTATTAGAGACGGCTTTTTAGACAAGACAGTGATTATTCTTTTTATGAACGAATGATATCATAGTTTTTTTTTAAAAAAGTCACTAATTTTATTTACCTGGAATTGAGCAAACTATTCAATGAGGAACTTAATTCCGTTTTCTTTTCTTGCAATTTTATTGTTTAAGGGTTTTAACTTTTGTAAAAACAAAAGTTTGTATACTATATCTACTGAGTTGCATAGTTTGTCCTTTAAAGGAAAATGGGAACGGGTCCCCAAACTGAAGTGTGTCTGTGTTAAACCGATAGAAAAAATATAAGCCTCATTCAGCTGTATTGAATATTTTTACGAAAGGTTTTACTTATCTGATAAACTAGCTTTATAAACCCGGCGTTGCACGGGTGCACCTTTAAATAACCCTAATTAGTACGTTTTTTTTATGTAAACTTTTATTTTATACCAATTGATCCCTCCACTGTGGTCCACTCCATCAGGATAGTATAATCTCCTCCATTCTGATATGAGGGGTTGATTTTATCCAGGCTCTTCCAGAAGTTTGAGGGCTTTCCCATAGGCCCCTGTTCAAATTGCCAGAACAGCTACATGATGTTCCGTGCGAAGAACGGGTGTAAATGTGCTAGTATGTTATAATGGCCTGTTTCTATTTCACGATTAGCGCAAAACGAAACTGCCCAAATGTGATAAACATTTCACTTCATATTTCATACAACTCGATAGGGTTGGGGGACCCAGTCGGTAAAGCCTTTCGTCTTGCATGCGGTAGGTGCCAGGTTCAGGTCCAGGCATCGCCAAAATAACTGCCGACCTATTTGGCTCGTGCAGCCAAAAAAATGTCCGACGAATAATACCCCGTGTAGAGGAAGGGTACTTTAAATATCCTCCAAATTCCCAACGCTGCGTACGATGTCGCCCTTAAAAGTTGCATTGGGTACCTACTCACGTTTCGGCTCGTAACTTGACTGTGGTTATAAATTACGACTCCCGTTTCCAATAGCACTTGTAGCTTTAATGCGACGATAATTCAAACTAACCCTAACCCATACAACTGGATGGGAATAGCTACCCTAGACGTTAAATTTTCAACTTCGCCAAAAGCCGCTAATGCCAAAATTCAATCGACCATTACGCTATCTTAACATCAGAAAACAAAACAGGCATTCCTCCTCTTGTATGGTTAGAAAAGTTTTATAAAGTACAAATTCCTTATTTATGCCGAATATATTCCGGTTAGCCTAAATAATCGTGGCCGGCAATTTTACGCCAAATCTGGTAACCTTTGGCGAAATTAGCAATTGCATTGACAATTTCTAAATGTTAATCTATTTAAAGCTTAAACGCATATAATTTATTCTGAAGTTTTCTTCTACTAATATTTTATTAATTAGATGCTTAATGATTTAAAATAATTATTTACTTTTTTTAAAATCAATTTTTTAGCATTTTAAAGTTCCACTTTTTTTCTATAAATCTGGTCTGCAATTTAATGAATTTTTCCGTTGTTTTATGTCGGCCATTTTGAAATTATGTAGTTTTTTTGGTCATTTCGAGATGGCAATCATCTCGGCAAGTGCCGGGGTTTGTTATCATTTCGAGTTGGCGACATTTTTGAAAATTCGCCAAATCCGACCACGATTCTTTAGGTTGACTTATATTCCTCCATATCTTCATTTCTTACCATTTGTAAACATCAATTAAATTAAATTCGGAAACATATTTAAAATCTAGTTGTGGAAATCTGATCCACCATAAAAAATCAAAAGATTTAAAATCAACAAATAAAATAAAATACTGATATTCAAATAACAATCCAGAAAATTAAATATTTTTTTTCTTTTCTTAATTTTCGTTCACGCTGAACGCGTTGAAATTTCTTTAAATTGAATTAAAAAGTATAAATTCTAATCTTACAATGCTATTCCTATGGGGAAATCAGCTCACGTTTTGCACTCTTACACCCGTTTGGGTTCGAATAAAAGTATCCTATAGCCTATTCCTGGTTCTAAGCTACCTCCCCACCAATTCTCAGCCAAATTAGTTCAGCCGTTCTTGAGTTATAAATAGTGTAACTAACACGACTTTCTTTTATATATATATAGATGTAGCTGGCTTATGGGGCTCTATAATCCCACTTTTTGAGTTGTTTCCAATATTTTTTTTTAATGTTCAATAAATGATTTTACAACAAATATTCAAACCAATTTCAAAAAGTGGGCTTATAGAGCCCTGTAAGTCAGATATACATTTATCATATAAAAAATCGTTTGTAAAGATATTCAATTACACAGGAGTAAGTGGTCAAAATTTCTCCATGGTTAACACAGACAATTCGTTAAGACCGATCAATTCCATAATTAAAGTAACAGGAACAAAACGGCCACTCAAAATATTGCATTTTCATTTCAAACTTTGTTATGAATCGTGCTTTAGAAACAACTTCTATGATGCACTTGAATATGGTGCGGAGTTTGCAAATTGGTGTCTTTTAATTTCAGTGTACTTTGTTGCCGCGTTTAAATGTCGTTATCCAAAACATCAATTTCAAACCTAAGTACACTTTGCTCTTTTATTATTTAACCTTGAAGGGTTGAATTTTTGTGATTTCGTATAATGTCTATTTAACACAGTGAACCAAAAATATTCCAAAAAAATATTAATGAGTAAAAATAATGACGATTTTCTGATTTTAAGAAATGCGCAGATTTCTATTTAGGTAATAAACTAAAATTATGCATTTTTTATTGACACAATTTAGTTCACTGCGTTGACTGGACTTTTTTTTATTCTATAAAAATTATTTTCAGAACAGCAATAGTTGTGCGAAGTTACAAAAGTAAAAATCAGTGTTAAATAATGACATGAAGCTGGAAACAAATATATTGAAATTAACTACCAAATTTGAGACTCCACCCATATTAGATGTGTATTATATAATTTCGTAAATATTAATTTTAGTGATTGAAAGTTAAAAATGAAAATTTGATATTTTGAAGCGCCGTTATGTTCCCTGTCCCCTTTTAATGATTTTTCATTCATTATTTTCGTATGCAGATTCACCGAAAACCACCTGTCCCAAACGATAGAGTTGAGTCCAAGCACAAAATGGCGTCTACTCCGTGATTCTTCTGCACAAACAGAGTCGAACTTCAAACAGACCGACGTACAAGCCCGAACAGTAGCCACAAAATCTGCGAGTGCCACCGCAGAACTCAGTAGGAATAGCTCTCCAGTTGAAATTAAAAACCCGTGTACGGGAAAGAACATTCGTTGCAATGCAGTCGAAGGTTCTGGCAAGCCCATTATTGCGAAGGTGTACGTGCATACGAAGCGTTCGAAGATGAAAAGGATGACCAGAAAACCCACTGCATATAGAAAAGACTGTAATGGTGAAAAGGTAGGGGATACTTAAATGCGTATTAGTCTTCCACATTCAGTCAAAGGTTTCATTCTAATCTTAACTTTTTGTTATTTCCTTTGTTCTCATTTTATATGCGTCTCAGTTTAAAATAAGATTATTTTTTAAACATAATCTATACAAATTATTAAATATCATCTATAAAAATTATTAAACATAATCTTCATAAATTATTTTTTTGCGCTATATTTAGAAATTTATAACTTAAAAATCCGTTGAATGCTTCGTTCATAATCTTTTACATATATACCCTTGGTAGAAGTGATTATATTGAGTAAAATATTCTACGAAATGGAAGTATAGGAGCGGGAATGTAGAATTTCATATCTATGCCAACAGAAAAGTTATCTTTCGCCCCTGTCATTATCTCTTTATTTTTTTTAGTTATTAGCGAATGATCAAAAGCGACAAAGTGTTAACTTCCAGTGTCCAGATAACGGGGCTTCCAATAACCAAACTGACATTGGAACACCACAACAGACAGACTTCGAAAAAGACGTCCCTAGCCGGAAGGCATCAGAACCCGCGCTCTACGAGGACCCATTCCTACCACTGCCGGAAGAAGACACCATTCCAAAGGATGACTTCTCAGAGTTTAGTGAAAACAAGGTTCGTACGACGACAGTACTCAAAAATTTCTATAAACGTTTTATTTTCAATGGAATATTTTTAACGACAGTAAAACTGCTTGCTGATTTCTATTCAATTCATTTTTTATAAAGAACACTTAATATTATCCGAAAAGCGATTTTCTTTATCCTGAGTTACAAAGAAGGTGAATACTTTTTTAAATTAAAACAAATTTAATCCTTATAAAATTGCAATTTTTTCATTAAAAAGAAATTCGCACAAACCCTGGAGGAAGCAGCCGAACAAGAAGAATCCCAAAACACTCTCCCAACTTTGGAAGAACCCAACTTCGGCTTCGTCCACCCCTGCGACTGCTATCCAGCCCACCAGGAGGATGTCAACTCCTGCGACTGCAACTGTCACGAAGATCACGCTCAGTTGCTGTCCCCGAACAACCAGAGGCGTCGATCATCTATCAGGACTCAAGAGTCGTCTTTGGACATCGAGAACCACTCGCCCCTCTCAAGCATAAGGAGTCTCGAGTCCACAATAAAAGACTCTGGTTTCAGTGATGACTTGAGCAGGTGTCCCCAGATGTCTTCTTCTGATGACGACAGGACGGGGCATTCGGATACCGAAGAGACTAATAAAAAGTATGGAAGAAGAAGAAAGAGTCGACGGCACATTGCCAGGTATGTTCCCAGTACAAATTTACTTAATGGGAATGTTTCAGATGATGTAACGCTCTTGTTTTCATTTTCCACGCCCTGCGATTTCATTACTTGTTCCAATTTCACTCTTAAAATGACCGTCATAAATGAAAACAAATTCTTTGTATGCAAGCTTGCTTTAACAAATGATTAGCACAACCAACAGCACAGTAAGAAGTTGGCATTCAAAAAATTTAATAAGTAAAACATACTGGGAAAACTCATTTTTGAATACCAAAACAAAAGTAATTCCAGACAAAAAATGAAAACAAAGACCGCTGAACCTGTTGCCATTCACGACGTGAAACAACACCATTTCTTAATATATAAAGATCTATGTTATACTATCGATTCTCGATAAATATTATAAATTTATGTGCAAATGCTATTTTTTATGGAAAACATACTCACAAAGGATAGTCGTTGTTTTTTAGAAGTCCATTCATCAGTATAGAAGGTTTTTTAGGATTTAGTATGAATAAATTCTGCTGTCTCTTATTGTCCGTCATTTAACTGGGAAATCGAACACAGTGTTGGCCATGGTTTCACATTGGACAACGCCTAGTCATGGTCTAGTTCTCTACATTCTATGAATTTAATTTACAATAATTAGGATAAAATTATATAGTTTGATAAAATATATATTGGATATAAACAACTTAAGGAACCATTCGTCCCTTTCAAGCACAAGGAGTCTGGAAATTCTTATAAAAGGCTATGCGTCTTCTGCGATGACTTGAGCTGGTGTCAGCAAATGTCTTTTTCTGATGAACGTAATAGAAAATTAAGTTTTAATAACATCTCACTAAAATCTACAGGTATGTGGTAAGCAGTGGTGCTGCAGAAAACTTTCGGCTGGAGGAAGATGACGAAAAGGAAGACGAAAAAATTGCGAAACCCCGGTCATCAAGTTTGCCACAGTTGAGGAAGAGAGAGGAACATTATGAAGTGTGCCCCAGGCTTTTGAACAGACCTACCATTACAAAAGAAGTGCAGAGAAGTTTAAAGAAGTAAGTCGCCCGAATTTTAATGTACAAAAAGTTGAAATATAGCAAATAGTTGCAACTTTTATAAAATATAAATAAACAAATAGTTCTTAAAGAATTAAAATATCCAACTTTCTTTTTACTCAAATACTCAATGCATTTTTTTAAATAAAAAAGTAAGTACATTTGTAACAGTAACTGTCACCCAGAACTGCTTTTACACAAGATTTATAACCTCGGAAAAAAATCAATTACAGCAAAAAATTATTCATCAGCATTTAGTTGAATTTAAACTTTTTTAAGAAAAAATAGGCTATTTTCGTTAATTTTCTTTCGAAAATTAAATTAAGATTATTTATCGAGACAATGTTATTTTGTTGATTTTGATTTGTTGAATTTCAATCAAATATAGTTGTCTAAACTCTAAACTATATACATTCCTCTTGAAATATTTTAGCTCATGACTTTATGACTCCATTTAATGAAATCTTAAATTTTTAATAACTGTTTATCTAAATATGATCAAGTGTATGTAAGTGTGAAAAAAGAACTGTTTAAAATTTATGTAGGGTTAGTTTTAGTTGAAGCCACTAGCCACCAGATGGCAGCATGAAAGTTAGAAATCTACGATATCAATTTTCAATGGGCTCCAAAATCTGGTCCAGACAATTTCTTTTTAGGTATGAGTTCTGACACTAATTACATGAATATAAATTAATTCGTTTCATTTATTTTCAATTTGTTAAAAAGAAGTTCAATAATAGTTTGACGTTCAATAAATACTAGTGTACCGTGAGTTATTTAATGTAACAAGAAAATGGAAATTAGTTATATATTTTAATCGGTTGTATAGGCAGTGGCGAAGCAAGACCATATCCGTCGAAAGTACTTGTTATAAATTACATAATTTTACAAGACCATCATCAGTGGTTTTGTAAAAAAAATGTAATGCATAATAAGTACTTTAGACGAAGGGAGGTGTTAATTTGTAACGATGACCAAAATAAGAGATTACGCTTCGCCACTGGACATTGTGATTATGTCTTTAAAATATGCCCTTAACCCTTAATCTACTGACGGTACATATGTAAGTACTATTTAAAAAGCCGCTGTTTCACTTTTTATTGTTCAATTTTGGAGAAAACGGGTAAAGATGCAACTTTTTGATTGAAATGTTCGGTTTCAGCACATTAAAGTCAATAAAAGTAAATTCTTCCTAAAACTTTTACTTTAAACCCTGCGCCAACTTGTAATGGCCTGCCGGAACTTATAAGTACCACTTAAAAAGCATTTGTTTTACTTTTCATTGTTCGTGTGAAGGAAAATAGATGGTAGTGGGCTTCTATTAATTCAGTATGCAGTTTCAACACATTAAAGACTAAAAAGGTAAAAAAAATATTTATTCAACAAAATGTCATTGTTAACCAGGGAAATTTAGAAATTACTTAGAAAGAAGGAGGGAAAAATATATTCGGGACATAAAGTGCATTTTATGTCCCAACCATGTTTTACTCCTTTATATTCAAACTAGCTTTATAAACCAGGCGTTGCACGGGTGCACCCTTAATAACCCTAATAAGTAGGTTTTTTTTTTATGTAAGCTTTTATTTTAAACCAATTGATCCCTCCACTGTGGTCAACTCCATCAGGATATTATAATCACCTCCCATTCTGATATGAGGGGTTGATTTTATCCAGGCCCTTCCGGAGTTTGAGGGTTTTCCCATAGGGCCCTATTCAAATTGCTAGAACAGCTATCTATAATAATAAAAGAAAGAGTCATGTCTGTGTGTCTGTTTGTCATCGGATCGTAAAAGACCTACTTATACTGCCCTCAGAAATTCGAAATTTTTAAGATAGATTCCCTTTAATATTAACGTGTGCACCTGAGGCTTAGTTTTTTCATATTTGTTCCATTTTTGGAGAAAATTCAAATTTTCTGAAAAAAATGCACCACTTTCGCTCAAATCCGATCATTTTTTCTCTTTCCTGATGCCATCGGCTGAAAAAATTAAATAAAACTTTTAACGAAAACATTTAAAATTCAAAATGTTTATTTTATTCTTTTGTCATTACTTTCAGAAACTAAATTCATTATTTGAAAAATAATTGACATGTTTCAAGTGACGTAATTCCGCCACTCTTCATTCCTGGATTTTATTGTGGGTTTATTTGATGATTTTTTCATTGATTTTTCTGTTGACTGCATGTATGCATATTTAAGCAATAAATGTATAGTTAAGCTATTGCTGAACTATGATGGTTAATAAAAGCCATCGCAACTAGAGTTATTAATGTTTTTTTGTCTTTATTTTTTCGCCAAAGACGTTGCCAAACTCGCCAAATTATTAACTAAAATTCGCCAAATAGGCGATTTCTTTTATAAATAATTTATAAGCTGGTCGGTTGTTCGAAGGTCATTGTGTTAGAGCTGTATAATGAGTGTGGGTAGCTATATCTATTTTCTCGCCAAATTATTTCCCAAAACACGCCAAATGAGCTAAAAGGTTTTATGTATTTATGAGGGAATTGTGATGACATTTATGAGTGCATTTTATAGCGTATTTTTCATTTTTGAATTTTAAGGCAATGAAACGGGATTTTATAATTTATAACGAGTGGAAACAATAATAAGTTTATGATCCTATAACAGGATATATGGTACACATATTTGGAATCTATTTGATATTTTTTTATTCCGTGCGAAGAACGGGTATAAATTTGCTAGTATGTTATAATGACTTGTTTATATTTCACAATTAGCGCAAAACGAAACTGCCCAAATGTGGTAAACATTCCACTTCATATTTCATACAACTCGATAGGGCTGGGGGACCCAGTCGGTAAAGACTTTCGTCTTGCATGCGGTAGGTCCCAGGTTCAGGTCCGGGCATCGCCAAAATAACTGCAGACCTATGAACGGCTCGTGCAGCCAAAAAATGTCCGACGAATAATACCCCGTATAGAGGAAGGGCACTTTAAATATCCTCCGAATTCCCAACGCTGCGTACGATGTCGCCCTTAAAAGTTGCATTGGGTACCTACTCACGTGTCGGCTCGTAACTTGACTGTGGTTCTAAATTACGAATCCCGTTTCTAATAGCACTCGTGTGCAGCTTTAATGCGACGATAATTCAAACTAACCCTAACCCATACAACTGGATGGGAATAGCTACCCTACGTTAAATTTTCAACTTCGCCAAAAGCCGCCAATGCCAAAATTCAATCGACCGTTACGCCATCTTAACATCAGAAAAAAAACAGACATTCATCCTCTTGTATGGTTGGAAATGTTTTATAAAGTACAAATTCCTTCTTTATGCCGAATATATTCCGGTTAACCTAAAGAATCATGGCCGGCAATTTAACGCCAAATCTGGTAACCCCGATGGCAACCTTTGGCGAAATTAGCAATTGCATTGACAATTTCTAAATGTTAATCTATTTAAATCTTAAACGCATATAATTTATTCTGAAGTTTTCTTATACTAATATTTTATTAATTAGATGCTTACTGATTTTAAATAATTATTTACTTTTTTTTAAATCAATTCTTCGTCATTTTAAAAATTCACTTTTTTTTATAAATCTGGTCTGCAATTTAATGAATCTTTCCGCTGTTTTAAGTCGGCCATTTTGAAATTAGGTAGTATTTTTGGTCATTTCGAGATGGTAACCATCTCGGCAAGTGCCGGGGTTTGTTATCACTTCGACTTGGCGACATTTTTGAAAATTCGCCAAATCCGGCCACGATTCTTTAGGTTAACCTATATTCCTCCATATCATCATTTCTTACCATTTGTAAACATCAATTAAATTAAATTCGGAAACGTAATTAAAATCTAGTTGGGGAAATCTGACCCACCATAAAAAAAATAAAGAGATTTAAAATCAACAAATAAAATACTGATATTCAAATAAGAATCCAGCAAATTAAACCGACGTGCTCTTTTTTTTCTTTTTTAATTTTCGTTCACGCTGAACGCGCTGAAATTTCTTTAAATTGAATTAAAAAGTATAAATTCTAATCTTACAATGCTATTCCTATGGGGAAATTGGATCACGTTTTGCACTTCTACACCCTTTGGGTTCGAATAAAAAGTATCCTATAGCCTATTCCTGGTCCTAAGCTACCTCCCCATCAATTTTCAGCCAAATCAGTTTAGCCTTTCTTGAGTTATAAATGGTCTTACTAACACGACTTTCTTTTATATATATAGATTAATTGTAATAGCCAACATTAAAATATTCAAATACAAATAATTAAAATTAAAACTTAATTCGGTTAATGAATTGTTAAAACAGTTGTACTTCAATTCGTAGGTACCAAATGGAAAGACGCTTATTCTATGAGCTTCAAGAACTGAAACGGAAGCAAATCACGAGCAGTCCATACGAAGAGAAGGAAGTTATCCAGAAAATCCTTGAGCGTTTCAGAAACCATGTTCTGTCGCCATTCATGTCGGACTTTGAAGGTCCGCTGACTTTTAGAGCTTTTGAGAAGTATTTGTATGGTAAGCATTCAAATTGACAATCGAATGGAATTGCAGTGGGGCGTTTGTTTATTAGGTTTATCCGTGATTCCTCTGTTCCATCGAGTATAACACGAGGCTTGTAAACGTAAGTAGGTTAAGTACAAATACAAAGAACAAAACAGAAAAATTTAAAAGTTCAAACTGTAAAAAAAGAATTTCGCAAAATTGCAAGGTTTTCAGAGCAATCATAACATACAAGTTCAGAACAGGTGTCCAATATGTATGAGTGTCTCAACTCCTGGTTTGAATATAAATTGCAATAAAAAATATAGTGTGGCTCATAGACTAAGAATCTAAAATCAGTTACGTTTAGTTGCAAATCGTCTCATTTTGACATAAACTCCACCTTTTTCAATAACTATTGTATTTCAAACATTTTAAAAATAAGTAGAAAAATAATTCTGGCGTTAATAACTAAAAAGAAGTTCTAAAATACGAAAATAAGCTTACTTTCCTGATATTTGAGTGCTTACTGAAATTTTTCTAGAAAAACAAGGTATTTGTAACAGTAATTAGGGCACCTACAACCGCTTCCACTCAAGATTTATACACCTTAGAAAGAATCGCCCGGCACAAGCACATTTAGTTGTAAATTAAACTTTTAAAAACCAAAATTGGATATTTTCATTAATTTTCTTTTGCAAATTAAATTAATATTATTTATCATTTGCAGTTAGGAGAACAATTATGTAAAATTGAGGAGGGAAATCCTACTAACTGCTCCGGCGATATTGGGTGTGTTGGAAAATGTCGCCAACGCATTAAATGACACGAGCTTCTTATTCTTAAATAAGTATCTAAATAAAATTTGTACGGACGGATTGATGGACATATCCAGTATGTAAAAACCTACATTCCATTAAAAAAAACCTCTTTCGGATAAAAAAGTAGTCTAAAATTACACCTTATTGCTATTATTTTATTAGTAATTATTTTTGTTAATTAATACCCACTTCAATGTTTTTATGTAGAACAACTAAGAAAATTGTCGATGGGCGGAAGAATACCAAAGCCTAAAGTAAGTTAATTAATATGCTACATTGTTTTAACTATTTTCTAAAGTCTGTATGGAGAATGTGAGAACTTATGTTTTTTTTTATCATTGATATTATAAAAGTTCGTTAATATGCTTAAATCATGAATGACGCCATGATTTTTTTTTATTTTATTGTTATATTCAAACTCTTAATTTAGTAATTCACACACACAACCAGAATATAAATCAATCTTTCATATTATTGTTGCTCGCAAAAACAACGTTTTACAGAAGTCTATTTGCTGTTACACCGTTTCTCCAAATGTCATTTGTAAACCTGGAAAAAGGAATTTAATGAAAATATGAGTAGTAATAATAATAATAATAGTAGTAATTTTATTATAAAAAAGCAATAAAAGTAAATTTTTTTGTCATTTGTTATGCTTTTTTTGGACATAATTTTTGAAAAAGACATTTCCACGCATTTACTTTACGAATTTCTTAATAAGGATTGAACATTCAGTGTCTTTGTATGGGAAATTAACCATGAGGATTCCAATTCCGATAACTTTTATACCACATTACGTTTATAACATAAAAAGTGGAAGTTTTTATAAGGGCCGTGTCCGTCTGTCCCTCACCCACTTTATAGTCAAAACTACAAATGCTACAGCTACAGACAAGTGTTATTCCTCAAAAAGTTCAGCGCAAGTCATTAAAAATCTCGAAAAAAATACTCTAGCCGTCTAGCCTATCAATTTTTGTATATTTATTAACTGTCTTTCTCTGGATATTTTTTTGTTCAATAAAACGCTAAATATAAGTGGAAATAATCAGTTTTAAATTTCAATACCAAAAACATCACATTTAAATCTATTTATGAAGCAACTAATGAAATGTAAATTTTGTTTAACGTAAGTTTGAAAAAAAACTTAAATTAAATGATAAGAGTTAGCTTTAGTAAACTTTTCTCTCTTTAAGAACTGCCGAGAGATTGTTGTCATAAGTTCTTACTCGAAAGACTTTTCTGGTTCTACAATTTTTGCTTTCACGGTGGCTATCCAAACAAGGAGAACCATAGTCACTGCAGGTTAGAGAATAAGCTTTGAGAGGACAGCGACCACCATTGATGTACCTTTGACTGTTACCTTGATGAAGTGAAAAATCATATACAATTTGATTAAAGGCAATAATTATATATTTTAAACGTTTTATATACCCCTAAATTATACCTATATCGCACTAAAGAGGGCCGTTTATAGAGGAGACGTCTATACAAACAAGATATACCATAGTACTATTTTGACTATGCAATAAATTGTCTAACCCTAAAACAATAATGTTCTATGCTTAGCATGTAGAACGAAATAGAAAGTTTCAGTTTTAAATTATATTCGATTTATATATAGTTTTGTTTTTCGTTCTCCCGACGAACAGATTGTAGTGGTTACACTAAATTCCTTGCCGGCTCAGTGGCGTGGAAGTAGCGCTGTTGTTGAGTTGAATTATCATCGCACTAGAGCCAACAAGGGCTATAGGCGATCTCGGTATACTTTAACATCTACAAAGAGCTCAGATTCTTTTTAGGAGCGATATCAGATGCAGCTTCGGGACTTAGAAACATGTTTAACGGGCACTTCCTCTATACGGGGTATTATTCGTCTCAATTTTTTGGTTGCACAGACCATTTATAGGTCGGCAGTTATTTTGGCAATGCCAGCTCCCGACACTGGGACCTTTCGCATGCAAGGCAGACGCCCTATCGACTGAGCTCCCCAGCCCCGTGGAAGATAGCGTGTTCGCCCCATAACCCCAAAATCATTGGCCGGAGCTTTGCCCGAGTCACAGATTTTGAGAATGGGAAAATCGTAGACAAATGTCTCGAATAATTGTTACAGCTATGTTACAATGGCTGGTGTGTTCAGTGATGATTTTTTCCGAGATCGAAATAGAACTTACTTTATTACTTATACAACGTATTGAGTTGCTATACCTATCGTGTTGTATGAAATAAGTGTGGAATGTTTATACCACATTTTGGCATTTTTGTTGTTTGGCAACTTAACGTAACGTCGCCAAATCGAGACCGGCTATTATATCATAGCTGTTACGATGTGATTATGTGTCATGTAAAACATCCCTTGAATACCCATTAAGCTTGAGTACTCTCGGCGTACGTATGAACACTGAACAACCACAAATAGAGTATGGATTCATTGCAATCTGAGCGTAAAAATTAGTACCGTGCGTCACCTGAATGTGCCATAAAAAATGGCTCACAGTCTCGGAGACTTTTGCTTAGTATGCAAATGCATGATACAGCAAAAGCAGACAATCCATTAAATTTCTAACCTTAATTTTAATAAATATATAATTGTAAATTGGATATCTTACTGTTCTGTTCATGAGTGTTGCCTGCCTTCTTCTTCGGATTGCAATTACATGCCATACTGCACTTATCGTCAGACATCTCATGCAAAAATAAAGATGATTTCTTAGGAGACAACGCTTTGAGTCGACATGAACTGCAATTTTTAACAAGACTAGTGAAGTTTCTGCACTATCGTTCATTTCTAGCTTATTTTTTAAGGGCACACAGGGATAGAAGTCATCGACAAAAACAGCATCGTTCTGCTCGCTCCCCATAGCAAGCTAAGAAAGATGGGTATCAGATATCATTACAAATGAAAGAATACAACGAAATACTTTTTTTTTAAAATGTATTTTTATTGTTTTTATATTATCCTCCTCCCGAGTTAAATCTATGAAATATTACTTTTAAATTTGAAACTTTTTATGCATCGATGTAAATTCTGGCGTTCAATCTATAATAAATCAACATCGTCGCCTATAACGTCGACGAACATCGTCAATCTATAATAAATCAACATATAATAAGTCGAACATGTTTAACCTTTATGCTCAAATCTTAAATATATTTATTAATAAAATATAAGTAAGTATACCTTTATCTTGAGTTGTCTAATTTATCCGATGAATTTTGAAAATAATAAATATTAACAAATTTTGGTTTTAAACAAATTACAAAATTTTACTTTACTATGCCGAAAACACATCTTCTATTACGAATATTTTGTGTAAATATAAGTTTTAAAACAACTAATCGTATCTTATCACGTGAGATTATTTAACTAATCGTAAAAAAATTTAATCTATGGAATGGACAAAATACTTGAATTTACAATGGGTTGCTTGACCTGGGATAATCGTGCTTTTAGCAAAGCAAGTTGTTCAAAAAAATGACTAAGAATATATATTTTTATGTAATATTTTGTCATATACAGTGGAAGTCAAAAATATTCAGGCACTTTTGTTTACAACTAGCAAATAAATATCCGTTTTCGCACGAACTAAAAAAATTCACATCGATCCAAGTATATGTACCATTTTATCCGTTACAGGATAATAAGCTTATGGTATTTTTCCCGCTCGTTAAAAAGTATAAAATCCCGTAGAAAAGTCCATTATTCAGTTCCCAAGCTAGCATTGTCCTTATTTTATTTTACTGAAATATTCCACTGAAAAGTTTAAAGTCTAAGTGAAACTAGCTAAATTCGGAATTCAAACCCCAGAATTGAGACATTGTATCGTGAAGCTATACGAGTCGGTCACTTTGCTCCAGCATATTTTAACATACTTTATATATTACTGTAGCAAATTTTTAGTGTACGATTACGTCTAATCTTTATCAGTATCAGGGCCGGATTTCTAAATAGGCTAAGTAAGGCTAGAGCGGTGAATTTTTTGGGGCGGCAAATTTTACGACCAAATAAAGCGGCATTCGGCATAAAAAAATTATAAAGATATTAATATTTTTAAGAAAGAAAACAAATAATTTACATTTATGCGTAAACCGTGAACGTATATATAGTACTAATATTTAGTAGCGAGCACGGCCGATGCTAGGACAATTGCACTCTCACCCCCGGATTTGGATGTTGAAAGAAAAATAGTAGAACAGTTTAAAAAATTCGCCTATTATTTCGATTTAGAGTGTAAAGGTACATAAATGATTCTAATATGTCGACAGAAAAAATATAGTCAAGAAAACTATATCTGGGATATCTTACAACGGAAGTGTGGGAAGGAAAAACACCATTCAGGCGCCGGTTTTCTATTTCTATACTTTCTAATTATATTGTATTTCAAATAAACCTATTTTTCCGATTATATATTCGTTGTGATAATTTTAAATAGCACATACCACCCTATTTTACAGCTAACCAGCTATCTTTCCCCGAAGGGGTGGAATATTGTGACAGGGGCGGCAAATGGATTGTAGCCTACAAGAGGCAAATCTTTAAATCCGGCCCTGATCAGTATTTTTAATAATGTCGTATATTGTCAGTATCACTTTACCGCATTTAGTTCAGTAAAGTTAAATTAAGGTTGCACTAGAGCTACACAAGGGCTATTGGCGACAGATATCGTAATTTAGAACTACTGTCAAAAAGTTTAGAACCATAGAAACACGTATTTAAAATAAAAACTTAACAGAGAGCATCAGGAAATCGCATGAAACAAAATCAGGTAATTGTACCTCAACTAGTGAAAGAAGAGTTATTAAAAGCAGAAACAGCACATAAATATTTCGTAAAGATGGCAATTTACATAGTATAAATCTAAAATGCCACAATTAGTAGTTTTGAGAAGTTTTTCAAAAACTACTAATCAGAAATTCGAAATTGGTTATTTTGGCTAGGCTATTAGATAGTTTTATAACCTCAAGTAAATAATACATATTATAAATTTCTTGTGCATTAATGCGTTGAAAATAATACTGTAGTTAATGTACTGTAATAATACTCTAATGTCATGTCATTTATTGCTGTGCTTTTTTTATTAACAGTCCATTACAAAGGAAAGGATTTACGTAGGTCCATCATTGAGGAAAAATTCTCAATTGAACCAAGCTTTATGCGTCTGTGGATCACGGAAATGTCATCACAAAGGTCATATTCATGATTCAGGTAAAATTATACATACATTAGAAAATTGATTAACTTATTAGAGAAAGTTCGGTGCATGTCTATTACAAATGTATATAGTATTTCAAATACGGATTATGCAGATAAAAATTATATATGCATATTAAAGCAAAAGCCCAAAATCGATCACTGCAGGTCGGTGGTAAGCTATCTTGGTTCAATTATTAAAATTCCTTATTCAAGGTGGAATGGAACTACTAAACTAAAATGTTAGGGGGAACCAGGGACATTTGACCCATAAGGATACATGGCCCAATGCCTTTTTCTCAGCAATAAAAAAGTTTTGTGAGTTCAAAGTGGCATCACTTTATTCCTTTCAGCCAGCTGATCATATGGTGAAAAAACGAGCTGAATCATTGCGTACGTGTTTGGTTATGCGAAGAAATGCGTTTTCATGCACTGAAAGTAAATTTTTGAGACCGTAAGGTTTTTCGGTCGACATTTTTTGGTTTAAAGGAAAGATTTTTTTCAATTAGTTACTTGTTTAGTTCATGCTATTAGCTACAGTTACGTACATAATAGTGCTAATGTAATTATTAGCAAAAGACTGTTTTGGGGTTAAACAAAAAAAAGTGCAACTAGGGATAATTGACCTAAGCCAATTGGGGATATGTGACCCAAGTAAACAACACAAAAGTAGACCAAGTAATTTTTTTAAAAAATCACAGGAGTACCAAAAGTAAATGACTGGGTTCTTAACGGAGTATAAGGTTTGTTGGGAAGGTACAAGGGAATTTTTTTTAATGAGCTTACAATTCAATATGCATAAAGAATCGATGGAAATTTTTTTAAATGGCCTGAAATTGACAATTCATCTCAAGTTGATAGTGATTAAATAGTAGCGATTCTTCAACCACCTGTGTTTTCTCTGAAAAATAAAAGAAGCCCCAGTTTTGTATTTCAACCAGAATTTACTTTTAACTTTGATTATTTCGTTAGTATAAGCACAATTAATGTGATAAAAATAAAAAGTAATAATTTTGTCTGGAAATACTATAAAATCTATATAAACTTTATAATCTGATATTAGTTTTGTTATTAGGCAAATTTTTTTTGATAATTTTAAGCCTTACAACCAAATTTTTGGGTTGGGTCACGTATCCCTAATGGGTGGGTCATGTATCCCTATGCATTGGAATACATGACCCAAAACTAAAGTTTTAAATAATTTATATTTTACTGCTATTGCAATTAATACTACAGAAAAATACTAATATATATTATGTAATACTTATTAAAGCATAAATTAACTGCATTTGCACATCCATAAATAGTGTTTTTTAAAAGTTACAAGCCAAAAGCTACAAGTTGGGTCATATGCCCCTGGTTCCCCCTACAATATATATAAGCAAATAACAAAAGTCATAGGTTTAAAAAAATCAACTATACTCTATAAAAAGGAAGATAAACAAAACACAATTGTCAATAAATTGAACAGTTAGCAATAAGAGAATGTCAACTTCAAGGAAATGAATGTTTTTGATAATAAACTTGAAATTCCTTGGAGATTAGTAGGAAGTCATTGAAAAGAACCAACCTTATTTGGCCTTGAGCTGATTGTTTATTGTTAATATTTGAATTTTGAAGAAAGTATTTAGGTAAAATTTTTTACAAACTTTAATTATTGAACTTTTCTTTTTTGTAGATCTGTCACTTACCAAACTCGAAGACAACCACATCCCCATTCTACCAGACATCACACAGTCAGTCCATCACGTCCACAAACCCACATTCCACGCCAAATCAACCCGTTCCAAAAGTTGGGACCGCTTGGACGACAAGAGGAAGACGGATTCAACATTTGGTACAACAGACCTTGAAAAAGACCTCAAGACATCCAACAGTCTGCCCTCTCTCACCAACCCCTTCCCCAGACGCGTTCCAGCCGCCCTCCTGGCAGCCATCAACGAGAGGCTGGGCCCAGACGTCCATCCCGAAGACACTATCGTGGTGGAAATGTCATCGGCGGGACATTCAAGTTCCAAAATGAGACACGCCTTTACGGTGCAGGAACTACAAGAGGTCGTGTCTCGATACGAGGAACAGGTCGGAAGGAAGGTTAAGCCTATTCCTCTGGAGAGCGTTCTGGATGCGGATGACGATGGACCCATCACCTTCGAAATACGTCATGGAAGGGAAAGGAACATTTTTAAGCTGCCAGCGGCCAAACTGAAAAACAACAAGAAATGGCAAGTTACATTTACCATAGGCAAAAATCAAAAATCTCTTCTTGCCAAGTAGTAGCTGGTAGAAATGATAGTAGATTTAGGCACATTGTTGGACAATTCCATTTCATATAAAAAAATCCTATATAAGAGGGGAAAAACAATTGGGATGCAAGTCAACATTGTATATTGGAACCAAATAATGCAAAACTATATGCAAGATAGTTTATTTTTACAAATCTCTCATTAAATTACTATTTAATATTACAAAGTGCGTTTCTAAATTTAAAACATGATCATTGGGAATTATTATCAAAATTTTATAAATTTTTTAAATTAGCAAAGAGTAAGTGTAAATTTTTAATTCATAAAAAAAGTGCTCAAAATTTTGTATGACAATTTTGAAATGTGAAACATATAATTCTTCATTCATATTCAGAGTATAATTTTTAGAAAATTTAAACAGTTTAATTAGCATGCCATCCCCAGAAATAAATTCTAAATCTAAATTGCATTTTAGTTGCACTTGAAAATAGCAACAGACCTTAATTTAAAAGTGAAGGCCCCCACTCAACATCAGATATCAAAAATTCCTACTTACAATCAATGACCTCAATTAGCCTGCATGCCAGCAATATAAGACTCCAGATCTGGGTAATCCAGATGATATCCAATTCTGTCCATCTTACAAATTCTTAACTTGCGACACTACAACCAATATTTTCATCCTATTTTTTTTATTTGTATCTGAAAGTTTTCGTATTATGGTAAATACCCACCAACCATTCTCCTTATACTTGCATCGCCTCATATGAAATGGAGTGCCAATTTTATTTATGTAATGTGATACACTGCCCTGCATGTTCTAAAACAAACCCATCAGAGATCTGTGTGCCAGCCACTACCTATGTCTGTGTCAATAGGTTCCTGCATTACTGCCTGTGGCCGGTGGGACGATATTTTCTGCCGCCCATCCAACTTAACCAGCCCATGTCCATCGAAGACATCCAATGGGAAGAAGTGCAGCTCAGTCCAAGGGCAACACTCATGCTGCCACCCAATTTCTGGACTTGACTCTTTGTGATTCGTTGAAGCAGAGCATTTTAATTGTAAAGCAAGTGTTCCTGAGAATGAGACTGTAAAATAATTCATTCGTTGTTGTGCTGATTGATTTTATTGTTAAAAAAATGTTTTGAATAGAAATAGTTGAATGTTAATGCTGTATGGATGAATGTTTTTAAAGGGGGGGGGGGGGGGGAGCATACCATAATAAAAGGCTGCAAAAGGTAGTCCAAGGCCAATGACAAAATAACTATCATCATGAACCTAATTTAAAAAAGGGTAATGGCTTAATTTTTAAAATTATCATCTTATGGGTATTGTTAGTTCAACAGTTAGAGTAAGATTTGAAGAAATATTTCAATAAATGGGGCCCATTAAAACCGAACAGAGTTTAATACCTTTAACGCACAAGAAATTACTAAAACCATGGATATAAAAATAGAAACTTAAGCTCTAAACTGTGTGCTACTAAATACACTAATGGCAAAAAAATAAATATCTAGTCAATAAATTAAGCTTCTATCCATTTTCTGGACATTATCTTGCAACACCCAGCAATATAAGCTTGAAAGATAAGTTTTTTTTAAAGAAAAATTAAATTGTAAATAAATTCACTTGATAATATGTTGACTGATTTTATTGCACAAAATGTTTTAAATAGATCAGAAATCATTGTGTGCTGATCAGAGTGTAGTTGTATGTCAACTCAGGGGGGAAACATCACCTACCATAAATATTTATCAATGAAAAATCAAGAAGGGGGAAGAGGACATACCATAATGAAAGGCTGCAAATGGTAGCCCAAGGCCAATAATACAGTAATTAATCATGAGCCTAATTAAAACAGGTAATGGCTTAATTTTCACAATTATAATTACGGGTACTATTAGTTCTACAGTTAGAAAGAGATTTTACGAAAAATTTCAATAAACGGGGCCCTTTGAAACCAAACCGAGTTTAATACCTTTAACGCACAAAAAATTACTAAAACCATGAATATGGATAAGTTTATTAAGAAAAATTAAATTGTAAATAATTCACTTGTTAATGTGTTGACTGATTTTATTGTACAAAATGTTTTAAATAGAAATCATATGATTATGAGTGTGCTGTTGCATATTAAGTAGTCCTCAAGGGAAAAACACATGATATCAAAGTTTTATCATAAAGTTTATTTATGAATGAAAAATAAAGAAATCAGGAATTTTGAACAGTTTCAAATTTATGTACATAAAAAAATTAAATTTGTGACACTATAAGGTTATCCAAAAGTTTTGAATATATATACTTACTTACTCCTTGGCATTACAGCCCATGTTGGACTATGGCCTCACTAACAATTTTCCTCCAAAGCCTCCTGTCTCTAGCCTTTTGTTTCCAGTTTCGGACTTTTAGAGTCTTAAGGTCTTTCTCTACCTCATCAAACCATCTCTTAGTTGGTCTTCCTCTTTTCCTTTGTCCCTGGCACTGCCCCTTGAATATTTTCTTAGTGCCTCTGTCTTCCTCCATTCTTTCCAGGTGTCCCAGCCATTGTATTCTTTTTGCCTTTACATATAACTGATTATATCATTTTCCTTAAATAGTCTTGAAATTTCGAAATTAAATCTCCTTCTCCAAAGATCTCCTTCCTTGACAGGTCCAAAAACAGTTCTAAGAATTTTCCTTTCCCATGTAATCAACATTTTTTCTTGTTTTTGCGTTAAAGTCCATGTCTCTTATCCATAGATAGCTGTTGGTCTGATTATAGTTTTATAAACCTGAAGCTTTGTCTTCCTCGTTATTGTTTTTGATGTTAGTAACTTTTTAAGTGCAAAAAAACTGTGATTTCCAGCATTTAGTCTTTGTTTAATCTCTGGCATAATATCATTGTCTTCGGTGACAACTGCACCCAAGTATTTAAATTCCTTCACTCTTTCAAATTTTGTCTCATTATTTATTTGTAGTTCTGTATTTGTATCAGTCCCTTTGCAATCCAATATCATGTATTTGGTCTTTTCAATGTTTATCTCTAAACCAAAATGGCTGGCTTTTTTGGTTAAATCTTCAAAAAGATCAACAAGTGCATTTTTACTTCTTGCCATTTTTGCATTTTTACTTCTTCTTTGAATATATATAGAAGCAAGTAATTATTGAAAAAAGTTTCATTTACTTATTTTAATTGCGATTTCAAAAAATTTAGTTGAAGAAAAATTCTTTTAATTCCATAAGATCAGGAATAAAAACTAAACTTCACAAGTATTAAATTATTTAGAAATTTTTTAAACTCAAATTTATTTTATTCAATCTTATAAAAAAAAACCTTAAAAATTTACTAATTATATTTTATAAATTTTATTTTCTATCAATATTTTATTTAATGTTCCTATTATAATTTATTTAAAACTTTTGATGGAGAAAAAGTATTAGTGTAAATTTCTATTAAAATTATAAAGCCTTTATTATGTGGATTCATATACATCAATAGTTTTCAGCAACAAAAATAAATTATGTGATTTAAATCATATATAGTTAAAATTTTAATCCTTCAAACCAACTTATCCATTTAGTTATTTGGAATTTTTCAAGCTATTTCATAACATTTTAAAACTGTTTGCAAATAAAAATGTATTCCTTGGAAAATATGTTACAAACAGATTCTCTTTATATCAGCCGAAGTAATTTTGAAGGATAAAACTTTCATTACAGACAAACTTATAAAAAAAATACACAGTAACTATAAAATATCATTTATTTACTAACCCTCTTCATCTTCTGATGATGATGAAGACGAAGAATAATCTACATGAGGCCTATTAGTATTTACAAATAAATCATCTTCATCGGAATTTGAGGCTTTGTCTCTCCTTTCTGAAGCTTCATCTGTGAAACCTTTGGGCCTATGGAAAATAAACTTTTCTTGAAATTGGAATACTTGGCAGAAAATGAATTTTATTCATCTTCATAAATAACACTTAAAAGTAAGAGTTTAAATAAGGTAAAATTGACTGATAGCATTATATTAACAATTTAATTGTAGACTTTTACTGTTTTACTAAATTTTTTTTGACTATTTAATAAATACCAACTTTAACTTATATTTAATCTAAATTTAATCTAATACTTATAATATTAATTAGCATAATACTTATTATAATAAAAGCATTTTTAAATAAATCCTAATCAAGCTCAAAACTATAACTAACTACAATTAAATAATACTGATATTTTCACTATATTGTTACAATTAAATGATTCCAGTAAAGAACAAATTTTTTTCATCATAAATATAAAATTTAAACTTTAAATGTTGTCAAATTTATGTTCCTAGTTTTACACAGATCTTTAAGATGCTAAAGACAAATTTATACAAAATATTTAGATGCATGAAAAATACATACCATACACCTTGTTCCTTAAAGTATTTTATTTGTTCTTTAAGTAATATCCTGGATATTTCACCCTGCACTTTTACTCCTTCTTCAATCGGATCTACTATTATAAAGTCACCTGCAATACGCATAAAAGATTCATCTCTATTAACAAATTATATTCAAAATAAATATTTCACTCTTTCACCATTGTGAAAATTCAGTAAACCCAAACTAGAATCCTCACGTATAATAATCACCAGTAATAACATCAATGGTTTTAAGGCTATAAACATATTTAAATTTCAAGAAGAAAAAAATAACTTATTTTAAAATTAAGATACCATTGAAATTCATCAGTTTTGGCAGTGTGTATGAAGTGTAAATAAATACCAAATTAATTATGTTTGTGTACCAAAACTCACAGCAAAAGAAAAAGGTGTTTAACAGAAGAATTAGAAAAAAGTATAAAGTACTAGCTTTATATACCCAGCGTTGCACGGGTGAATTCTTAGTAAGGGTGACTTATTGTACATTATAAAAACTTTTATTTTTTTGCTGAATGATCTTCTGACGAAGGTAAATTATATTTCACTGAAAGTGCCTGTACCACTAATTTCTTTAGCATTAATTATGTTTATTCTTTTTCTAATTGTACTTTTTCACAAAGTGCATTTTAATTCAATCAAAATACAATAAACTGAAAAATTATCATAAACATTGTTTAAAGCAATGCTTATTTTATTTAATTAAAAAAAATATTTTTAAAGATATTTTACACATTGTCTTTTCTTTCAAAGTTCTCATATCAGAACTACTTTATAGACCACCTTTGCAGTTTTACCGTCAGGTGTTTAAAATTCCAGAATTGCTTGGTGAACTGACTCTGGAACAAGCCACATAAAACTGTCCAGGTGAGAAGCAATCCTCCCTCAAGTGAATCCCTGCCACCTTCAGTGATTGTCCCTGGGACTTGTTGATGGTCATGCCAAAGCATGACCTTCAAAAGAGAACACACACACTGCAGTCTATTAAATTCAAAAGGATAATCTGATGGAATGAGTGGTATTCATAGTAAAGTATAAAAACAGATTCTCCCCGAGTACAGCCTGAACGACATTTTTTTAAAGAGCTGGTGTGTTTTTTAAGAGCTGTAGCCTGGTACCATTGCAGAGTTTTGAGGGTTAAAGTTGTGCAGTAAAACAACTGGAGCCCTTACTTTGAGATGAAGCATATGGGCTGCAAGGTCAGGAGGGTTAAACGTATTGAGGAACTCCACTGGATAATGGACAGCATTATCTATGTACAAGACTGAGTTAAAAGACTTTGTATGTCATGTCAACACCTTCAAAAATCTTTAATAGACAATCATTAATGATATCAGCACTATTATTCTTTGGAGCCAAAATAGCATGTTCGCTTAATCATTCCAATGACTTCTTCTGGACATTAACAATATCAGGATATATCCTGGCTGATAGGCTTGCTAGGGTTGTCACAACTGAGCCTAGACCTGCAGGTATGGTTATTTCTCCCTCATATTCTGGATATTCTCCATTGCCTACTTTTAGTAAGAGACAAGAGAATTAGCCAGCAGAGACATCACCCAGCACTCTCATGTTCTTCTGAGAGATAACTTTGTGATGAAGGTCCACAAATGAAGAGCTGAGTGGAAGAACGTGCTAAGTGACATTTTTGAAAAAATTGAGATTTTTGTGTCAATGATCATGTTATTACCTGCTTTAAACATAACGGCTTTCAATTTTTTAGAAAACATTCGATTTCGTATATTTTTCGTATACGAAGTTGGTAGGTGCACGCGTTTTCGTCACTTTTTCAATGGAAGAACGTGCTAAGGATCCTTAGCATTTTCTTCCACTGAAATCGCCCGATTCCGGAACGATCGTTTAGTGGAAGAACGTGCTACAGCTAAGTGACACGTTTGCGGAAAATTTTCAGACTTTCGCTTGCATTAATAGCAAAACAAATGGTTCTTTTGTAGTTTTAATCAAAAAGAATTCAACAAAATATAATTAATATTTCCTAATTAACTTTAATTATTAAATATAATCAATGAAATAAAATTTATATTGGGTAAAACTGGGTTTTCAGTGCATTTAGCAAAATAGGAATTGCATTTTGATTTTAAATTTAAACGGAATTAAAGGTTTTAACATTTTATAAAATATCGTCTACTTTGAATGTCGTCTGATTTTTATTGTAATAAACATAGATAATTTAGAATCGAACAGATGGTATAATTAAAACAAAGTTGCACCTGGCTGTGGAAATCGCAGTTCGCGTTAAAACAACATTGCACCGAACATTCAAAGCATCTGGTTTGTTTAAAAAAATGAATTATGGGTATAAAAATCGTTTTAAAGCATTTTACGTTTGATCTCTAAAGCTATCGAACGCATTTTGTGCAATGTCCTACACTCCTAAAATTATTAAAATGGAATTAAGAAGCAAGCGGAAAGCTGAATTTTTGCTTGAAAGTGTGAATAGCAGTTTTTCGGTAAGTACAAATTTAATCAAGATATTGCTTTGTTATGTACAACTAAAATATTTTTATAATAATTGATGTAAAAATAAAGTGACACAGTAAAGTTATAAAACGTTATAAGTTCTTAATATTTATCAAAATATCGATGACTTTAAAAAAGTACTATGCATCACGATTGCAAAAATAAATTGTTTAAACGATCATGTTCTACTGTGTTAGAAATGCTGTAAATTGAAGTAGCTCTCTTAAAATTGATTAAACCCTTAATTGAAAAGGAGAAAGAAAAACGTAATAACCTTAGGATCTATATCTTGCCATACAACATATTTTTACTTTTTTTTTTAAATATCAAAGTTTGTTTTCAAATTCGATTATTCTTATCTAAAAACTATTTAAAAATTTATTTTGCGAAAACTTGCATCTTGCATTATTATCTTTTTTATAAGTTTTATTTAATATTAATTAATATTAAATATTAATATATAATTTAATATTTCTTTATTCACATGCAATTGTGTTTTCTTTTACTATCTTTTTGTATACTTTTTATTAAGTTGATTTGTCTTATTATTCTTTAAAGTATTTAGTTTATAATTTCAGTGATAATGATGTTTTAAAAAAAATATCTTTAATTAAAAACTTACTCATCTAACATTAAGCAAGAAGTTCTAAAATAACTTATATAACCTACTTTCTTTTAACTTAAATACTCAAAGAAATCCTTATAGTAGGGACAGACGGACGAACAAAAAGTATGATAGGTGACTGATATCTTAAAAAAACTAGGGGTGTGTAACACTATATATCAATACGCTCATTTAAATGTTATATATACCTTATAAAGTATTTTCAATAACTTTCAAACCTAAAAAGTTCTATGGCAGCTACTCCTTGCACATGCACAATATTGTAGAAAATTTTATTTTGACGTCCGACTAGTACAGTCAACACGTGTATCAAATTTGAAGTTTGTGTCTATTTTCGTTGTTCAGCAATACCTTTAAAACCAAAAAAGTTTATAGCAGCTTCTACTTGTGCATGCGCAATTTTCTCGAAAACCTTATTATGACGTCCAACAGGAACTAAGAACCCGTGTACTAAATTTGAAGTCCGTAGCTCTTTTATTTCGAACTGTAAAGTAATTTCAGACAGACAGACGGATCAATGTAAAAACCAATTTTTTAGAATGAGCACCCTCCAAAACGTGTAGCAAGCACAAAATCTTCATTTTGGATTACTGACCCCCATCGCAATAGTTTTATTACCTTATATTTTATATTAGGTAATTGAAAGTAATTAACTTTAATTTAGGGGAGGGGTAAGAGGACGTACGGACAGAAACAAAATAACAGACGTACAGGCAGGTGGCCAAACATTATACATTGTAGTTATCTAATTTTTTACTTTCGATTCGAACCAAAAAAGGAATTTTCAAAATAAGGCACTTTGGATCGAAAATTGAAAGGGATATGGACGGACAGGCAAACGATTAAAAAGTATAAAAGAGATCTGTGAAGTCCTATCTTCCAAACAGAAAAAGAATATTGAAAATAGGAAGGTTAGTACAGAAATTATGAAACGGGTATGGACCAAAATTACCTCAAAAATGTCACTTAGCATGTTCTTCCACTAAACGACTGCCAAAATCTGAAGCACTTCGGAGGAAGAACATGCTAAGTGCATGAGGTGTCAAGCGCGTTTTGTAAATTTCGTGTTATTACGTAAATTACGGTTAAGCCAAAAGCCACCAAGCATTTTGAAGAACCAAACTAAAATATGATGCAAAAAAAGCTATGGTTTTGTGAATGACAGGAAAGTTGCAAACTAAAAACTTTGAAGCTCATTATCTCGTTTTCACCTTTTTGTCACTTAGCACGTTCTTCCTGCTAAGCTCTTCAAATATGAAGTTTTGATAAATGCCTTAACCTGGTCAGATCTTGTTACCCTTGGCACTACTGATAGTCTTAAAGTCTTTTATGTAGCTATTAACGTCATTTAGCATCCCTTGAAGTTGTTTGACCAATTCTATTTTCACACCAGGTAAGTTGCTGCACCCTAAGCACACTGCACTTTTGTCTTCACTCACGAAAACTATTTGAAAAATTGAGTTACTTTAAAAGATGGAAGTAGACTTCTAATCAGATGATGCATCTGTCACTGAATTTTGAAAGTTGGCATGAAACCATATTTTACAACCTATTTAACCATCTTTACCAACCAACCTAGAATGGATGCTCCAAATGAAAAGTGTAGTAGTCTCAAATTTAAAAATAATGATTAAAACAAAGAAATCTGATTACTTTAGAAATAAATTTACAAATTGCTATTCTGCAAAGCAAAAATGGGATCTTGTTAACCAAATTACTAGTGGTAAGAAAATTAATTGTACACTTCCAGTAAGCTTTAACAATACTGATTCAGCAAACCAATTGAATCTCTTTTTTAATAATTTAGAAAAAAACAATTTATTGGACTTTCTTAACTTTGAATAATACATCTCCTCAAATGTTACCTCTTTTTTTTTTTATTAATTCAATTCTGAAGTAATGGATCTACTAAAAACTTTTTCAAAAGATAGCAGTTAAGATTATGATGGGATTAACATGAAAATCATAAAAAACCTGGCTTATAACAATTTATCTTTTATCGCAAATTTTATTAACACTTCAATAAGTAAAGGAGATTTTTTCCAAATTCATTTTTAAAAAAAAGCAACAATAAACCCTATCTTTAAATCAGGAGACTTTTCTAACAAACTTTTCACTAATTACAGACCAATTGCAATACTTCCTGTCTTCTCTAAAATCATTGAAAAAGCTGTTTCAAGCCGTATGTATGATTTTTTGTACCAAACAAACTTTTTTACTGAAAACCAATATGGTTTCATTGAGGGCCGTAATACAGAAAAAGCTCTTCACTTTTCTAAATTTATTTATAATAGTATCGACAAAATAAAAAAAAACAGTTGAAATTTTTCTTAATATATCTAAAGCTTTCGACAATGTCAATCATAATATATTAATTAAAAGGTTAGAATATACAGGTTTTCGAGGTAACATTTTGGATTGGTTCAAATCTTATCTCTCAAATAGACGAGTACAACGAGTAAAAATTTGACAAATTTAGCGATTTTTCTACCTCAAACCGTGGTGTACGGGCTAAATTTTGGGCCTCTATTTTTTCTCACTTTTATTAATGATTTACGTAAATTGAATTTATATGCTGAAATTATTACTTATGCAGATGATTCTGTCTTACTTTATTCATGCTGTGATATTGATACTCTTATTTTTCAAATAGAATCTGACTTGCATAATATTGGAAAATGGTTTTTTGCTAATGACCTGAAGTTGAATTTGAACAAGACTAAATATATTTTTTTCAATCTAATTACATCTGATTTGGATCTTAAAATTAAATTTCACACTTTTTCATGTTCTGAATCAAACTGTAATTGCCATGTCATAGAATCTGTTACTAGTATTAAATATCTGGGTTTACATATTGACTGTAACTTAAAATGGAAATCACACATCAAAGTTCTAACTAAAAAATTACGTTTTGTTTAGGTCAAGTTTTACCACCTCCGATACAAAATCAATAGAAAGTTTTTAATTAGTTTATATTATTCCTGGTTTTACTCAATTTTAAACTATGCTGTCATAATTTGGGGAGGTGAATACAAATCTAACCTGCTTCCCATAATAAAAATTCAAAACAAATGTTTTAAAATCATAGTTTAGTTTAGTTTGAATTATCGTCGCACTAGAGCTACACGGTTTTAAAATCATAAAATCAACTTTTTATCCAGGCAATCTTGACAACCTACATTTGCTAAATTTCAGGGAAAATTTTATTTATCGTTTAGTTTTATACCTACATCAAAACAAACTTACTTGTAATCGTAAAGAACATGTTTCCCAAAGAAGACCTAATGAAATATATGTTATTCCTAATTTTAGCAAAGAAATTTTTCGTAAACACTTTTTTTTATCTAGCTCCACATTATTATAACAGGTTACCTTTACACATTCAAACTATTTTATCTGTCTCTTCTTTCAAACGTGAAATCTCTAATTTTATCTGTGAAATCAACGACATTGATACCTTTTAATCTTATTTATTTATGAAACAATAGTAATAGTAATACTCCTAGCCTTTGTTTGCCGGATGTATTTTGTTTTTATCTTTTCCTATTTACTTTAGTATTTATATATAATTTTTAATTGTATTATCAATCTTCTGCTATGGTCTGTAAGGGTTTTGTTTCCCCTTAGCCATCAATGTGTGTTTTGCCTTTGTTTTGTATATGTAGATTGTAAATAAATATTCTATAAAAAAAATGAGGCCATTTGGAAGCATCCATTCTACTGCTGAACACAATCAAGAAAGTGAATATGCTACGGCTGCCCATTACCAGGCTATTGAGAGCCTCTGGTAGAGGTACAAATAGAGGTAGGTTCACCTTGCCAGCACTGCAACACACTCCTGGAGATTCATCAGCCCACTTCAGAGCATTGCTGTATTGGCTCTTTTAGCTTATAGTGCCCAGGGCAATCATTATCTGCCTCATAAGCCACATCAGGCTCATATGCCAAGCTTTTAAGAGCCTTACCTTCCACAGAAGTGTGCCTTTCTACTCCTTTGGCAGGATTTTTTTTTTTGCATATCAGGGTTGTGCTGACCCATGAACAAAAAGCATTATTTTCTGGTACCGTTGCGCAGCTACCCTGTGTACCTCAGGCATATGGGCAGTTCTACCATAATTTTTAATTTCGGGTATAAAAAACTTGTGAAATTTATTTTTTCAAAATCATTTTAAATATTTGTAAAAAGGTTTATAAGGATTCTAGAATTACAAAAAAAAAGTTCAGCAAGGCTCATTTAAATTTAAAAAAAAAAAAATTAGGGATGGCAGTTTTTTAAAAAAAAAACGGTTTCAAAGAAACCAGTTTAAACTAACCTTATAAAAATAACTAATTTTCAATTAAACCGAAGTCACGAACAAACCGATTAGTCTTAAAACAGGTTTCGGTTTTCCATCCCTAGATCATTGTGACGGTTAGGAATGGAAGGTAACGAAGAGACGGTGAGGAAATTCAGGATGTTTTTCGATCTTTTTTGTGTTGAAACTATCTCCAGTTTAATAAAAATTGATTTTTTTACTCCTTATACTCCACTTAAACGTATTTAAAGAAAAAATTCCAATTATTAAGCAAAAATTAATCTTAACCATGGGGGATTGTAAGGAAAGTAATAAAGCCACGCAGCTCACTGGTTTTTTTAAAAAACTTTTTGGCTTATTGGTGAAGTATAGCAAAAAAATGCGGCTAATAACTGAAATGTGAGTTTTCTGCGATACAGTTTTCATGATTGAAGAATCACTGTAGCTCCATTCAGTGCCTCTCTTCGCCACATTAGTAATGAGGTCAGTGAATGTACCAAAACCCAGGGACAAAGTTAGGAGAAGAGAAATACACATTATAAATAGTAAAAGCCAAAATTTTTTGGAAGGAATTTGTTAAGATATAGTATTAGTTCAACTTAAAATCCAAGTGAATGTAATTTTTAGCTCAAAAATGTGTTAGTTTGAGTCCTAAACTAAAAATTTAACATTCGGGACATGGGAAGGTAAGGAATTTTCTGCTGGTTTTGTGTCCTAAAATTTTTTTAGAGTTTCTTTGCTTTAAAATTCCATTTTGAAATTATATAAGGACCAGTCTATTAGTGTAATAAGAAAAAATTGAAAAGAAATATTAATTTTTGTTTAAGTTATGCCCAAGGGACATATGTAAAATTAAAAATTATGGCAGAATTGCCCATATCTTTCTGATACCGTAGAACAGCTGTCCTGTTCACCTCAGTTTTCTATCAGCATACTATCTCTTTGCATTTTTCAGTTGCTGCTTTTTTCAGAAAGGTTACTTGTTTCCACATACAACAGTTCCTGAAAATTTGCAACAGCAAGTTGAGTACATCCTAAGCAACGTCTTTTGGTAGCCTAATGGATTTAAAATGTGATGTGTACAGAGAAAAAGATGGCATGGCTTGTGCTTCTTGTGCAGGGTAGTAAGCATCAGAATGCCCACTTGAGAGGTCACCTGCAGAATTGAAATACAACCTTTTTATTGAGTTACCAGCAACACCGAAACTGTAATATAATTTACCATTGAGGTATACTTCCAAAATACAGTTGAACAGTTAACTTGCTGCTGCAAATTTGCAGGAACGAGACAAGTGACCCTTCTGACAAAATATTCTACAGAGCTAGAAAACGTTATCTCCATTCCTGTCATGGGACATTGTAGTGAATCTTTCCTAATTATCTATAATATGTCTCACAGTTACTTTCCGGATTTCCGTAGACATGATGTCGGTATCATACATTGCAAAAAACAGGGACCGAAACAGACATATACCCTTTCCTATGGTTGGAAAGATTTTATGAAGTACGGACTTATTATTTATGTGTAAATATTCCTCTACATTCCATTTCCTTTGGGACAGCTAGGTTATAATGACCGGTCTTAGTTTGGGGATTTGCATAATGTTTCCAGCAACAAAAAATTCCCAAAATGTCACAAACATTCCACTCAATTTTCGCACGCTATCTCTTTGAAATAAAACAAAGGAACAATGATATTCCTACGGAGAAATCGGCTCATGTTTGGACCTCCTAGACCCATTTGAATTGAGCCGAATATCTCCAAATCTCACGTGGGGGACAAACGGGTTGTTTCAAATGTCACATAATTTTCCCTCTTCAAAAAATGTACATAAAATTGCAAGAAAATTGAGTTAAATTCCAATGATCTGTATATAGTTATAAAATGGTATTTGAAACAAAAAAAACTAAAAAAATATTAGGACACAAATCAATGTTTAGAAAGCATTTACAAACAAATCAATTATCTGCATTGCATTTAAATAATAATCCAATCCTTCCTTAAAAAAAATCTTCATTTAAAAGGAATTACTTAGGTCATGTGAGTCATATACCCACAGATAAAAAAAAAATAACACTGACTCACATTGATTGTAATTACTTGAACTACAGAGACTAAGTATTATTCTACATGTGCATGTTACCTCTTTTAATCCAAATGTGCTTTCTGAATTTTGGAGGCATGCTTGCTAAAAACTGTTTTCCTTCAGAGGTAACCACTTCATGCAAATTATTCCCACAGCTTCGAACAACCTAGAAATGTGTTACATGATATCAAATAAGAACTAGTATATAAATTACACAAAGCTCAGATTCCTTATTTTAGTATTTTATAAATGATATGGGTGTCTTACAAATAACTATTAATATAAATTGGATTGATAACAAAACTGTGAAATACATTGAAAGATGTTGTGGCAGAAATAAGTCAAATTAAAAAAAATTGAGAACAGTTCAACATTTTGAGTGTAGATGGCACAAACAATTGTCATATTGAGAAATGACTGAACAACAACAACAAAAAATATTGGGCCCCGGGCAATTTTAGCTTCTCTAAAAAACATCAGTATCCAACCATGGGGCAGTATTGTAGGGCGCATTGAAAGCCTAAACACTACTTTGGGGAACCGGAAATTTTCTTTTCTTTAAAAAAAAAAAACAGTTATAGCCATTTGTAATGAAAGTTTTAAAAAAATTAGAAACTTAAAAAAAATGCAAATAAACTTTTCAGGACAACTTTAAAACGGCGATCTTTCAGGGTGAAATAAAAAAGCTTATATAAAAACATTTGTAATTCAGCCGGAGCGGGTATTTGAACCTGAGATCTTTTGATTACGAACTGCTTATATAACCGCTACCACTAAGCTACGACGGCCCGGCGAAGAATCGAACTAAAACTTCTAATAACCCTCGGTCCTGCGCAGTTACTACCCGCAGAGCGCAATGCTTGTACGGTGCCCGTACACGTAGACACTCCAAAAAAATAGATAGAAAAGACTTCTTCTTGAATAAGGACCAAAATTAACGGTTCTCCTGATCCAAAATCAATAAAGAGTACTTTTTCTATTTACAAAAAATTCATCAGTTTGAAGGTCTGGTGACACTTAAGTCGTAAATTCCATTAAAATCCAAAATGATATTTCCATTAAAAAAATACAGTCACCCCAAATTTATAGAATTACAGCAAATATAATATAGTTTTTAAATAAATATTTTAATCAAAAATGCAAATATGCAAGTGATATATCATACAAATCTCTATACAGCCACCACACAACACTCAACTCTCTAATATTCAGCTCTTAAAAACTCTCAGTTAATGTCTTGCCGATCCATCGAATTAATAGTTCAATAGAATTGTTAGTCATAGAATTAATTTGTTAATAGAATTAATAGTCATTCGTTTTAATAGGCGTCAATACATTCTTTCCCAGAGAAATTGCAGACGCAGCAGACTTGGTTTTGACTTCTGATCCACTCTTCTCATAACCATTAAGAATAGATTAACTTTCTAATTAGATCTCAACATGTGAGGTTGTGTGCTTTTTTGGCGGGCCAAGATTCCTGACTCTCCGTCCCTTTAAATACTCTAAATGATTTATTTCCAATAAACAATCTTTGGACGTTCAAACTCTTTCCTTTTTACAATTAACTACAGATAAAAGTATGCTCTCCTGTGTAGTAGATGTTTTTCTACTACATGCATACAGTAAACAAGAAGTTCATAAAGAACTAAAATAGCCTACTTTCCTGTTACTTAAATACTTACTGAAGTTCTAATCGGGAAAAAACTAGGTTCCTAACAGTAAATATCATCAACAACCGTTTCTACACTAGATTTATACACATTAGAAAAAAAAATCGAAACACAGCATCCAGCTATAATTTAAACTTCTAAAAGCCAAAATCAACTATTTTCCTTAATATTCTTTCGCAAATTAAGTTAATATTATTTATCGTCTGCTCGATTTATTTGTAGTTCGAAGAATAATTAAATATTTATTAATAACAAAAGTAATGAAACTACTCCGAACTGCATTAAAAAATAAGAAATGTAAATTAAAACTAAGCATAATTGCATGCAAAAGTATGCCTTGCCGCTTTCTTGGTAGATAATTAATGAATAATCAAAGAATCAAATTGTGCTACATTTTATGACGTCATTCCAAACTGATTCATTAAAATATTTTTGCTTCAAATATGTTTAAATAAATAAAGTTTCTCATGCCATTGTTGATTTGGCAACAGTGGTTTAAATGACTCAAAATTGAATTTCAATGCTAATTCAATGGGAAATTCGCCGAAAGATAGTAGATTTATGTCCGTCCGGACGTACAGACAGACGGACAAAAAGTATGAAATTTGGGTATCTGAGGTCATAGCTTTCTAACAAAAAAAGAATTTTAAGATCCTAGGGATAGAACCGATTTTGGAAGAGGGATACGGACAGACAGACAGACGGAAAGACAGACAGACATACGAACAGACAGACAGATGGACATCAACCGCATTTCAATACCTACAGCGATTTAAATGACTCAAAATTGAATTCCAATGCTAATTCAATGGGAAATTCGACGACAGATAGTAGATTTATGTCCGTCCGGACGTACAGACAGACGGACAAAAAGTATGAAAGTTGGGTATCTGAGGTCATAGCTTACTAACAAAAAAGGAATTTTTAAGATCCGATGGATAGAACCGATTTTGGAAGGGGGGTACGGACGGGCAGACGGACATCGACCGCATGTCAATACCTACTTTTTCATTTTTTTAATTCTTTCGAATTAAAAAAAGAAAAGTAGGCTAAAAAAGTTTCTATCGATGAAGTTTTAGTCCAGCTTAATATCATTTTGTGTATCTTACTTTGACAATCTGCTGTTGCTCCGTAGGAAGATCATACGAATTCATAACTTCTTCTGCGACGAATTTCTTTTTTGTAGTGCGAGACATGACCTAAGAAAAATTTCAATATAAACTAAAGCAAATAATTGGAGAATATAATGTATCCTAAAATATTGTAAAAAGTTAATTGACTCAAAATAATTAGTATTCATTTAGAGAGGAAGATGCGAGTTTAGCATTATGGTTTCAAAAAGAAGACATACAACGCGTTTAGCCATGCAAAATCGATATGTTTTTTGACACAAATCACAAAAATTTATTTAAAAAGAATGATATATTTAAAAAAAAAACTTACTTTGAAAGTGAAGCAATGGTTGAAACTTAAAATTTCTTATTCTGGAAGTCTTGATATTCATGCACAAATTTACAGAATTAAAGGGAGAGGGGGAAAAGGAGGGGAGCCGAGCCGATTTTCGATTTTGTCAACATTACGCAATACTGCCAGATCGATACGATTCAAATAATACTTTCCATTTCGGAGCTTTGGAGGCCTAAATAATTTGATCGCAGCCTTTTGCGGTATCACTTTTCGGGTTGTACCGGGTGTGGGCTCAATTTTTGCCTTTGCTGAGGGTTTGTCTGTGTCAGTAAAAATTCTGTCTGTGTTTGTCTCTAGGAAAATATTTTGTTGTAAAATTATTTATTGAACATTTAAAAAAAATTTATGAACTAATTTTAATTTTAAAGCCCTGTGAGACAGCTCCCGTCTCTTCGTGTATACCTAGCGTATTTTTGTCAAAAACGAATAAGAGTTTAATTAGAAGTGAAGCAAATACATACAGTGACAGACGACAATATAGCGAAGTGAAACTGTTTTCTATGATAAAAATTTGTTTTTAAGTTTAGTATTTAAATTGAATAATAATTCTGAAATGTAAAACCAGTTCAATCTTATAGTTATGTTAGTATCTTTTATGGCTATTTGCTTTTAATATTGGTGCAATTAAGTATTTTAAGGCAATGTGCGTAGTCCATGTAATGTATACTAAATGCTCGTTTAAGATGTATTAATGCTCATTTATTTCGTAAGTTATTTGTAATTTGATGATATTTTATTCAACTAAGATATTTTATGTATTGCTAGCGAGTTATTCGAAAAACTTTCTGGCTTTCTTAAAAGGTGGCTATATTTTTTGAAGATCATCCCATTATATTCGATATGTCAATTGTTTATGGAAAAGTACAAAATAATAAACTTCTGCTCTACTTTCAATGCTTATTAAGTTTCTTATATTGCCCCACTATAAAATATACTACACATATTATTTTACGTTATCAGTAGAAACAAGAAGTTCATAAAGAACTAAAATAGCCTACTTTCCTGTTACTTAAATACTTACTGAAGTTCTAATCGGGAAAAAAAAACTGTGTTCCAAAAGTAAATATCATCAACAGCCGTTTCTACACTAGATTTATACACATTAGAAAAAAAAAATCGAAACACAGCACCCAGCTATAATTTAAACTTCTAAAAGCCAAATCAACTATTTTCCTTAATATTCTTTCGCAAATTAATTAAATATTATTTATCATCTGCTCGTGATTTATTTGTAGTTCGAAGAATAATTAAATATTTATTAATAACAAAAGTAATGAAACTACTCCGAACTGCATTAAAAAATAAGAAATGTAAATTAAAACTAAGCATAATTGCATGCAAAAGTATGCCTTGCCGCTTTCTTGGTAGATAATTAATGAATAATCAAAGAATCGAATTGTGCTACACTTTATGACGTCTTTCCAAACTGATTCATGAAAATATTATTTTGCTTCAAATATGTTTAAATAAATAAAGTTTCTCATGCCATTGTTGATTTGGCAACAGTGATTTAAATGACTCAAAATTGAATTTCAATGTTAATTCAATGGGAAATTCGCCGAAAGATAGTAGATTTATATCCGTCCAGACGTACAGACAGACGGACAAAAAGTATGAAAGTTGGGTATCTGAGGTCATAGCTTTCTAACAAAAAAAGAATTTTTAAGATCCGATGATTAGAACCGATTTTGGAAGGGGGTACAGACAGACAGACAAACGGACAGACGGACAGACATACGAACAGACAGACAGATGGACATCAACCGCATTTCAATACCTACAGTGATTTAAATGACTCAAAATTGAATTTCAATGCTAATTCAATGGGAAATTCGCCGACAGATAGTAGATTTATGTCCGTCCGGACGTACAGACAGACGGACAAAAAGTATGAAAGTTGGGTATCTGAGGTTATAGCTTTCTAACAAAAAAAGAATTTTTAAGATCCGATGATTAGAACCGATTTTGGAAGGGGGGTACGGACGGACAGACAGACAGACGGACATCGACCGCATGTCAATACCTACTTTTTCATTTTTTTAATTCTTTCGAATTAAAAAAAGAAAAGTAGGCTAAAAATCACCTGCCAAAATTTAATAATTTTGATGAGAAAAAAAAAGAACTATCATTTTACATACATTAAGGTTTAATATACACTTTACTACAGTTGCAAGATTTTGATACGGTACAATTACTACATGTTAACATGTGACAACTGCAGCAAGTTTACAATCAATTATCAAACTGTAGTTTACTGGTAATATATAAGGAAAATCCTTGTGACATAATTCATTGTTTACTGAACTTAGTTTTGTTTTATTTTTTGAAATTAGGTTATGTTTTTGTAAAGTTTTAATCGTGAGGTATCCAGTTTAATCAACAGTTTCATTTAAGACATTTTTGTTATATTACCAGAGTGTATGATGCATATGTAGTTTTAATCATAAGCAATATTAAATTTGAAATGTTTTTAATAGATTTATCAACAAGATGCCTTGCTATAGCTGTAGTGCTGAGTACGGGCTTTTGAAGAAGGAGGTAAAATTTGCTTTCACTATCTTTTAATTATTTTCAGGCTACCTAGGTGTTGAGGTATTTTAACAAGTGATATCTTTCTAAAAAACATGAAATCTAAATTTTAAAGATAATGACTAAAATGATACATTAGAAAAATTCAAAATTTCAAAAATAGGCTTGGAAAAAATTAAGTTTCTTAAATAAATATGTAAAGTGTTAAGAAGATCATTTCTTGGGTAAGCAAACAAATGTTAAAGTACATATAAGTTAATAATAATTATCAATTATCATTAATTAGTGTCAAAAGTTATCTTAATTGTAAACATTTAATATAATTTTGCAGGTTGGATGTGAAAATTGTGGATTTTCATTCTGTTCAAGATGCTGCAAGAAACAAACTGTTTCATCCGAAGATGGACAGAGTAAAAAAATCGCTGTTTGCAGTAACTGCTTTAAACAGCTAACAGGGTAAATTTAACTAAATACTCTGAAATCTACATTTTTAACAGAACATTTTAGTTATTAAATTTTAGACCTCAAATAGTCTAAAAATTGTTCAGTTAAATTAAGTACAATAAATATTGAAATTAGGTTTTTAAAAAAATGAAACGAAAAGTAATAACCACATAGTATTTATTTACGTTACAGTGCAATTTATTTGGTCATAATGAGAATTTTAAATATTGTTTTTTTTTTAAATTCATGTTTTTTTATTTGTTTCCTAGTGAATCATCTTCACCCACAAAAGGATCTCCTCCATTAGCTCATAAAAAGTAAACAATCATTTACAATTGTTAATCAAAGTTATACATTGAGCTAGAAGGGAAACTGGAGTTAAGTGTCAGCAAGCCGAAAACCCACTCGCACCCTTTTGAGTGAACTGTACACTTGTATGCAATGCTTGTATGAGACCCCTCTATCATGTTGACTTGGGCTCCTAAATGTATTTTAAAATTTTTAGTTCGAAAGAATTAACTTTAACTTTAAATTCCAACTTTTTTTTAAGAAATAACCATGTGGATCACTAACTAAGAACCAGCGAAGATGAACTCAATAGCGAAATAGGCAAGTTTCTAGGTTTTCTGTCCGGTTCGTTTCTGCTGCAGTGCTGTGTATTCCTCCGCATTTCGTTATAGGACCGGCTCGTTTGCTGCCCTGTTCAGTGAATTACACACCACACTCCAGTTTTCCTTCTAGCTCAATGAAGTTGTAACACTGGCTACCAATTAAAAAAATAATAATTTAAAAAACATTTGCATTATGCTTATAGTTTTTAGGTGTGCTCAAGTAAAAATGACAAAAACAAAATCTTGCTCATTTATCTCTAATTCTATCAGGAATCCCTTTTTAATGTTGCCATTGCATCATCTTCAAACAGGTGCACAATAAGTATGAAAGGGATTAAAATTAACAGGTTTTACAGGGTTCGAAATTAACGGTAACTAGTCACAAAATATTATAAAATCCTTAATTTCGTGACTACGAAATAAATTATCAGTTATTGTGACTAGTTTTTTTTATGTGAAGTTAATTCAAATTTTTTTTTATTCAATTATAAATATCATATTGCTAATTTTAGAAAATAATGGTTTATCTGAAGATTAGCAATTATTTGTATATTTGTAATGTATATCCACAATGTTCGATATTTGTAGAATCTGGATTTTCTAGGTTACATGATTTGCCGATTTCTGAAGATTCACGTTTTGTTTTATTTGAAAACTTATAATTTCGAAAAATAGGGATTTTCACCTATTTGCTGTTCTCAAAAATTCGCTATTTGGCGGTTTTCTATAGCTTCCTATTTCCAGATGTTGAAGCTTGGAGTGAAAATGTGGCAGTTATGGGCGCTGTTAAATTAGTGAATATATAACTTTAAAACGGCAATTTTTTTTCAATAAAAATATTTTCACAAAACTGCTTCAAGATAGTATACATTTACTCTTACATTTCTAAGTTAGAGATTGGTTAAAAAATTTTATGCTACTAACTCTGGTACGGATACCTACAGAGCCTACGGGTTTTTCCCACCCAGTAATACTTTTAAATGTAATGGTAACAAGTGGTCATGTTTATTTTTGTCTTGTCTCATAAGTGGGATAATAAGATGTATGTGTGTCCTGTTTCTCTTAGTAGTTTAACCACTGCATTGATCTGCTACCGATAAATTCAACATTCCTTATGTAACTAAAAGACAATTTATGCTGTATAGGTATTAACATTTTTAGGAATAAGGGGAAAATGAAAAATAAGCATTTAACGCATTTAAACTACATATATCATATTTTATATAGTGATTCATGTTTATCATTCAAAGAAATTTCGGTTTATAGAGTTTCCATAATATTTATTAACCTTTTTTCCCTATGGTATATATTCCTAATATTTTTTTGTTCAAATTAATGCACTATTCTATCAACTTTTCGGTACAACGTATTTAAAATTTTCACTAATCGTATTTGTTATATATCTGACCTATGTAATGGATCAGTAAAGTGTTATGCATTTTTAAACTAAAAATATATGAACTTATTCTTTGATGTCTAAATTATTTTTGTTAATCCTTGAGAATGTACTGATTGTCATTTTTGTGTAATTGAATTTAGACGCATGGAAGCTTTTAAAAAGCAGTCCTACAGTGTTGATTCAGAAACGCATGCTCGCCTTAAATCACAGTGGTCCAATGAAAAAGACAAGGCTCTAGCCGAAAGACTGCAAAGACTAAAACGAGACAGAATCAAAAGTATGTTTTATTACTTTTACATTTTTCTTATATACAGCTAAGAATCACATATGTATTTTATTTAATTTTGTATTTTATTATAAATTTGTAATTAATAGAAAGTCAACACATCCAGTCATAGTAGAATTATCTAAAAGCAAATTAAGATAAATTTAGTTCCTAACTTAAATGATCTATGTATGAGATGTACTTAATTCCAATTGTCAGTTTTAAATGTTTCTTTTAGTTAACACAGAATTAAATTATTTTGATATGTCTTTGGTAATACTATTTTTATTGCTAGCATTTCTTAAATTTCCATAATTTATATAAATTTATAATGAATTTAATTTCTAGATGAGTACTGTTTCCATTCAGATGTTTGGACCTTAATGCATATTTCCAAACTAATGATACTTTGATTACCTAATTATTTATCATTCGATTATTTTATTTTGTATAATTTACTTATACTTAGTTTAGATCTTGTACTAAGTTTAAAAGATTTAAGACTATCATTTCTTATCTTATCCGATTCGTAGTATATACTAATAATTGAATAGGTTCTATGTATGAATGGTTTTTTTTAAATATTTTCTGGTTTAAAAAAATCTTAAAATTCCCTGCCATGTTAAAATATGATTTCTGTTTGTGTTCTTAAAAGTAAATTCTCAGATTCTTTAATTATAAAAAAAAAGTGAAACTTGTTTGAAAATAAATGTATTTATTCTGTTTTGCTTTGTTATAGATAATGATCAGCCAGTAAAATTATAGTACCATTAAAACAAATTATGAATATTTTAAATTTCCAGTAATTTATATTTTAATTATAACTATTTGTCACTTTATCATAACCAAATAAAGTTATGTTGTATAGACCGGAACATTGTATTAAACCAAAAATTAAAAAAAGAATCTAACTTCACTAATCGAATAATCCACATAGCATTGGATCAGGTTTCTCTAATAGGAATTGTACCACAAATCCAAACTTTTCAAGATATTGCCTACTAAATTTAATCTCTAAACTAGAAATGCTATAGGTTTAATAAATTGAATCCTATTTTTGTCTATGGTATGGAATTCTAAAGCTGCTGTTTAAATGCCCAAAGTTAATTCTAAAGCATAACACTATAGTTTTTCATAAAGTATTGATAAGTTCATGTTGTATAGACTTGAACAAATTAATATGGGATTATATTTTATTAATATTGTTTTAGATTTGCTTAGTGAAGATGAAATCGCAGAAAGATTAGCCAGATTGAAAGGAATGGATCCAGCAAAATATAACGCTCCTCCAATTCAAGTATGTTAAAAAAAAAATTGTTTATCTTTCACATCTTTTTTAATGATTAGATGCAGCATGTCAATATTTTCGTTTCCATAAAAAACTATTGTTGATATAAAATTTTAGTATAAGTACCTTATACAGGATAACCCGGTTCTAGCATCATTTAAGGGACTGCACTGTTTATGACGTTATAAACAAGGTAGAATATTAAATATAAGAAATCATGTAAAATACTTATTTTGTACTTATTTTATCAGTTATAAAATGACATCTGTAGCATAAATTTTAACTCTTAACTTAGTAGTTTAGTTTAATCAAAATAATTTGTAAATAGTAATGAAGATTTTTTTTTTTAAAATTCAAGAAAGCATTTTTGATATAATATAAACGAATGTTTCTAGCGTTATAACCAAACAGACGTTTATTAAAACTTGTCCTAATAAGCAAGATATTATAACATTAAGGTCTATGGGCAGTTTAAGAAACTAAACGTTTATTGTGTTATAAACGAGTTTTCGTAAATGAGGTCGTTTTAACTGTTTGTATATATTACTATATAATGTGGTCAGATTTATAAGGAAATTTCTATGGCTAGAATGGCATCAGCATGACATATTCATCAGCCAAGTTGTGCTTAACAGAAGTTCTCAATATCTGAAAGGCATCTGTTTCTCACATATATTTTTACTTACTGTAAGTAACAAACTCTATTTTTTTGTCTATCTATAGATGAAAGTTTGAACAAAGTAGCACAGAAAGGACAAATGGACATAATAGTACGGTACTGGGATGAACCCCAAAATATTGTTCAAACCCGATACTTATCATCAATGTTCTTGGGCCACTCTAAGACTACAGATTTGTTGGAGGCATTCACTTCTTGTCTAAACAGTTTTGGATTGCCTCTTTCAAAGGTTTTACAAGTGGAAACTGATGGCCCCAATGTTAATTTGAAGTTTCTTAGAGATTTTGATGAACATGTAAAATCTGAACAGGATAATACCCGATTTGAAATAGGCACATGTTCCCTCCATGTAGTCCATGGATGCTATAAGACAGCCCTTGAAAATTCTAAATGGGACGTCAATGCCTTTCTACGGGCAGCGTATTTCCTCTTTAAGGATTTTCCCTCAAGAAGGGCAGACTTTCAACATCTCAGTGGTTCATCAAAAGACCCTCTAAAACTATGTGCAATAAGGTGGGTTGAAAATGCTTCTGTTATTGAAAGAGCTTTAAACATTATTCCAGCCTTAAAGAAATATATCAATGGTGTTACTCAGGCTCCTGCATCTAAAAACTTCACAACTGTGAAGAAATTTCTTGACGATAAACTTCTTGAAGCCAAATTATACTTTTTGCATTCATTAACTTCAGAATTAGAACACTTTTTAGTCCTTTTTCAAGCAGAAAAGCCATTGGTACCCCATTTGTATGAAGAGTTAGCACTTTTGTTTAAAAGTTTAGCATCTCGTTTTCTGAAGAACGATATAATGTCGCTGGAAAACCTTAGGGACATTTTGCTAATTGACCTCAAAAATGCAGATAATTATTTATCTTCTAAGAAAATTGATATTGGTTTTGGTGCTATGAATGCTTTGAAAGATATTGCACAAAGTGATAAGATTAACTTCTTCAGACAATGTAGGGATTTTCTTATTCATTTCCTTGAGAAGTTAAAATTGAAATCGCCTTTGTCAAAAGTTTTTGTCAAAGGATTGTCTTGCTTATCCCCAGAAATAATGTTATCTGCAGAATCTGTAAAAGCAAGCAGAGTGACATTAGCTCTAAAAGAATTTATTAAGAAAAAGCACCTAACGCCAATTCAAGCAGATAGTATTAAAAAAACATATTTAAAAATTTGTGAAGATCCTGCTGTCAAAGAAAAATTAAAAACATATAGTATGAAAAAAGATAGGTTGGATGAGTTTCTTATGAAAATTTTTATCGATGTAGATAAGCAAGATCCATTATTAGCTTTCACTCGCAAAGCGTTAACTATGTTTCATGGTAATGCTGCTGTGGAAAGAGCTTTTCTGTAAACAAAAATTGTCTTGTTGAGAACTTGGAAGAAGATTCTTTGATAGCACAGCGTTGTGTTCATTCGGCTATTAACCATTATTGTGGGAGGCATGGAACGATGACTCAGGAGATGATGCAATGATGTTTATATATAATTACAATTATTACAGTATGACTATGATGATCACGTAAATGCAGATTACAAAGAGTTTATCAGTTACTAGTCCGTCGATTACAGACGCCGGTTGACCGCAGCCAACGGGTTGCTGAATGGCGATGCTTTTGCCGCCCTGCGAAGGAGATGCAGACACCTCGGTGTACTAACATATTCTGGCTTCTTTCTCCTCGTTACCGAATGGCGATGTCCCTGCGCTGGAAGCGCCCTCGTGCGGTGAGCGGGGAGTCGGCAGTGCTAATCCCCACATTATGGAGGCATTGAATCTGTCCCAGTTACTGCCGGAATGATGAAAGCATTTCGTAGTGCTTCAGGAAAAAGAAATGATGCGCTACAACAAAAAAGATTGAAAAAAAGTACTGATGAACATGCTCAGAAACTTGCTGCAGCTGAACTTAAAGAACTGAAAAAAAGAAAATTGGAAATAATGCAAAGTGCAAAAGATGAATTGATAGAGCTAGATAAAAAAATTAATCACACAGAAAAGAAAATGAAAAAATGTGTTTAAATCTTACATTAGCTTTATGTGTGTTTTTCAAAAAAGGTTTTTATTTTGTGTATATTAGTCAGCCTTGTTTATGATTTAGGTATAACAATTGATTATGAATTCAGAAATAAACATTTCAACACTACTTAATATGTATCATCGGACTCTTTAAGAAACCGCCTTATAGGCTTAAAAATAATCAACATTTCTGAAAATATTATCAATGATGATCAAGATTCATTTTGATGTTAGTAAAAATTTAAAACCCTTATTTTCATTTTAAAACATTTATTTTATATTCAAATATAGTTCATGAAATTAAAAGTTTTTCATTATAAAATATTTGTTACGTTGATTAAAAGCACATTTGGCAATTCCTAATACTTTTGTCGTCAATTTTATGTCAGAAATGTTTGGTCAGGAATTTTTTTCAGAGAATACCCAAAAACTCCCTAAAATGGCTTGCAAATTTTCTGTAGACACCCTGTTACAACAACTATCTTATTTTCAAAAACTGATTGACTAAAATAGTTATTCTAAACTATACAATTTATGAGGTTTGAATACAGTTCAAATTTAATTTTGTTTTTATCAATCTATCAATACTTTGATAGTGTTTAACATTAATAAAATAATAGGATATTTATATACGTGTAAATTTTTATGGGTTTCAATTTTTAAAAGCCGTTCCTTAAGCAAATGTGTCGAAATAGGAAATGTTTTCTGGTTACTAAAATAGAACTGCATTTTTTTATTCAAAACAATCTTCTATTTTATACTTAGGTATTTAGACCAGCTGAAAAGCGGACCTCAATTGAACAAGCCAGCAATTTGATGCAACAAATAACAGAGGAAGTTAATTTAGATTTTCGAAGGGTGAAACCTGAAGACGAGATAGCAGCTCGATTGGCAGCTTTAAGGGATGAAGTTCCAAAGAAAGTAATGTTTGCGATAATTTTTTTATATTTAACTTTTGAGATTGTTACTAAACTTATTAGTCCATTTAAATACTTCTAAAAATATAGTTTTTAAATAAAAATAATATTATGAACCTTTTTTTTCATTAAAAAAAAAGTATTTATCAACTTGTCTCGAGTATATTTATCTATTCAGTTAATTATCTCAGAAAATAATGTATTTGACATCCGACCCTTTGACTGAGATTGGAACGCGTCAGGCTATTTGTCAAACGAGCTGTGGATTAATAACACTTGAATAAAATTTAATGTACTTAAAACTACAAATTGATAAACATTTTTATTAAACTTATTTGTTACAAATTTATGTAATATGATTAAATTTTTATACTCTTGACAATGTTTTGATCTCTATTCATTTTAAATTTAGTGTTCTAAGAATTTCGAGATTCTAATTAGTTACCTAAGTAATCTTGAAGATCTAGCCTTACTTGATTTCAAAGCGATTGAAGAATTGGAACTATGTGGGAAATATGAATGAATTATTTTATACTCTTGACATAGTCTTTCATATAGGATTAATCCACTTTCAGATCACTTTTATCCTTTGAACTATAACACTGAGTAGCCTTCTAATTATATATATAATTCAAGATAAATTCATAAAAGTTAAATTGCTTAAATGACTCACAGTTTAAAACTTCATACTAATATTAGTGAGTGGTAATATTATTATATACATTTTTAAGAATATAAATGTGAAACTCTTGACTCAATATCTAGTTTATAATTTTTATTTTAGATCACAAGACAGAATATAAAATTACAACTTTTTCTTACAGTGTGGGGATTTTTCTTTTGATATTGTGTTATTTTTAATTTAGGCAGAAAGTGTAAATATTCAACCTTCCCATTCTACAGAGGAAATGGACATTGAAGATGCTTATACTAATATGCAGATAGAATCCGCAAACCAATTTAACCAGGCGGAAAAAGAAATAAAAATTTTGAACACTGATAAAGACTATAAAGAATTGCTCTCAAGTCTGCAAAAAGAAAGGGGCAAGTAATTTGTTTTAATTAAGACATTGCATAGTAATTAAAATTTTGATGTTTTCTTAAGTGGACTTCAATTTTTATCTAAATGAATATTTTGAGGAGAAAATGTTTATGGTTAATTAAATATAGGTGTTCCTAAAAGAACAGTTGTACCTTCTTATAAGAGAATCTATGGTTAAATTGAGCTATTTAAAGGCTCAGCTGAACTTTTTAGACCCAAGTAATTTTTAACGAAGTTCGAAGGAAAAGGAGCTTTAGCTGTGGGGAATTGGTTGTAAAAAAAAAATACTTATTATATTTTTAGATTCAAAACCACTGTTTAAATTGTTTTTAAAAATTCTGAGAAATTTCTGAACTCTTTCTATATTACATTCTGTTCTGCAGTTTCTTCTTCTTTTAATTTGGGTTTGTCCGATATGTGGCACCTCTGCTTTTGGGTAGCATTTTGTACCATAACCCAGACCCAAAAAGCTCCTTAGCTCCATTTGTTAGGGTCTCTGCAGTTTGTGGAATTATCATAATTAAGGGGAAACCAACCATCTAGGAAAGTAAGACCATATTTTTGACCAATTTTAGTTCTAAATTCCTATAATTGATTTGACAACTTTCAAAAAATCTTTAATTTGCTATATGTTCAAAATTTGGGCAATTTTTTTTTATATTACTTTTATAGTTTGAATTTTTAGAAAATACATTTCTTTAAAATGGAACGCACACAAGTTGTTTTAGAAGTTTGCAAAACTTTTAAATCAACTGGCATGGTTAAACATCCCTTCAAATTAACTAAAATATTGATTTAAAAGTGAATTACGAATATTTAAAGAAAAGCTCGTTATTAGCATGTCTATTTGGCAGCTAAATTAAATGTGTGCAATTTCAGCTTTATTTTATAAAATGATTATATTTAATTTTAATATTCCTATTGATGTATGATTCATGTATGATTTTTACTTTCCTACTGATAAAGTTGTTAGATATAAAGTCAAAATGTCTGGAAGTGTTTCATGGGGAAGCAGCTTAAATAAACCAAAATTTGATTACCTTTTTGTGATTATCTCTGACAAATTATATGAGTAATAAATCTGGTCAACACTGTTAGGTCAAATATTTGTTTCTTTGACATAAATGTAATAAAAGGGTTTATTTAATTAGAGTTGAATACCTCTGATACAGAAGATGAAGAAAAAGAAGCGGATAGACTTGTTAAAAAAGTAGGTTAACATATTTTTTTTCCATACAAAGCTCAGCATATTACGACTGTTTATCTTTTATGTATATACGTAAAATAAGTCGACAGGGAAACTTTCATGCATTTAAGTCATTTTTATTGAACAGCTAGACATCGGGAGATGATAGTTTTACGTGTTATAACAACGAGAGTATGTGGCGGCAGGCCCGGACTGGCTCATCGGCCCCCTGGCCGGTGCGCCTTTTCCACAAAAAAAACTTTGTTTTCGAAAGTTCTTCTCGTAGGTATTTCGCACTTTTATGTGGTGGTCTTACGTGATCCGTTTAAGAGATGGTTGGACGAAACAGAACCTTCAAAGGTAACCACCATGGCTTTACGCCTTAACACACACTACAGAATAAAGTTTAACTATAAATTTTTAATGAGACTTTTTGTTAAATATTAAAAACGGATCTTAATAAGGCGCCTTCCTTTTCATAGAAGCCCCATACGGCTTCCTAACAAGTACATTTCCCAATATATTAGTAATTGTGGGTGCTGGACATAAAAAAAACATGCACCAAGAAGTATTGGGGTGCCTATGATATCGCTCACATATCATGTGGTGGTTTTAGACTTCTTTATATACCAATTTGATACCTGGTGCGAAAACATAATTTAGGCGTGTTTCAATCAATTGGTTTTAAATTATGGATCTTTAAAACATGCGTCAAGGAGTATTGGAACGGCTTTAATTTCATATTGGGCGCTCTTAGATGTCCTTGTATATTTTTTTTAATTTTCCCGAGTAAAACTAATTTGATTTCGTTAGTAAATCAGAGCGCTAGTGTGGCGATTAAGGCGTCACATGCCACTGATGATATTCTCCGAAGTTCTGTCCCGGCCTAAAACTGATAGTGCTGGGCAGAAAGCTAATCCCGCCAATATATAAATCCCGCCGACGCATGTATATTACTATATGAGATTAGTGCTTAAGGGAGGACACATCATGTCGACGTATCATTTATACACATCATGTTGTCAGAATTTTTTTTTAATGAAATGAGGGATCTAAAAAAAAACGTGTTAAGGAGTTTTAGGGCGCCTTTAATTTCACACACCGCTTTTAGACTTCCTTGTATGTATTTCTCAATTTTCGGAGTAAAATAGAGCCCTGTAAATGGGACTGGTGCAAGCTAAAGATGTTGTGGTCTACAGTCCTAACGCTGCGGGCGATGTCGTTCTAAGGTTGCGTTGGGTGCTAGGTTAGGTGGCGACCCCGTGACTTGACCGCGTTTCTAAAATGTGAGACTCATCGCCCATCGTCCTAGTGTAGCTCTAGTGCACCATTCTTCAACGAAACCAAATATTAGCAAAAAAAAGTTTCTATCTTTTAAACCACTTTAGGATCAGCGCCGCACTTTTCACAGAGATCGGACAAGATCTCGAGACTTTGTGACGTCATACAGGGTGGCGGCAGAACCATGATATCAGGGAAAAGTCGTGATTTTTTAAAAAAATCAGTGAAATTTCCAAAGGTGCCATTTCGCGCCAAACATGAGCTTAATCGTCAATATCTCACTATTACTACTCTAATCCGAAGACAACAAACACCATAGCAACCGTTGAGTATTTGGGTTACTACTTTTTAATCCTCTTTCGTTTTCACTGCCTTGCCGACACCGCACTGAATGAAGCACATGGTGATTTATGGAATATCCTTAACTTCTATTGATTATAGATAACAAAGGCATTTTCTCAACATTTCTTAATAACCCTTATAATTAAAAACAAAAATCATATGATTAGACATAACATGAAAATTAAAAGGGGGCGATGGATGTTGATCAACCTAAAATACGCGGCGATAGTACAGAAAAGGTTGGGAACCACTGATAGTTCATTGACAACTGGAGGGATGAAGATCACTTGATTGAGTTGAAGGTTCTTTTCCAAGCTGAATCTCGTCAAAATTGGTAGCGAGGGTCACCTAGATGGTGCCACAAAAAATGGCTCAGTTTTGAGGAATTTGCCGAGTCTGCAAAGACTTGACCGCCAATATTGCAGCCCCATTGGAGGAAAAATTTTTTTTAAAGCTTAAATAGTTGCATACTTTTGAAACTTTTAATTAAGACATTACAAAATATAAGTGTAATTTCAATCTTTTAACATACTGGGGAAAATATAGCACCACTTGACAATAGAACACATGCCATTAAAAAAGTCAATGAAAAGGATTACTTGCATGCCTTAATATCTGAATGGTAGACAAATTCATTATACTTATGCTGTAATACAGAATTTAAAGCAGTAAATGGCCCTGTGTGTAAAATAAACTGTTGACATAAAAATGTATTTTTATGCTATATATTTACAGCTATTGGAAACCAGTATTGATGATGATATGGAAGATTTAGACAGTTTGAATGACCCTGAAACTGACAAATCTGGTAACTTGAGTAAGCAGGTAACTTATATAGACAAATTTTCTTCTTTTTAAAATTCTTATTTTATAGCTCATTGTTGTTTAGCACATTTATAATTGGTTCCTAAAAAATTACTCTTCAACTTAGTAATTGTTTGTCATTTTAAAATACTGCTTTTAATATCAACAATATTAATACAATTAAGATTTATAATTCTGTAGTCATTAAATTATGCTCTATTTGTTTTGGTTTTGTTGCTGATTGATATATATTTTTATTTTAGTCCTCAGAAGAATTTCCGTGGTGTGTTATCTGCACTGAAGATGCTAAAATACGATGTTTTGGTTGTGATCAAGATTTATACTGCATGCGATGTTTCAAGTTAGTTTATTATTCATATAACAAGACTGAATTTTCCTAAATGTGTATATATATTTTTTATTTTACAAGGATAGATATTTTATTATGAGTACCAAAAATTAAGACTTAGATACAATAGTATGTAAATGTCATAAGAAATCTGTTTAGCATGATAAAAAAATGTTTTCTTATGTAAATAATTAACTGCCAATTTGGAAAATGTGGTGACTGTTTAAATGTATATAAATCATAAAAAATAAAGTATATGGTTTGAATAATGTTGAGAATTACTTGTAATTTTTAATTGTTTATTATTGAATTAATGTAATTCTAATTTTTGCATCTTTGTTTTTCAGAGAATGCCATGACAGCTTAGATATAAGGGATCACAAAACCTGTCCCTTCCTTCCTCCAAAAATTCCAGCTCTGTGATTGTACTTTTTCAATGATAGATTTAAAATAAGATGCATAGTTAGATATAGTTATTAGATCAAATGTGTATATGCATTGCTTTTTGGAGAAATAGATCAGTATTTGTCTATGTATTGTAAACTCTGAAAATTTCATATATATTTTGCTTATATTATACAGAAATGTAAAAATACTATTTTGCCTAATCAGATTGATTTAACTTCTAATAAAAAAAATGTAATTAGTGCAAATGACGATTCAAAATTCTGGTTTTAAAAAAATATTTTGTTACAAATGTATTTTGAAACATTCCTTTTATTGTCAATTCAATTGAGTAGAAATTGAGTATATTATTATGCTAGAAAGTTCTGGAAAAACTTTCATAATGCAGAACATGCTTGTTATTTTTAAATATATTTTAATGATTTGATATTTATTGTAAACAAAAATTTATTATATTTAAAATAATAAAAAGAAATTAAACATTTTATAGTTTTTTTTTAATCCACTCATCGTTCTTTTGGAATTATTAATAACTTTGTTGGTTAAAGAAAATGAAATATGTGTTCCTTTTAGACACAAATCATTCAAACGATAAAAGTATGTTATATTTTATGATAACGAAACTTTGTCATTTAAAAAATCTGACAGTTAATTTTTCAATTTCATTAACTAATGAAATTTCATTTCAAAACCTTTATACACTTAATTTTGTTATACAGTTAAGCCCACATATAGAACATTTCAAGGGGCAGCAGTTACTTCAAACAAGTGATATGATTCATTTTAGACTAAACAAAATTTAAAAAAAGAACTGTGACTGAAAATTAATTATTCTTGTGACGACTTCATAACTAAAAATAACTAAGAATTTTCTATCCTGAATTATTTTTTTATACAAAAGTCTTGTTTTATGTTAAATCACTGAAGTTTTAAGTGTTATATACATCTGGGGATAAATTATAAGCAAGGAATTATAGTATTAAAGTACCACAATTCTGTAATGGTATTACAAGTTTGTTATAAAAAGTTGCTGTATCCAAATGTGATTATGGCAACAGATAAAAAGTCATCAATTATTTGTTATTCCATATTTTTTAAAGTTTCTTGTGATGATATTAAGTTCTATTTGTATCATCCCCATCGCAACAGTTTGCAGTCTAAATCTATCATGGCCTTGATAAATATTTTCAGGACTTTTTAGTTGCAAACCACCCCCTAGGAAATACTCGTAAAGTCTGTCACTAAACGAAGACATTGGTTTCCAGGTTACACATTCCAGCTTGTGATATCCACATGCTGTGGGAACATTACAAAATCCATAACTACAAAACTGGTCTCTTCCAAACTCATCCTGTTGCCACACTTGAAAATAAAGTTTAGGCCAACCTAGAAAATAAATATAAGTATTTTATTTAAACATTGAAAATAATAAGTGTTAATTGTAAAATAAGATTTAAGACAGCTAAAAATATTATTAGTATTTTAGGAAATTTAGAATGTTATGCTATGTCCTCACTACGACATCAAACGCCACAAAGGCAACAAATGCCACAAAATTTGGCAACCGCCAAGGGCGCCAAGCAATGCAATAGCATGGGGGCTGACTCTGCCAAGTCGCCAAGTTTTGTTGCCTTTGTGGCATTTGTGGCGTAGTCAGGACATAGCCTTAGATATATGCCTTGAATAAAATCCGTATAATTGGAATTAAGACATAATTTAATTCAATTACTTAACAATCAAAAACCTGTACATCTTATGTGAGAAGGTAATTTTAAAAAGGCTAATTATTTGTTATTTCCCTCGTACAGCTACTTCACATTATTGCTTTTTAAAAAAACTCATTACAAATATAAATACATAATGAACAGCAGGTTTTTTTTCATACAATATGTTAGTATTATGCTGTGACAAACCTTGAATCCCTTTTATTGCATAATGAATGTCAACTGGGTGACACCAGTAATTCATTTCTCCATCTAAAGGATTGTCTATCTGAGTCTGGCCTTCTTTTAAACCTTCAACTACTTTCCAGTTACTACCTATAAAAAAAGCACATTATTGGTTATGACATAATACACTTACACTTTTAAAAAAGATTAATCAAGTAGTTTTTGTAACAGAATCGGTTACTTAGACCGCTTCCACAAAACATTTTGTGCTCAACAGAGAAAAATATGCAAAATACAGCATTTAATTCAATTTACACGCTAAATTCAGCTAATTTCATTTAGTTTATTTTAAAAATTCAATCCTTATTTCCTTATTGTTTGCTAAATTTATTTATATTTTGAAGAAAAGATATGTAATATTCCTCGCTCTTAAATCCAAGCAAAACCTTTTATATCAACATTAAAGCAATATATCACCTCCAAAACTTAACTACACCTAATGATTTTTAAATACCATTTAAAAAAACAAAAAGCAACAAAAAAAGACCTCATCAAAAGGAACAAATAGTATTAAAATGTCGTGATTCATTAATAAATGCTTAAATATAAAAAACATTACACCTTTTTGAAATAAGAAAATAGAACGCCTAGAATATCATACCTGCATGTATGCCCCATTTACAAAATAGATTATTTTCCTTGAATTCTGTAGCACCAATTATTTGACCAATGATATGTACCTCACACATTCTGAAAAATAGCTTTTAGCAATAAAACTTAATAAAAAATATAAAAAAATTGAGAATGACTAAACATATAAATTTCATTTTACAATATATTCAAGTTTATATGCAAAGCATTAACATCAGAAAATCCCTAAGGCTATGTCCTCACTACGACATCAAACGCCACAAAGGCAACAAACGCAACAAAATTTGTCGACCGCCAAGCGGGCCAAGCAATGCAATAGCATGGTGGTTGATTCTGCCAAGTCGCCAAGTTTTGTTGTCTTTGTGGCATTTGTTGCCTTTGTGGCGTAGTCGGGACATAACCTAAGGAAGGGCTTATTAACTGTCCACAACAAACTAAATAGGAAAAGGTGTCAGTATAAATACTCAAGCAATAATAGGTTCAGCTAGATGTGAAGAAATTTTATTAAGATTTTGACGTTAATGTTATTTTTATCATTTGTTTAGCCATCAAATAAAAAAAAAGATAGGGTTTGGCAGGGTATTTAGATAAAATCTTCAGTTAAATGTAAGACATTTCTGTTGGCATATCTTGTATTCTGTGTGTCAGAGAGGTTAACACAGTTCATTAAACTCAAATTTTTAGATATGTGTGTAATTTTTACAATATCTATCATGTCATACAATACTCAGCATTACAATATGTAATGCTTAGACTCGCATGTTACATGTATAGTTTACTATCACACATGATATTTTTTGTAAACGCCACACAACTCATAAATAGAGCTGAAAACCACTCATTATTAAACTATACTAAGACTAACAAATAATTAATCGTTCAAACCTATAAATTCTATTGAAAAAAGCTAATAGCACATCGCAATACAAATTATTGAATTTCAAAATATAAAAATAAATATTGATTCTTTTTTAGAAACATAGAATATACCTATAAAAATGTGCCAACGCAGTTACTTCAAGTTCTATGGGATGTCTGATTTATACTGAATTTTAAAAAGTAATATCTAATTTTTCGGATTAACAATATTTTGACGTTTATTCAGTACAATTTATATCCGAATTCTTTGCTTTAGTGTTCATTTATTATTATGTTAACATAATATTAACAGATTAAATAGTAAACCGAGTTTCATTTTTCAAGTCAACAAAAACAAGATATCCGTTGTCATAACAACCGGTGTCTTGTGTGTGGCTCTGTCTACACTTTCATTTTTCAATCTCGAATATTTCGGTCATGCGTTACTTAAGTTACAATACACAGAATAATAATTTGAAAGGCATGCAAGGTGTTTTAAGTGCATGCAGGTTTTAATTAACAATCAATGCGTTTAAAATTTATTTAAAATATGGAGTTTTAGTGTGGACATAGCCTCCAGCTCCAAACCAGAACGCTTCACTTATCGAATTAGACCATAGCCCCCTACATATAATGCCATCCAAGCTCGATCAAAATTGGAAGTCATGAGAAAGCTGTCAATAGATGGCGCCATCACGCAACAACGTGCATGTGTTGTTGTTTGTTTATATCCAGTTCGCTGTGATAAGAAATTTTGGTAACGAGTTCGAAATTTATAATTTTTTTTGTAAACTTTTTTAAATGCTACAAATAATGGCTAGTTTTTTTGCATCATACCATCCTATAAATCAAAGAAAGAACACGGTGTTTCTATATGGGAATGCCTACGAAATGGAATATATTAGGTAAAGAATTTTTACAATTAGTATTCTTTTTTGGCGAAAAAATTTATCATCTATTCTAAATATTTTTACTCTTAAAACTTTTTATAATGAATTAATTATTATTTGTTTTTCCCTTCCTAATATATAGTTTAAACACACATTTGTTTTTGTTCTTCTTTAAATGCACTTTATAGTTGAGTTACAAATTTAAATGATCTCATTTTAAAATTTTGTTGTCGTTCGAAGTTATGGTATTATTATTCAGGGACTGTTATTCTTAACAGAAGCAGTTTTAATAAGTGTTATAGTATTTGTTAATTTTTCTTTAAGAAGCCAAAACTATTTTTTTTAAATAATGTAACTTCTGAACAAGATTCTCATTACTTGTGTTTTAGTCTCCAGTAGAATATTCTTATACGGGGATTTTAAATGTATAGTTCTATAGCGTTTTTTTTAAAAACAGTTAAAAAAACAAAGAAACTCGTTACATGATTATGTTTTTAAAAAAATATGTGCTTGCTGTTTTTAGCTTTTTAATCTTAAATTTCTAAAAATTGTGATTTTTGGCAGATATATTCTGTAACAGTTTTTACACTATTCAAACATTATGAAGACTGAAGAGGGATTTTTTTAAATTTAAAATGGTAGTTTATGAATTTATCTGGCAAATAATATTGCTTGGAAGCAGAAACAAAATAAAAAAAATAACTCATCCGCTGGATCCGTCATTCACCACGAATTGCAAATACATTCCTACTAAAATATGCGAACGACTACCAAGAGATGGCGCGACCAGAGTACTTTTTGAGGACAGCCTGTGAATCCATGTTATTTCTCGAGTTTAGATGGCATTCTATGTAGGAGGCTATGATTAGACTTAGTCCAAACTTAATTTTGAATTTGAATTTTGATTGCTCTTGGATTACTTGTAGCAAGAATTTCTATATTTGCTCAACGCATAACAGAAGCATGAGTAAAAACGTGGAAATTAAAGCTAGAATACATAATATCCAACTATTTGTGGAAAAAGCTAAACTTATAGCAGATAAACCATCAGTGGTTGTTTTACATCAAACAGATACATACTTCCAAGTTCCGAAAGGAAGACTAAAGTTACGACAAATTCAGGTATATCGTGTAGATATTTCAATATAAAATTATATTTGTCCTTGAAAATAATGTATTTTTTATTTAACTAAACCCTGCGTTGCACGGGAGTTCATTTAATAACTGTGACTTGTATATTATGTAAACTTTAATTTATGTTATTTGATTCCCCTCCTCACTTGACAGTACCCCATCAGTACATTTTACGCCCCCCCCCCCCTCCTCCTCATGCCGATACCAGCATTTTTTTTTATTTGGATGTCATACTGAATTCTAACCTTCTTTTAATGATGTACAAACTCCATATTTTTAGCCTACTTTTCTTTTTTTAATTCGAAATAATTTTAAAAATGAAAAAGTAGGTATTGACATGCGGTCGATGTCCGTCTGTCCTTACCCCCCTTCCAAAATGGGTTCTATCAATCGGATCTTAAATTATTTTTTTTGTTAGAAAGCTATGACCTCAGAGACCTAACTTTCATACTTTTTGTCCGCCTGTCTGTACGTCCGGACGGACATAAATCTACTATCTGTCAGCGAATTTCCCATCGAATTAGCATTGAAATTCAATTTTGAGTCATTTAAATCACCGTTGCCAAACAAACAATGGCATGAGAAACTTTATTTATTTAAAAATATTTGAAGCAAAATAATTTTTTCATTAATCAGTTTCGAAAGACGTCATAAAATTTAGCACTATGTGATTCTTTGAATGTTCATGCATTGTTTACCAAGAAAGCGGCAAGGCATATTTTTTGCATACTATTATGCTTAGTTTTAATTTACATTTCTTTTTTTTTTAATGTAGTTTGGAGTAGTTTCATTACTTTTGTTATTAATAAATATTGAATTATTCTTTGAACTACAAATAAATCGTGCAGACGATAAATTATATTAAGTTAATTTGAGAAAGAATATTAAGGAAAATAGTTGATTTTGGCTTTTAGAAGTTTAAATTATAGCTGTATGCTGTGTTTAGTGATTTTTTTTCGAATGTGTATAAATCTAGGGTAGAAACGGTTGTTGATGATATTTACTGTTAGGAACCTAGTTGTTTTCCTATTAGAATTTCAGTAAGCATTTAAGTAACAGGAAAGTAGGCTATTTTAGTTCTTTAAGAACTTCTTGTTTAATGAGTATTCCTCAATATCTATTTATTTCCATTTATAAACTTAAAAATAGAAGAACAATCCATAAAATTAAATCAAATTTGTAAAAAAAAAATCAAATTAAGTAAATTTGATTTAGCATTAATGTCTAATAAAGATTTTAAATAAAGAAACCAAATAATGTTTAAATTGCAATATTACATATTAAACTTACCTGCTTTTTCGTACTTATACTTCATTTTCATGAAATTTCTTTTAAATTAAAAATTTCCATCAATCCAATGCTTACAACAATATGTGCAATGCTATTTCTTTGGAGAAATAGATTTGCTTTTTGCCTTGGTCTTTGGGCGGTAGTTTCGAAAAATCTTCTTAAATTACACCTTAAGTGCAAAAGAAATAAGCTCCTAAAATTTAGTATCTGGACCCCTAATAGTTTTGGCTGGTTGTTGATACGCTAGTCAGTCAGGACTTCTTCCTTTATATATAGATAAACATTTGAATCAATTAAAAGTATGTATGTCTCATGTAGTTACATTTTAAATGTGTAAAAATTTGTATTAATAAAATCTTTTACTAGTAAAATTATCGACAGTGTCATTTTAAGTAATTCTTGAGGGGTCAGAGTGGACCCAATAATTTTATTTACAACTACTAGTAGGTACCTATTTTTCAGCTTTGTTGGCAAATAATCAATAAACTTTTTTTTAAAAAGTGAAGTACGATTTTTTTATATGTTCTTAAATGAAAGAGCTGTCTCAAATGACTTCTCCGGTAGGATACTACAAGTTTTGGTTTGGGCAATATAAAATTGAGAGTTCATTGTACTAAGGAAAGTTCCAGATACTTTTTCCCCTCATTTTTAAAGTTTTATGATTTACTAAATATAATAAATAAAGATGATAATTTTTAGCCTTAAGTTTTTAAGTTTATTTAAGTCTTGTAAAATCTAAAGTAATAGGAAATTATTACAATTTTAAATGGTAAGTATAAAAGAGCTAGTAAAAATGTTTTTGGAATGAAATGTATTAATTGATAATTGTATCTCTTATTAGTAATTTTTTTGGTTTTTTGTAGGATCAAAAGACAGAGTTAATTTTCTATGATCGACCAGATACTGAAGGACCAAAATTATCAAACTATGATAAGCAAGAATTTCAAACTTCACAAGAAGCTGAAGGTCTAAAAGTAAGCAATTTTTTCACTAATATACTGCAGAAAATATTGTAAACAGGCCATATTATTATATCTCAGAGTACTTAGAAGTGTGATACATATATTTTCAGTAGTTATTGTCACAATAATTACTTGTTCAAAATTGAATAAACTAATGTTTATTACTAATTTCTTTAAATATTTTAATCTGCTTTATAACTTATGCATTAGTGTAGCAAGCTTAAATACTTTTGTTAATTAACATAGCATATAGAATATCTTATTAATGGCAGCTATTGCCGCTATTGGAACCATGATTATCTAAGAACCTGCTATATTTTTGACTTGTAACCAAATGTGGACAACTCTGTACTTTTAGCCCTGCCTATAATGACAGATATCTTTACAGAGTGAAATCACAAAAGAATGCAGATGAAAAGCATAAATAAAATTACTTTTGATACAGGGAAAAAAGTAGATAGAATGACTGACTCAATTGTGTTAAATTGACTAAGCCTGCAGACAAATAATAATGCAAACTCAAAGGTTCAAAACAGGCATCTGTTAGAGTAATTAATAGGGATGCACCGAATACCAAATTTGGCCGAATAACGGATATTCGGCCAAAGTCTAAGCCGAATATTCGGCCTACCTAAACCAATTTTTATTTTTTGTCTGATCTAAGTAAGTTGTATTTATTATTCATCAATTTCAATTAAACATAAACATATAAGTACACAATCACACAATAATTTTAATACAATATAGCTATTAAATTTTTAATTGAAGCAACACAGAATAAAGTAGTACTCGTTTGTTATTAAAACACTCCTTTTAGAAAGTGTAAATTGGTAAAATCACAACACGAAAACAGAAATATGAAAACCAAAACAGAAGTAGGTGGATCCGGTGTAGAATGAAAATCAGAAAAAAATAATAAAACCATGGCTTACAATATTATTATACAATTAAAATTAACTTTTTTTAATCTTTTAGTGAAAAAATTACAAATGTAATATATATAGTAATTGTTTTTTTTTTAAAGCCCACTCATTGTAACTGTTAACTTAAAGAGACATGTTTATTTAATATAACTTGAGTAAAACTTGATTTAACATTATAAATAACTAAAACTTAAGAATTTGAGTCTATTATAAAAGAAAACAAGTCCTGTTCGGGAATTTTTGGACGTTTTATAAGATGATAACTTGAAGAAATTTGGAAATTTTTAAATTTCACTATTCGGCTGAATAGTTAAGCTATTCGGCCAAACCGAATATTCGGCTAAAGTGGCCAAATACCGAATAGTAACCGAATATTCGGTGCATCCCTCCCTAGTAATTATCTTTCTAAAGAAGATAGGTGTTGGATTTTTTTTTTTAGGTGTTGGGGACTTTTGTGTGTCTTAAGTTTATATGACACCACTGAGCAGATGTGGTTACAACAAGAAGCTTTAACCAAGAATCTTAATTGTTCAATAAAATTTTAGGTTATCAAGTGCTTAAGAACAGGATTTTTTTTATTCATTTCACTTAACTTATAACTGCCCTCTAAAGATTAATAAAAAAATGTTGTTTACAGTATAACCTAGTTTTAATTTTCTAAATATAATATATCATTTGTAATGTTATTAATCTATTAAATCATTTTTATAGAAAGTATTGACATCTTCACTTGGGATTATTGGAGTAGTTAGTAAAGAAAGGCATTTGTTAATGTGTGGTCAGACTAGAATTCATATTGATAATGTGAAGGATTTGGGCCATTTCATGGAACTAGAAGTAATATTACATTTAATCATGTAAAAGCTTATTGTAGTATTTTTATAATCAAATCAATTTTAAATTTATAATTTGAACAATTTGTGTATATTATCTCGTATATAAAATATTAACTATAGAAATTGCACTAAAATATCATAATTAATATTAAAATAATAAACTAGCCTTCATCATAAAAATACATACAATAATATCACTTAAAGGCAACTGTTTATTGAATTTCAATATTACTTTTTTGTATCATATTTCCTTAAACTAATTTTTGATTTGATTTAGCTTTAGATATAAATATATTTCATTTTATTTTAACTACATATAATTGATTTTTTTTTAAATCAAGCTGTTTAAAAAAAGTTAAATTTATTATATATTTGATAAAATTGTAATATTCACATAATTTTTTGCCTCTAGGTAGTTTTAAATGAAGGTGAAACTTTAGAATATGGTGAAAAGGTAGCCAATGATTTAATGGAAAAATTAGGTATTTCAAAAGAGGATCTTATTTCAGGATCTTACATCAATCTTTTAACAAAAAGTAAATAAAGTTTTCTAAAATTTGTACTGTATACTTGAATAAACTATTGCATTGGAAATTTATGCCATGCTTTCCTGAAATATAGTTAGTTTTTTGTATGGAATTTATTTTTGTAAAAAAAAAATATTCAAAACAATAAAGAATAATTAACAGATTAAAGTATAGTTTAATCTTAATGAAGATTACTTTAAAATATTTTTAAACCAAAAGATTCCTTATATCTTGATAAAAGCACCATGGTACTTTTTTTATTTATTTATTGAACCATTATTTTAGTATTGCTTTAAGAACAATTTATACAATTACAAATATTAAAATCTGAATTATTCTTTTATTTAAAAAATTTCAGATATTTCATACAAAGTTTTTTAATTAGTATGAGAGTTTTTATAGGATCATTTTATTAAATTTTAATATTAAATATTTCTTTACAATTAATTTTTACACATTTCAAAACAATCATAAATTTGAAATAAGAATCATAGAAAGTATTTAAATCTGAATAATTCATTTTAACATTTTCAGACATTTCATACAAGAATTTTTAATCATGAGGACTTTTAGTAGGATCCAATCCTAACAACTTCATTTGTACTGCCACATCAAATAAGTAGTCATAGCACTCTGCCCTATAAAAGCAAAACAATTAATGATAAAATACTGCCATTTATAAAATTAAATTAATGACTATAAAGAAACAAATGTTTAAAATTACATAGTTTTAGCCTTTTGCCAAGTGTTTCCCCATACATACACACCATGCCTTCGCACTAAAATAGCAGAAGTTTCAGGATATTCGTCAATAGCAGTAGCCATTCTATCCTAATAGAAAACATATAACCCATTTATATAAGTAAAATTATGAAGAACCAATATTCAAAAATAAACAATTGTTAAACATAAATAGCAAATATTGTTTTTACATATTTATTAAAACAAATTTATACTTTCAAATCTTTTTCATAAGGTGTATTTTCAATAATAGGTACAATCAGCTTGTCATCATATCGGTACGTAACTCCTGTATTGCCTTTTACGATTCCCTAAAATTAAAAACGTCTGATATACAAACGACAATACTTGTGTCTTTTAATACTTAATATTTTGTATGCATATCAATTACTTACCTTAATCATTTCTTGATATGTAATTACAAATTCAGACCCAGGATATATCAAAGTGGCTAAAACTGCAGATTTGGAGTGAGAATGAATAACTGCACCTGCATCTGTAAAATTATAGACAACAGTAAATATACATTAAAGTTAAGCAGTGTGGAAAACTTACTATACTCTAAAATTCATTGTTTTTTCTTTAACTTTTGCTTGTGTATTCAATCAAATATTAATTTTATGTTCCACGTTATCATAATAGGCTTGCTTTTACTCTTTATGCACTGAATTAAATTATTTAATTTGCTTTAACTCTTTATGAACTTAATTTTAATTATTTGCCATTGCCTATTTTAAAGCTATCTGTGCAATTAATGAAGGTAAAAAATAGATTGGAATATAAAATGCACTTTATGGTGAATTTATTTTTGTTTTTCCTTCTATTTATAATAACTAAATTGCACTGACCAATTACGAAAATTTATTCAATTAATATGAATTACCATTTTAGTCTTTAATGTTTTGGAACTGAATACTGCATTAATAAAATCCCCACTAACACCTATTTTCCATTAAACGAAGCATTTACATTAGGTTAGATAAACATATACATCTTCCAAGATTGCAACAACCATTTAGACAATACAATCAGGATCAATAGTGAACAGGTATTTCTAATCTAAAGCAGAAATTTAGCATTAAATTATGCCTAATGACAAAATCCTCCTGTGCTCTTAAAATAATTGGCCAAAATAAGCAAATTCCCATATGAAAGAATAGCCTGCATGTAGCTCTAGTGCAATTAGTTAATTCAACCAAATGGGACCATATTTCTAAAATAAAAAAAACGGACATTCCATTGTCGCCGCATCCTAACAATTTTTCATTATGCACCCTCCTCCCTTAAATGTCAGACAATGGCATAATTAATATAGTAAATAAAAACAACTAATAACGGAGAAATAATTTATAAATAGTTTGCATTATCCCATTCAATTAAATATGTGAAAAACTAATACAATAATTTTTAGTGTCATTCAATCGGAATGTCTGGTCATATTAACCAAAATCCTATAAGGGAAGGATTCAACAAAAAATCTTTTTATTATATTCGCTCCATTTTAAAAAAGTGGAAACAGTCAGACTCACTTCTCTTGTCGTAGGCATTCATGAATAATGGAGTGCATTCACTAATCTTCAGTTTCTTCTCGGGTGGTGGTGCACTTATTATGCAACCCTTTGGGCTTATCACAAATATGTCATCAGACTTGATTCGTTCTTTTTGAACACCAGATGGGGCGATGTAAATTTCATCCCTTTAAAAAGTTAGCAATAGAAAGTGAACCACTATTTTTTTTATTCTTACTAATAAAATACACATAAAAATTATAAAATAAATTTTCTTTTTTATTCACACGAATATACTAAGCTACTTCACTACTTTTAAGATTCAAATTGTTGATGTTTATGTCCAGGAAAAACTTTTTTTTACTTAACAATATTTTTAATTAACAATCAGCACTTGAATAAAATGTATACACAGACAATGTGATACCTAAAATAAAATATGCAACAAGCTGAGGAAGAAAATAATTATTTGGCTTTTGAAAATGAAATCTGAACGGATGAAAAACTAAAGCATCTTACCCATGCTTTATACTTATGCCTCCACCAGTTCCAGTTACCCAGCCAAGAGTATAAAATTGTCTACATAGGTCTGGTATAATTAATCTGGGGTGCTCCTGCAATAGAAAATATTATTAGTAAAAGTTAGTTTACTATGATCAACATTTAAGTACAAGAAAAGGAAGAGAAACACCATTTTTACTTTCAAATACAGTAGAGTCCCGCTTATCCGAAAGGTACGGGACCGGAGTACTTTTGGTTAATCGAGATTCCATAGGAATTTTTGGATAATCCGGAATCTTTCATTTCACGCCTAGGAAAACGCTGAACTGATCAAGAGATAGTCGCAGCGGTAACCAGGGATGAAAACGAACCCGATAATAAAGATGAGCCCGAGTCTAGCAAGTGCAGCATTTCTCATACAGAAGCTACAAAAATCTTAGATCAGGCTCTTCGATACATGGAAGCACAAGGTGAAACCACTACTTCAGGCATCCTTTTGTTAAAAGATGGGGGACAGTGCTGCTTTAAAATGAACCAAAATTGACCGGCAAAAAAAATTACTGCATATTTTGAGAAATAAATCCAACTTTGTAAGAACATATATTTTTTTATTTCTTTATGCGTTTATGCATACATTTCAAATTTTAGCAAAATAAAATTCTGGAGCCTTTCGGTTAAGCTGAATTTCGGATAACCGGGACTCTACTGTACCTAATATGAAATATAAGTTAATGAAAGTATTGCGATGGGGTCCAAAATCCGAAATGGAGATTTTGTGTGTTTTACATGTTTTGGAGGATGCTGATTCTAAAAAAGTGTTTTTCGAACATTGGTCAGTCTGCCTGAAACTACTCTACAGCTGGAACTAAAAGGGCTATGGACTTCGAATTTAGTACAGGAGTACCTGTCAGATGACAAAATTGTGCATGTGCAAAAGGTAGCTGCCATAGAAATTTTTAGGTTTTACTAGCAGCATTGCTGAAGACTTCAAATTAGGTACAGGAGATAGAACTTTTCAGGTTTTAAAGTTATTGAAATTAGTTTTTAAGGTATAGCATACCTATAAATGTGTGTATTGGTTTATTGAGCAATATTAAAAGTTGTGTAGTGTTACACACCGCTAGTTTAATTCGCATTTTCCACGTTGTTTTGAAACTCAAAAAAATATAGGAGAAAAAAAACTTAGTCCTTTGATAAGAAGCTTTACCTCTAAAATTATATTTATGGTTCTAACAAATTCTACAATAGAAACATAATTTAATCCATAAAAACGGTTAGAAAATATTTTTCCAACATCTTTTTAATGATCTGATAATGATCATGTTGTAATTTTTAATTTGCTGTCATAATATTCCTAGTTTTTAAAAAATTAACCGTTTTGGTATTACTATTTTAAAAATTACTATTTTACTGATTACCAAATATAATTTTTTTTTAATATTTATAAAAATATATTTAAAATAAATACCTATGAAAAACTTACTTCATCGTTTGCAGAGTTTGATATATTATTTTCCATTTAGTATTATTAATGAAATACGAAAATAAAAATAATAATGGATATGATTGTTATATAGTAGAAAGGCTTTTGCACCAGTGTAGTGACTTGCAGTTGTACGCATACACTTGAAATCAAAAGCCGTATCTGATTGTTTAATGTTTATTACATGTCAAGATGTTTACATTTTCGAGCCCTGATCCACAGGTGATATCCATAGGCTGTGTCCTGACTACGACATCAAATGCAACAAAACTTGGCGACTTGGCAGAGTCAGCCACATGCTATTGCATCGCTTGGCGCCCTTGGCAGTCGCCAAGTTTTGTTGCATTTGTGGCATTTGATGTCGTGTTCAGGACACAGCCATAGAACAAGTTGCCGTTCTTTCTTCATAAATGTTGCATTGGATGTTTGAACCAATGAGCTTTGAATTTATATGAGAAATACTAATTATTATTTATTTTTGATTCAGAATCAGTATATCGGAAAATTATTTTTTTCAAAAAGTTATATTTTGTGCATGAACGATCAAATTTAAATAAAAAATTTAATAAAAGTCAGACGCAAACTTTCACTTCGACCTACAGTTTACATTACACTTTGGTAGGTGTGTTGTCTGTCAGTTATTTCTACCTACATAGTTTTGTTTTATTTTATTTAAAACAAACTATTTATAAGAAAATATGGCACAACACCAAATAAATTTTGAAGCATTCCTTCTGTTGTTGAAAGTAAATTTAGTTAATTTTTTGGGTCTATAATTTGTTTTATAACATAGATTGTACCGGTAATTTTTTGGATACATTAACTAAAATAAGATAATTAAAATTGACTTAATGATATTCTTAAAAATATTCTTTTATTGCTAACATGACACTATTTTATATCCTACACTTTGTTTTTTTTACACAGAAACATTCGCCAGATCTAAAATTGGAGAGAAAGAGACAGAAAAAAAATCTAAATTAGTTATCTTACTTGTGATTCCTGACTCCATAGGAATGTTAGAATCCTATAATAAAACTTTCCCCATAAAAGTCGCAAGGTCTAATTAAATTATTCTATAATCCTTTTATAATTTTTTTGCTTTTAAATTTAACATTTCAATACTTGCAATAACCACACAATGTCATTCAGTTTGGGATGTTTTATCTCCAGTGAGGGCCATTGCGTTGTGTCTTGTCTGTTATTAGTCTTTTAACTTAAATTCTATATTGTAAGAAAGTTTTTCTGCTATTTTAAAGATTCATTGATTGATTGTCAATATATTCTTGATGATTTACATTAAATTATGTTAACCTATTAAACGGTGCTATGTGAACTGTGATGTTAACATTTAATTCTGTATACCTTTTGAGGTTCAATGCAAGTCTCAAATCATACTTAGTATAATTTTTTTTATCAATCTTCATTTAGTTAGGAGGTACGATATGGTCCTAAAATGAGAGTTTTGCGCTCTGGAGAGTTAAAAAAAACAAGTGGGTTTGTAACAGAATCTGTCAATCAGCCTGCTTCTACACAACTTTTGTGTTCAACAGGAAAAAAGTCGCCAAACACAATATTAATCTATATACATAAAAGGCAACTTCCGTTTGTTTGTTTGTATAAGACACGAGATCTAAAGAACCACGCAACAGATCGTCACGAAATTTGGCACAAAAATTCATCTCATCTCCGGAACAAACATAGGCTAAGAATTTTTCGAATAAGACTATTCCTTCTATCGTTTTTGAACGTTTTTATTCGAATTTTCTGAAAAAACTACACCCCTTTGGCTCAAATCCGATCTTTTTTTACTTTCCTGATGCCAAAGGCTGAAAAAATTAAATAAAACTTTTAACGAAAACATTTAAAATTGAAAATGTTTATTTTATCCTGTGCCATTACCTTCAGAAACTAATTTCATTATTTGAAAAATAATTGACATGTTTCAAGTGACGTAATTCCGCCAGTCTCCATTCCCGGATTTTATTGTGGGTTTATTTGGTGATTTTTTCATTGATTTTTCTGTTGACTGCATGTATGCATATGTAAGCAATAAATGTATAGTTAAGCTATTACTGAACTATGATGGTTAATAAAGGCCATCGCACTAGAGCTGCATATTAGTGTTTTATGTATTTATTTTTTCGCCAATACGTTGCCAAACTCGCCAAATTATAAACTAAAACTCGCCAAATGGGCAATTTCTTTTATAAATAATTTATAAGCTGGTCGGTTGCATGAAGGTCATTGTGTTAGAGCTGTATAATGGGTGTGTTTATAGCTATATCTATTTTCTCGCCAAATTATTTCCCAAAACACGCCAAATGAGCTAAAAGGTTTTATGTATTTATGAGGGAATTGTGATGACATTTATGAGGGCATTTTTTAAAATAAATGTTTGAGACCATTTAAAGATTTAGATGTTTTTCCATTTTTAATTCTTACTGATTATTTTTTACTTAAATGTGTATTATTTTTAATTTGAGCTTCTTATCAAAGGTATTTTTGAAATTAATATTAATCATTACTATATCCAAATTGGGTAATTAAATGGAAAATTACTGGGTAATCTTCACATCTTATGTAACTAAAATGAAAGAAAAAAAATAGTTCAATTGACTGTTAAATTATTTTTCCACCTCTACCTGTACAACGTCGGGTATAACAGCTAGTTCTATTATAACTCTTTAAACGCTAAATTCGGCTAGTTTCATTTATATTATTTCGAAAATTCAATAATTATTTCTTCATTAATTATTCAATAATTATTATCGTTTGCAAAAATCAATTTATATTTCAAAGAACAAAGATGTAATATTCCTCTCTTTTAAATAGAAACAAAACATTTCATATCAACATACAAACAACAATGTATAATAATGGATGTACTACTGAATGTTAAGAAAACACGGCCGTTGCCAACAGCTGGAAGAAAACTCTTTGGCTTCTTTTCTAATTTGGCGTTTTTACTTGGCTCTAATTCTTCCAGCGATTTCATCGATCTATAAATGTTACTGGATCGACCAAAATACTTAGAAAAATGAGGCCACTGCCAGATCTATATTAGCGATTGTTTTGGTTTTCTTTTATTTGGAGGAAGGTGTGGTGAACGAATGTAAACAATATGAAATTTAAGTATTATTTTTAGGAGTAAAAAGGTATTTGGTATACAATTTTATATTCTCTTTCGAAAATGAATTTATATTATTAGTATTTATTCATGTTGTTATTGACGGTGTTTGGAGAAAGGGAAACATTAGTTTTTCGATGAAAAATAAAATGAATAATTTTAAATAAAATTTTATTTACAATATTCTAAAAAAGAAAATCATTCTTCATAAATAATAATAATTTTCTAATTAACGTTTTATTTGTCCGTGAAGTCCGCCGACACAGGACACAAGAATTGCCCATTTTTCACTTTTCTGTAACTATGATGAAACGAAAATTAATATATTTCACGATTGATTTCTGTGCATGGTCATCAACCGTCATCATCAGTATTGGTTGCAGAAGTAGATATGTGTTAACACTATATCGCTACTTCCAGTTATATTTAATTCAAAAATTAAATTTTAATTTAAAAAATTTGACTGTGGCGGTCAAGTTTATAAAAACTGCCAAATGACATCATTTTTCTTTACTGCACAAGCGCTGGAGTCAGACAAACTGGTAGCACTTTATGAGATCCTTTGCCATTGGAGCGAGACACGGCTCCATACAAAGAATTGCTTAGTGAAATATATTTGACGTCATTTCAAACTGATTGATGTCGCATAAATAAATTTCATTTTATTTATTATTTAAAAGAATTAAAGTTTCTCGAGTGATTGTTGTGAATGGCAATGGTGATTTAATTCTAATAAAAATGCTTCTTATGCTTTTTAAATGAGCATTAAATTTTGCAGTTTTTTAAATAATCAGTCTTCGGATTCAAATTTTTTTCTGAGATGTTCAATGTCTTCTAATTTCGATGCGCTGAATTTTTTGACGTATCATACTTGTCTGTAGCATTTGTAGTTTGGGCTATGAAAGTGGGTGACGGACAGACAGACTGAACGATTATAATACCTTCCACTTTTTACATTATAAACGTAGTGTGGAAGCTAAAACTACCGGAAAATTCTAATTACAGTACGTTAATTTTTTTACTCCTGTTTGTTACCAAATTTTAAAAAAAATACCCTATTTTCCCCATCTTTAATTTCCTTTGACTCTTTTACTCAAATTAATTATTGTTTGTGAATTATTTTTTTCTTATAAAATAAAAAGTTACAACTTTGCTTAATTAAAAAAAATTAAATACAATTTACGATAAACACCAGGAAAGCCAGAAACTTAAATATTCAATGGAAACAAAAAAAAGTATTTTTTAATTACTTGTGGAGGGAAAAAAAATATTAATCAATGTGCTTTCCAAAATAGAAGACTTGGTGCATAATGGGGTAAACATAAAAAAAAATTGTAGCTACTCCTCTCTTGTTTACTTTTATGAAGACTATAGTTTGAAAAGTTGTTAATATTTTTGTTTTTATTGTAGGCATCTTCTAAACAGCAAGTTGTCGAAATTTGCCAAGATGCTTTCAAACATCGTGAAAAAGAAATTACACCTAACCTTGTACTGAAATCAGTTGCAGAAAAATTAGGTGTAGGCATTGCTGAAGCTTCCCAAGTATGATCGCATTGTATTTAGACATTTGTTAAAGAAGTGGGGATAAAAGTTGTAGTTTTAGAATATCGGAGCAAAAACTTTTTTTCATAAAATCAAAATTTTGTCTTAAAATGTCTGGTGATTTTGTTACAGCTTTTTAATATTGCAGATTTTTCTTCTTAGATACAGAATATATTGATCATTGTGGATGATGATTAATGTAGGGCCTTGATCGATGCTATGGGGATTTTTTTTCCCAACCCTAACTATATAAAACAAATCTTTAAATCCAAAATGTTTCAATCAGAACTTTTACTTTGTATGGTGTTTTGTAGGTTACTAATAGTTACAATTGCTCTCATAGAAAAAATAACAGTAATACTATTGATTAAAGAAAATAAGTGTGTGGGGAGTACTAACTAAAATGTTTATTATCGATTTGTGTGTAAAATTAATTTTTATAATTAAATATTGGTATCTATAATTATCCAAAGAAATACTGTCTTTAAATTATCCTCAACCAACAATCTCACAATCCATTAGAACCCAAAAAAATCTAAGTCTCTTCCGCTAAAAAGCCATGTTAAGAGGGATTCTTTTCAATTTTACCGACTTCGGATGGATACAAGGATCCTAGACTTGTTTCTGTCCCAACACTGGAAATTAAACCCTCATATATACAAGTATACAAGGATTTCGGAATGTCCCACGTATCCATGTATACAGGGTCCATTATAATGAACCCTGGATTAACCAACACAGGGGCTTAATGGTACTCAGTGCTCTCTGTAGCAGGAACTAATCAGCAGAATTTAACCTAATTTAATAGAGGCTATTTATGAACATTGGAAAGAAATCATGAATAAATATTAGGGCCAGAATGGTATTTCTCCCATAAAGTTAACTTAGAAAGTATACCCCACTTGCTCTGAGGACATTTATGTCCTGTTCAAAAGCTGCTTCCTTTTTAATGTATGTGTTCCTTGTAATACAAATAAAATATCAAATTTCAGAAACAAGTTTGCCAACACAATGTTATATTTTACGTAACAGATGGAAACCTTGCTATTTACCTGTCATATGTACTTTTTATATTGAGAATTATCTGGCACCTGTTATACCTTTAAAAGATTGTGAGTTCAATTGAAAGATTTACACAAAATGTATTGTGATAGCCAATCATTAAAATGTCATGAGTTCAAGTAAAGAATAAGGAAGGTTGTCTTTGATGCTGCATCGAAAAGATAGATTAAAAAAAAATTACTAGAATTTTTAAAAATAATTTTGTAAAATATTCAAAACAAAAATATTTTAAATAACAATTTAGAATGATGTTCAATCTAAATGTTTATGCATCTAAATATTAATTATACCCTACTAAAATATATTTAAATTATATATGTCAACATTTTTTATTCATTTATTTTAAATTTATATTTTTTTCAGCTCACTACAAATCTGGGTATTTTAATCAAAGTTGTATTATTTCATGGACACTCAACATTAGAAAGTGTGTTTTCTCTTTTCCCAGAAGATTTTCACAAAAATCTAAGAGATTTACTTTCCAAAATAATTATAGAAAATTATTTAGCCTGGAAAAGTTCTGCAGTTAGTGATTCTGGTAATTAACCTTATTGATCCTTACCATTTTTTAGTTTTCAGTTGATCCTATGAATTTAAGGTTTAATTATGCTTTAATATTTAATTCTAGTGTCCATGCCAAAATTAACAGAATTTGACTGGAGAGTCGATTTAAAAATGGCTTCTGGCAAAGTAGCGAGAATGAGTGAGCCTACCTGCATCTTACATTTGAAAGTAAGTCTTAATTTTATTTTGGAAGTTCTTGCCCCTTAGGACAAAACTTTAGATGAATAAGGATTAACGTGTACCAAAGATGAGGAATTGTAAGCTATTTAAAGTATCATATAATGTCAAGTTAATTTATAAAAATGTATGATACATTTTTGTCTCAACGATAGTTTAGAAGCAATACAGATTTGACACATGTGAGCTGATTCCAAAGTAAAACTATAACCATAATATAAATTATTTTATAAATAAACATTTATAGTATACGGTTGGCATCCAAAATAGTTAAAAAGGAAGTAGACTTGTTCTTTCTTTGAATGTGTGTGCCAAATAAAAATATTTCGATTTTCTATCTCAGAAATGCCCTGTACAAAATTATAAATTTTTGTTATGTTTTTTTTAGATTCATGATCCAAGTTTGCCAGAACACCATACAGACAGACTACAAACTCTTAATATTGAACTTAGCAAAGAAAAACTTGACACAATGTTGAATGGTTTAGGACGTATTAGGGATCAATTATCAGCGGTAGCTAAGAAATAAGAAATATTTTTCTATCAAAAGATCACATTTTGTAATTCAATTGTTACCATAATATTGTTTTGAAATTCATCTTTATTTTTTTTTACTGGTACAATTATCGTTTTGTCTTTTATTCACATTCCTTAATTTGCATGATTCTTAGCATTTTCTATTTGTAAATTAGTTTTCTTTTCCAAATGTTGAATGGTTTGTAAATAAATCTATGTATGATGCTAAGATATGTAGTTTGTGATTTCTTATTGCTTAATTTGTATTTTTATGTGCCATAAAATAATTAAATAAATTTGTAATTATGTTAAATATTTGCATTTATAAAAATAGATTACAAAGGGATTAATTTTTAATGCAACAGAAGTTTAAGAAAATATTTTTACGTGACTTTTGAAATAGCGAATCTTTAAAACAATTTTTATACAGTACTAGCTTTATAAACCCGGCGTTGCACGGGGGTACCCTTAATAACCCTAATTAGTAGGGTTTTTTATGTAAACTTTTATTTTATACTAATTGATCCCCTCTCCACTGATCCACTCCATCAGGATATTATAATCCGATCGCCTCCCATTCTGATATGACGGGTTGATTTTATCCAGGCCCTTCCAGGAGTTCGAGGGCCCATAGGCCCCTGTTCAAATTGCCAGAACAGCTATATGATATAATGGCCTGTTTCTATTTCACGATTAGCGCAAAACGAAACTGCCCAAATGTGGTAAACATTACACTTAATATTTCATACAACTCGATTGGGCTAGGGGACCCAGTCGGTAAAGACTTTCGTCTTGCAAGCAGTAGGTCCCAGGTTCAGGTCCGGGCATCGCCAAAATAACTGCCGACCTATAAACGGCTCGTGCAGCCAAAAAATGTCAGAAGAATAATACACCGTGTAGAGGAAGGGCACTTTAAATATCCTCCAAATTACCAACGGTGCGTACGATGTCGCCCTTAAAAAGTTGCATTGGGTACCTACCCACGTGTCGGCTCGTAACTTGACTGTGGTTCTAAATTACGACTCCATTTTCCAATATCCCTCGTGTGTAGCTTTAATGTGACGATAATTCAAATTAACCCTCACCTATACAACTGGATGGGAATAGCTACCCTACGTTAATTTTCAACTTTGCCAAGAGCCACCAATGCCAAAATTCAATAGGCCATTACGCCATCTTAACATCAAAAAACAACACAGACATTCATCCTCTTGTATGGTTGGAAAAGTTTTATAAAGTACAAATTCTTTATTTATGTCGAATATATTCCGCCATATCTTCATTTCTTACTTACCATTTGTAAACATCAATTAAATTAAATTCGGAAACGTAATTAAAATCTAGTTGAGGAAATCTGATCCACCATATAAAACAAACAAAAGATTTAAAATCAAGAAATAAAATACTGATATTCAAATAACAATCCAGAAAATTAAACCCACATGCTCTTTTTTTTTCTTCTTAATTTTCGTTCGCGCTGCAATTTCTTTAAATTGAATTAAAAAGTATAAATTCTAATCTTACAATGCTATTCCTATAGGGAAATCGGCTCACGTTTTGCACTCCTACACCCGTTTGGATTTGTAAAAAAGTATCCTATAGCATATTCCTGGTTCTAAGCTACCTCCCCACCAATTCTCAGCCAAATCAGTTCAGCCATTCTTGGGTTATAAATAGTGTAACTAACACGACTTTCTTTGATATATATAGATTTCCAAATTGTATGCAAGTTAAGTTTATTGGTTATTATTCTGTTTTATAAACAATGCTTCGCAAAAGTCAATCTTTTTAACCCTCTCAATCCAAACTTTTTATTTTTTATTCCGAAAAGCTAAAATTTGTTAAATAGACTGTGTGTGTGATTAAGCATTCAGAATGAAATGGAAAAAAGCCGGGGGGGGGGGGGGGGGGGGGGATCATAATTTTAAAAATAAAATTTTAGATGAGCCCAAATGGCGTCATTGAAAATTAAGTATCAACGAAGGTAAAAAGTGAATGATGTCATTTGGAGTTAATGCAAATAGTTTAAATATTTATTTAATAAAATTCTAAGAACAATATTATAAGCAACGCTTTTAGGACATAGTGCAACTGCTAAACCAGATTAGAAATTTACATGAAAGTATTTCAAACAATTATATAGCTGTTCAGGAAATTAGTTTAATATGCATTACTATACTTAATGTGACAAAAAAATTGAAACTAGTGTTATTGATGCAAAATAGTAAATTGCAGTTCTTGTACATTACTCTTGAAAAAGCTTTTGGGAATAATTTGCATCTTATTTTCTCAGTTTTACTTCAATGTCATCACTGATTCTAACTTTTTTTTTTCTTCCACTAATGTGTCCTTTCCAGCATAGATTTCAAAGTCATACAACATACCACTCGTGAAATACATAAAAAAATTATATTATATATATTATATATATATATATATATATATATATTATATATATATATATATATATATATATATATATATATAATATATATATATAAATATATATATAATATATATAATATATATATATATATATATATATATATATATATATATATATATATATATATATATATATATATATATATATATAGCATGCATGAACTTTTTACCTTGCAATCAATAAAATCTTTACTAAGCGCAATGAGAATCCAAATATTATCTAATATAAATAACTTGCCAATAATAACCTGCTAATCCAATGGAATAAAGTTGTACACGAATCCCCAGTGACTCCGTTTGAAATCATAACTTTTGAATAAATTGTAGCAATTTTTTTTCGAAACTATATTAGTTACAAATAGTTAAAATTCCATTTTTAAACATTTAAAAATGCAATCATGAAAAATTTAAGACCAATTTATTTAATAAAATTGTATCAAAATGAATTTTATTTTAACATGTTTTTGATATTTTCATTTGACTAAAAAAACATTTAATGCTTCAAAAAACATGGTTCTTTCATCTAACGATACAAAAAGAAAATATAATTATAGAAAAATGTAAGGATATTTAATAAAATTTATTTGAAATAAGTGAGTTTAACTAGGTGAGGAAAAAAAATCACAAGTTTGATTATTCCAAATGAAATCAATGGGAATGAAAGGGTTGAAGAAATGAATGAACTGTTACGTATACTTTTTCATTAATTTTGAAATAAACGACACTTTTAATAAAAAGTTTATTTATAAAACATAAACAAATTCAACTTAGCACACAATATATTTGACTGGAAATATATATTCTATATGTTTCTAAAAAGGAACAAATATTTTTTTTTTGAAAAACAAATGCCAGACAAAACATTTAAGTAACAAGAAAACATCAAGTTCCTCTAACATATATTATTGCTTTCATTAATTGTGCAACTTTATATCCTTATATCAATACAGTTTGTAATAATCTGTTTCATAAGAAATCTGAAAATTAATGCTGTAATTTAACTATTGTTTAAAATACATTACAATTTAGATTTAGGATCACATACAGATTTTTAAATTTTTTTATATTTCCAAACACCATTTTCAAATTTCATACAATAGCAAGTTTGTGGATACGTTAAGTCATAACTGTAGATTTTAATGACTAGAAAATATATAGCATAAATATTTGTATTTTTTAAAACTTAAATATACTGTTTCAATATGACTAGAATAAAAATATTATATATAATTTTTCTTTAAATATCAGTTTTTTGTGACTTAGTTGAAATACTTTTCACACATTTTAATGCATGAGTTTATATACTATTTATGTTTTGAAACAGTAAATCTTTGAAAAAAAGAGTGCAAGTTCAGTACTAAAACAGCATAACATTGAAAAAGACTGAAAAGATTTTCTACATTGAAATATTTGCACAGTGGCACCCACATACATTTCCAAATTTACATTAAATGCAATAGGTTAACCTTAATATTACTTTGTGTATTGATAGAGATCAAAATAATTTAATATTTTAATTGTAGACAGTTAAGCATATTGCAGGCTGCGACATTATAAACATCTAACCAATAAACAAATATAAGACTAACACATGATATAAAATATAATTAATTCGATAAAACAATAAAATATAATACTTAATCTTGTTAACATTGACAAATAAGGTCACTTTGTCTTGTTAAATGCCTAAGAAAATTCTAAAACAAAACGAAAAAATCAATACTGTTTGAATGTTCAGTAAATTGAATAGAAGTTGGAAAGCAGGACTTAGATATAATGTGATGGCTGTTATTAATATAAAATTTGGTAAATTTAGTCACATAATCAAAAAGATATACACAATAAAATACAAAATAACAGTAAAAATGAAAACCTGGCTAAAAGCCAAGACCATTTTTTAGGCCTTGAACTCTGAAATGGCCACACTTTAGCTTCGCCTTCTCATAGTTAATTGCCAATAGCATATATCTTGGTTTTTAAGGTCTACGTAGAATTTTAAATTGTGAGAGGGTGAGGCATTTAGCTCAGTTTCCATTTACACTTGTTTTAAGTAATACTTTTCTTTAATGCATTTACTGTCAATCTGTCCAAATTTCTCTTACACAAATATAGGCACTTTAACAGAATCCTGTTTCTTCTTCATGCAACCAGATTGACTCTATAGCAATACCTCTTTATAATAAACTTGTAGCAGTTAATAGTATCACTCGATATATATACACTAATTAATAACACACCTAAATATAATTCCGAAAAGCAGGAAACACGGCCTCGTCTCATCTAGTCCTCGAATACAGAAAGTCAGAGAAGAATTGTCTGAGTTTTTATCCCTTAAGTGTTTGGCATTGTTAAGTTCATTGATATTGCATATTCTTTTGGTTACCAAGGCATCATTGGCCTCTGTGTCGTAAGAAGCTCCATCGAGAACTGCCTGTATGTGGTTTATCATCACACACCCACAGCAGTTTGGGGAGAGGTCAGCTGTCCATTGTCCAAAGGTTAAGGCTGTGTCACCTCTTGTTCGACCGCGTGGGTGTATTTCCTTCTGTGTGACTAAGTCTCTCGTATCCAGCCGTCGCTTCTCTGCGCTTTCGTTGTTCGACTCCAGTAGCAACATAGGAGAAAACACATAAAACCGCATAACAAATCTGGCCAGACTGAAAAAGAGGAAAAGAATGCTGGTCAGAGATAAGCTAAAAGAGAAATTTGTTTTGTGCTGTATCAAGTGTTTAACTATACACTGCTCAAAACAATTAGGAAGGACTTTGCGTACTTTTGTTAACCCTTTCAGTTCCAACTTTTTATTTTTTATTCTAGAAATCTAAAATTTGTGAAATAGATTCATTATGCATCCAGAATAAAATGGTAGAAAACAACAGGGGAAAATAAATCTTAATATTTTAAACTAAAATTTAAGGGGAAAAAATTGGAATCATAACTTTTGAATAAATTATAACAATAATTTTTTTCAAAAATTTATTTGTTAAAAAAAGTTAAAATCAGTTTTTAAACATCTAAAAATGCAAGCGTAAAGAATTTAGGGTAAATTTATTTCTTAAAATTGTTTCACAGTGAATTTTATATTACAGTGTTTTTCATATTTTCATTTAATTAAAACAAACATTATTTAATTCTTCAAAAGACATGATTCTTCCATCTAGCTAAAAAATAAGTGCGAGCTTAACTTAGTGAGAAAAAAAATTGCAAGCTAATGATTCCAAATGGAATCATTGGGGGTAAAAGGGTTTAAACCATGTGCTCCTCTAATTGTTTTGAGCAGTGTACAATAAATTAAACCGCCCACTCAGTGGGTGTGAGGTATTACATGCCCACCTCATTAGCCCAAGATTGCAGGTTCCAACCCCGACTGAGTCAAATTATTTTAAGGATGGTAATGTTTTTGGCATGCATGCCATATGATTATGTGGCATGTAAAAAAGAGCCCGAGTACACATTTGGCTTGGGTTATCTTGATAAAGTTAAATCTCGGCATACTTTAACAACCACAGAGAGCTCAGATTCATAGTAATCTAAGCATCAAAATTAGTAGTGAGTATGTTGCCAAAAAAAATGGCTCTCAGTTCTTGGAAATATGCAGTTTGCAAAAGTTTGATCCAGCTAAAAAAAGCAGCTATGTTGAAATGAAAAACGAAACCTGTTTAAATGTAGAAAAGTTAAAACTTTGTAATCATAGGGCTGCAAAATACACACAAAAAAATAGGTAACTTAAAATCTTTCAACAAATTTGCATTTGTTTAAGTGATGTCATACGTCAGTAGCTGACAACTATGTCCCATTGGGGTCACAAGACCTAAAAGAACATGATAACATTGCCATATACAGTCTGTATAATATTTATAATATGGCACGATGGGGAAATTTCATTGCCACTGCACTAAATGACAAGATAATTTTTCACCTATAAAAATGCAATAAGTTTGAAATGTTAGAATAAAATAAGTTTTTTTAATCTGTATCTATTCTAAAATTTGTAGATATGACTAAAAGTTATTTACTTACCATGGACGATTTGTATTTTCTCTGAATTATTTGTCTTGTTTTGGGGTCTAAAAGAAAAAAAAATGCAATAGTCAAATACTATGTATAAGTTAAACAGGCAATATATTTTATTGAAATAGTCATTCTTTGCATTAAATAAAAAAATTATAAAACCATTAAAAATAAAATATTGTTAAAATTGATTAGACTGAGATATTTGCCTAATTTGTGTTTTGATTCAATATTTATTATTATAAAATAAAAAACTGGCATAACACATAATAATGAAATTTCCAGCAAAAAAATCTTATAAAAAAAGTGAATAATGTTCAATGCTGCACAATTTAGTTTTAAATTTTTATGTTACTGATTAAAAAAAAACTTGCATTGATTAAATAATACAACAACAAACATATAATCAATCACATTTAAGTTTAAATTGTATTTTAAACTTTCATAAAGAAATAAGAAACATGCACATGCAAATACATTCCTGGATAGTAAAACACCTAGACATTAAGACAAATTCATGCCGAAACACTGACAAAAACACTTGAATAAAAGTATAGGTACATGAACTTGTTAAAAAAATGTGCACAAGTATGTTAATGTGAAATCTATATTAAAACTATTAATACAACTATTTAGAGTCTGATTATTAAAAGGAAAATACAAGAAACAGTCAAAGGTTAGCAATTAATTTTGTAACAGGAAAAGTTATGAAGTGTTCTACAATGATAAATTGTGTGTATAAAAGAGGCCCTATTAAATTAAATTTCATGAAATTGACCTAATTTTTTAATGTATCTCTTGATATAGTTTTTATATAATTGTAATGATATGTACCAATTGTTAACTGATATATTATACTAAATTAAAATTTATTATATTTGACATTTGATTCAGGCAGTAAACCAGCATTAACATTAGAGTTTAAGAAAATTAAACTGAGCTGAAGTGCCACACTTTGGAAGGGACATAATTCATCCTGTACTGAAAAGTAACAAATATAAAAACCACACACATATCAATGAGGTTGGTAGAAAAATTAACGAAAAAACAAATATTACAACAATTAACACATAAAGCAGAAAAAATCATGCATTTCTTGAAAACAAAATCAAGCACAAAGTATATAGTATTCCAAGAAAGAGGAGGGCAGAATTGAGGGTTAAAGTAAAGTATGCAGTACACATTGTCTGAAAAACTCTGAAAACCCTTTTAATAATACAAAACATGGTATATATGCCCTAAATACCATACTTTGTCTCTAATCAAACTAATTAGCTACCATACAATAATGAGTTTAGTAGAAAAGATGTGAAACTGTTCTTACAGACTGAAATATTTTTTCAAGCTTTAGCTGTTTCATTAGTACAAATTAGGATTGTCGAAATATGTGATCATATTCCGAATACTGCACTCTAACAGGTGTGGTTTATAGTGGATTTACAATCATTAAAGTCAGAATGGAAGTTAATATACAAGATCAAAGTTTCTAAAGCTCTAATCTGCTACCCTGGAAACAATCAGAAAGAGTACAAATCTAAAAGTTAAGGTCCCACTTAACATGTTACACCTTCAATTTACTGCTAGAAGTTACTTTGTTTGATTTAAATATTGATAATTGAACCGTTAAAAGTAAATACAAGAACTGCAGCTAATTGAGCAACACTGACCACACAGCCACTACTCATGCCATTTATTACATAAGTACAAACACCATGTAATGATCTAAATTGTTCATGGAACTCTATATATGTCTTTGTATTATTAATTCGTAAAGAAATTACCCCCCCCCCCAGACACTAAATTTATGCTTAAGTTCAACAATGTTTAAGGCGGCATAATTTTGTATATTTCGAAAAATTCCAATGAATATTGAATGGTTTTAAGAAGCTTGAAGTTTTTGTTGCAAACAAAAATTGTGTTTTTGTAACGTTTAATTTTAGAAAAAGGAGATTTAGAAATTTAAAGTAACAAAATATAATTAAACAGAAGGAATACAGGAAATTTAGAAATCTAATTTTGAAATAGTTTTTATTTCTTAAACATAAGACATATCTCCTCTGAGTTCCACTCAGAAATATTTATTGATTATGAACAAAAGCAAGTTAGATATTACATTAAGAGCAAAGACCTTTATATTATTAAAAAAAATGTATTTCTAAGCTTCCCATCCATTTTTTATACAGTTAGAGCTTTTTATAACAACATTTCTCTTGTTTTCCATTACGTGAGATCACATAATTGCAAAAGTTTTGTTTTGGTTATCTGCATCGAAATTAATTTGTACTTCTCCCTTTATAACAAACATAAACCAAATTTATTGCTTACATAAAGCAAACATTCATATCTTGATTAATCCTTTGCAAGTATTCATTGCAGTATTATGTTTCGAGAGCTTATGGGTCAAAAATTAAAAATATATTTAAATATTATTGTACTCTTCTACAATACAAAGGAAGAAAGCATTGAAGGTAAGAACAATCAAAAAGTTTTCTTTATTTAAAAATTATCTCCTTTAAAAATAAATTATTTGAAATTAAATAACCAAGCCCATGGATAATTTTTTTTTTATAAAAATGGTAAAATAAAGAAGTTGTGTAATTCATAAATTTCCCATAAGTAGTACTTGCTTTTCAATGTATTTTGGTCACACAATTTTTTAAAACAAAATATTTGTAATGGTTGATGATTTATAAAAATATGTTTTTATAACAGCTAGGTGAAGGGGGCGAAAATTCTGATATATTGGCTATTGGAGTTATTAAACAAAGAGGAAAAAATAAGTTAACAAAAAGTGAAAAATTAAAATTTAAATAAAAAAAAGAAACAATAAAAACTACTTTAGAAATATTTTTTAAATGTATAAACATTGCTAAAATGAATGAAATATTTTTCATGAAAATGCAAATCTACAAGATATTTGCAATTTTCTAAATGTTTAGGCAATGTCTAGAACATCATCGAATTGTTACAAAACTGTTTATAAATGTAACGCTAAATTAAAATCCTAAGTATATGTGATTTTTAAACTACCATTTAAAAATTTAAATAATAACTAAAGATAGCTGCAAAATGTTTTTAATAAGTTTAGATTTTGCAATATGGATAAAGTGCAATAGGCATGAGTTATATTGTATTCATGAGACAAACCGTTCACCCAAACACATACAATTTGAAATCCTGTAGATTCGTACCAAGTATCCTTTAATGAACTCTCCTCTTAGAGAACTCTAGCGAGACTTGACACACTTAAGACAACACACCACAAAACAAATAAAAAGAAAAATGCTTGAAAAAGGTGCACAAAGTTTGAAGGTACATCACACAGACCAGGGGAGAAAAAGTAAAGATGTACAACGGTAGAGTAATATTTAAGAAATTGATTTTTTTTTTTAGCATCACAACACACGATGCAAGCATTCCAATCCAAAAAGGAGAGAGGAGACGAGAACATGCAAGGATCGCGCTCTGGTCCAATAGGCGAAGTTCAGAGGGAGTTTTAAACACTTTGTAAAATAACAAAAATATCTTTAAAAAAATTAATTGTAAAAATATCAATTTAAAAAAAAAAAATTGTATTTTTAAGCTTTTTCTTACCCGATGTTGTGCTTATAAAAACAAAATTTGTATAAATACGAATTTAGCATCAATTGTAAAAATACTTTCATATTCAAATTATTGATTTTTATATCAAAAAGATAAAAAGACCCTACAGTACATTCAATAAAAATATACAATAACTGGCAGTTTTTACGATTCCTATTTCAATAGCTATTCCTTAAATGTATCATGAAGACTACAATTTTTATACAGATAAGTGACAGTAAGCTATTATAGATTTCTATACATGGGTGACCATAATCTCTTTTGATGAAGATCGTTAAACAGTTATAGCTGTCTCCTGACACCAAAATGTTAACATTAAAGTATTTACTTTGTAAGATTAGTTTTATTTTTTCATAACTTAATCTTAATAAAATGTAATATTTAACTTGAAACCAACACAAAAGTAATGGCAGTTGAAATGCATGGTTTCAAAGAAAAATTGAATTGTAAATGAGAAAAACAGACCTGACCTTTAATAAGACAAAAGCTTAAAAAATAATCGAATAAGAATAATAAATTAATTCTTAGTTGGGCACATATATTTTCACACTGAACGTTGGGTGCGAAGACCACTGTTTCGAGCATTTAAAAATAAATCTAACTTTAACTTGCTTGTACTTTAGTATAGTTGTGTCCCAGAACTTATAAATATGACTTTATAGTTACTTCTTTTTGGTATAGATGTTTCAAAGAACTTAAGTTGTTGACTACTTTTATACATTCGCTGGGAGCCATTTGTGTAAGAGAAAAAGATGCTGTCAATTTGTAGTTTCCCCGAGTTCTAGTTAAGAAGATTATTTCTTATTCATGTTTATTAGAAGATTATTTCTTATTCAAAACCCAATTACTATATTAACTACAATCCCTCTCTTTGGGTTTCGTAAATTGGACCAGAGTGTTGCGGCCAGACTAGACGGACGTGAAGCAAAAAACGAACAGACAACCATGTCTAAGAAATCTCCCAGGTGGGGGGTTAGCAGAAGAAAGAAACAGATCAGGTATTTGGTTGTACTACTTGCAACTTACTAAACTCTTCCAGAACAAACATCCCGCCCTTTTGGGTGAAACACTTCCTTATGTTTTCCAGCCTTACAAAGAACTGTAAAGTAAGAAGTCATTCATTGTAATATCCCACTTCTTCTGCCTCTTTCTTGCAAACAATATCACAGATCAAGAAAATAAACACACTACAGTATTATAATGGAAAATAAAGTAATGCAGCTACAACTATGGGTATATAAAACAAAATAAACTTCATTTTTTTCATTAATAGGTGCAAAACTAAATGACATGTTGAAAAGAAAGAAAAAATAAGAGCAAAACCTTTTCACATGCTTAAATTTAAAATATAAGTGCAGCCAGTTATCATGCACACAGCATTAAACAGTTTTAAGAAGGTGAACAGAAATTAAACCTCATTATACACTAAAAATGAAAAATAACGTCAGTTAAACCAAACCAGAACGCTAATATGTCATTCAATTTTTGCACATTTATTAAACGTATATATGCGATAAATTTCATGCATTTTAAGGCATGAGTTTATTTGCATATAAAGTTAATCTGTAAAATATACCATCTTCTTTTCTACATTAGTTAGTCTTTAAATTGACAAAAATACATTTAAAAATAAACAGCATATGTATTCAAACATTTGTGCAGTTAAACGAGTAAAAAACTTTCTTTTCTCAAGCTTTTAATTACATTTTATAAATATACATAAACAATCGCTCATTTTAGATTTTAAAATACTAAAACGAACTATCATAATATTAATTAAATCAACATAAATGAATAGAAACTATAATAAACAGTTAATGAAACTAATTGCATAAACTAAAAACCACATTGAAAACTGTTAGTATTTGGTTGGATTTGAAATGCCTGTTAAAATATTTAACATGAAATTCAGTGAGTATTTAGCACCTGATTCAAATGTGTTGACAAAAAAATTTAAACACCTTAACATTTTTCACTAGTACCACCTACTTGCTCCTCTCAGAATACAATAAATGCAATTATCAGTACATATTTCTGAAGGCCCATTAAAATATCAATACATACACACCAGAAAAATTAAAAGCTTTTACAATATCAGTTTTTATCAGAAAATATATTTTTTTAAGTATACAAAAAGAATTTAATTTTACGTATGATTTTGGGATATTTTTGATAGGCTTTAAAACCATAATGTAACTAAAAATTGGTCGTAACTGATTAATCTATAGAAAAAGCCAATTCGAGGAAACTGCTGTAGAGTTGCTTTTCAAATTTAAATTTTGAACCAGAAGACTTATTACTTACAATTTAGAAATTGTAGTACAAAAGATGATCAAACCAGTAGATAGTTTCCAACAATCACTAAATACAAATATATAACTTACCTTCAGTAATAAAAAGAAAACTACAGCAAAATACTGTTATATGACACTATTGCCCTTTTTAAATGGAGACCACTTAATAAATTCAGGGCATAATGTTACATTTGTAAACATAATACAACATTATATGTTAAAGAGTACACTTAACCACAAACACCACAAAACTTTGACAACAACAACACAGAAAAAAAAGATAATTTCACACATTTATGTTCGTGCGTGCACATAAACTAAAAATATTAAATGGGAATCATTAAATATAACAACCCAAGTAAAATCCCAAAATTTGCATTAGATATATATTTGTATTGCCCTAATTTGTGCTGAAATTTTTATTATTACAAGCTAGTACACAATTTGCAAAATTTTTGGCAGCGTTTTAGTTAAGATAAAAGAATTGTTCAAAAAACTTTTCAAATTATGATATGCAAATCTTTGTTAAATTAAATACCAAAGCAAAAAAAAAAAAAATAGCATTTAGTCAAACTCCTTAAATCCCTTTTTACACACACACAATTTTAAAAAGATTTTTAAAGAGCACACAATATTGAAACTAATAAGTTTATTAAAAAAATTTAGGTGTGACTATTTTTAACCCTTACAATGAACAAGTATGATTAAGGAAATTTTAAATTTCAATTCATAATGTAAAAAAAAAAAAACAGTTTAATAGCTAACTAAAACAAACCCCTCAAATTTTCAATGAAAGCAAAGATTATGAATATATATACAATATTTGGTTAAAATAATGTTTAATGTTACCAATTTAAGTAAACTAGTTTGGTGCACAGTTTAAACAAAATTTATATTGTATGCACTTTTTAATGATATCACAAACCATGAAAGTGATTTTCCTATGGAAATTATGAGTTACTGACTTATAAAAATCTGGTAGCACATGGGTCGGCAGCTTAAGAGTTACACAAGGATTAAAATGGTAGTATCAAAATGATACAGCAATAATAAAACATTAACAAATAAATATTTTTAAAAAATTGTTTACAATATGTGCTTTTTTTTAGCTGTAAAAAAATTACAGTTTCAATTTTAGAAAGTATTCAATTAAAAAACTTTTTTATTTTATTTTTGGAAGAATAGTTTGGCTTCTACTGAGAAATTTATTTCCTGTTCTCTAGTCCATTTAAACTAATCTTCACAATCTTCTAAAACATTGACGACAACAGAAACTAATGATAATCAAACAGCCACACAACACACCAATCTTACTTCGTCATGCAATCACATGCACCACTTAAAAACAACTTAAGACCTCCAAAGCTTCAAAAGCACAGGCATGCAACCAACCAAAGACACAACATCGAGACCATGGAACGAGCAAAGAGAATCATGCAGCATGCAGCAAGTCATCGGGAAAGTAGTGCCAGGAAGAAACTTTGGAGATGGTCAAATAACAATCAATCAAAATGTAAACTACAAAACTAAAACAACATAAGATCATGCTGTTAGCACTGTTCAACTAACAACTGTGTGCACAACAACTGGTTCATTGGGGATACCCAGAAAAAGTTCACAATCAAGCCCTCTTTTTGCATGGTGCACGACTACAAAATGGTCTAGAGTTAAAAGTCAAACAAACTACAAACTGCTCTAGACACAGCAACACATGAATATATGAAGGGCTGTAGTACCTCAAAGTCCTTTGTTGTTCAGTGGCATGGAGAAGGCAAAAAGAAAAAATTTCCTTAGACAATGGTTTTATATATTAAGTCGCTCCACGTCACGCAAAGCTGGTACGCTTAAACGTTATTCTCACAAATTTGTTTCTTAAAAAAAATTATTGCCTTCATAAAAAGAAACTAAATAATTTGATTTGTGCGATATCAAACAAATGATTTCAATATTAAACAAAAAAAATAATAACTTTAAAAAAATACCAAACAAACAAAAAATAATAACTTTAAAAAATACCAAACATTTAACCTAAAATGTATAGCAATGAAGGACCTAAAATGCCATATTGAAAAAAGTTTTAGAATACCCTTATGAAACTAGACTCAGAAGGGTTTCAATATAGGCGTACTAACCCTGGTGACATGGTTATACACAACTATTTGATTTTCTTTCCCTTAACTCACGCATTGGACCATCTCAAAAGCCCCTTCGCTTGCTGGAGAATGAATTTGTGAAGGTTGGCGATCAGAAAAAATAGGTTCGGGTGTCAATAATGAAATATACTGAACTAGCAGGTTCTGAAGGGCATGCATGAGTCAAGTCCATTCCAAAAATAGTAATATAGGCGGAAGTGGGTCCAGTAGAGTAACCGAGCACACTAAAAGTGGATATGCCTGCGTTTGGGAGGAAGTCACAGAGATCTGACACATACCAAGGCAGAATTACATCAGCAAAGATGCAGCTGCGGAAGGTTATGAAAATAGGGCAGCTGGTTTAATGTATTAAGATGCGTCAAAATCAATAAGATTGATTACGTATAGGATTGGCCTAATTGAATTCAAATGGACAGGCAAGCCATAGGATTTTTGAGAAGGTCCTTGCTGTGAAAATTAGAATGCAACAAGAAGAGAAAATACAAAAAAGGTTCATCAGAAGTAGGAAATTCATGAATTGGAAGTTGATAAAAGCAGTAAGATAGTTTCATTTGAAATAATTTTCAAGTCCATTTATATTGAGCTAATATCTACTAACAATTTTATTGTGTGACTCGATTTAAGCTAACAATTATGGTGTTCATTGAAAATACAAATTCAGATGAACTTCATAATAAAAGATCTTTTTAAACATATTTTTCAAACACATGAGTTACGATTGTTTCTTTAAACTTCTATGAGTTTTCAGAATAAAGAGCACCCCTCAAACTACTTGATTTTAAAGCTGTTTGTTTTAAAAAAAAAATAAAAAAAATTCAAATATGTTGGAAAATTTAGCAAAACAACAATGTTATTTTAAAGATAGATTTTCTTCACATTCAGTGAAATAATTCAGATTTTTTAAAAATAATTTCCAATACTCTTTATGAACTACAATCATAAACTATTTTTATTTAGATTATTTAGTGTTACTTAAGATAAAATTACCATTGGGAAAACTGCTTATGAAAATAAATATAAACAATACCATAACATTATTTCTAAGATTTCTACTGCATGTTAAAATAATTATATTAATAGATATAAAACTAAAATCAGAATAATTGTATGGCTCTCAAAACCAAAAATTTGACATACAATCAAAGCTGAATAAAAAAGAAGTTTCATGCTAATATTTTGCTCAAAAATGTAAGTGATTTTTAAGATTTCTATCAATTTTTGATATTGTGCCACGTAGTTTAACTGCTTCAAATAATTAAAATGCTCATTAATAATGATTTTTACTAGGAATATAAAATTTTTCACACACAACTAAATGCACTTAAAATGCAATTCAGTGTGTACAAAGGTATCTGATTTAATATAAAAGTACCACCCAATATAAAAGAGTATGTAATCATAAATTTAAACTTTATCGCTTAAATCACTTTTAATCGAATGTTAAAATGTATTTTGATACTTTCAATGCACAAAAACATTTATTGGAAAGGTTTAAGGCATGGAAAAATATATAGATTTGCTAAATGCATAGGACAGAAAAAATCTAACAAAAGAAATTTTATAAACCATAAAATATTTTGGCAGCAATTAAATAGTTCATTCAGTTGAAGCAAAACAAAATAATACCAAACTAAAATCCAACTCAATTTAAAGAAACAAAAAAACTTAATAAATTCAAAATATCCTTTTCCATTATAATAGAAACCCTCCAGGCACTATAAGTTTATATTTAACGCAGCAGGACAAAACATATGTAATTAAATTAGTTAACTTTATAGTTACAATTAAAAATAATAATATTCTATGATATACATACCTTGCTGTTTGCAAATAGCAGACCTACCCCTTCCATGCAAACTTGGAGAAGCCCCCCTTCTCCACTTCTCATATCTTGCACAGGGAATTCACCTCCTAGCTCTGTCCCTATTAATTTCAAACAAAATGGGCAGATTTAAGTTTTAAAAGAAAACACTAACTTTAATCAAACACAATGAACTCATACTATACAGTATTTATTAAATCTAACTAATTGATTGCAATTCAAATTTAAAAACCTGATAAAAACTAGGGGGGTGTAACACTACACGACTTTCAATTAATGTTCAATAAATCAATACGCTAATTTAAAGGTAATTAACTTATCTTATAAGGTAATTTCAATAATTTGTAAACCTAAAAGGTTCTATGGCAGCTACAATTTGCGCATGCACAATTTTCTCAAAACCCTTTTTATGATGTCCGATAGGTACAGGAAACTTGTGCACCAAGTTTAAAAGTCCGTGGTATTTCCCGTTTTTTAGCAATGCCTTATCGATATCAATCCAAAAAAGTTCTTTGGCAGCCGTTGGCCATGAGCATTTTCCTTGAAAACCTTAATATGACGTTTAATGCGTACTAAAAACTTGTGCATTGAATTTGTCCATTGCTGAAGCAAGTCCATTGTTCTTTTAGTTTGAGTGGTTTCAGACAACAGACGGACCAGTGTTTAAAAACCACTTTTTAAAATCAGCACCTTCCAAAACGTGTAGAAAACTCAAAATCTTCATTTTGGATTTTCGACCCCATCACAATACTTTCATAACCAAATATTTCATATTAGGTAATTGAAAGTAAAAAGTATCACATTATATAAAAGCCAACACCAAATAAGTGCACATTGCCAACGCCATTATATTAGCCTACACTTAATCATTATAACATCTATTAATTGTATCCATTGATGTTTTAATTCTTTTTAAGTAAAAAAGGAATTTTGATAAAAATATTTAACTCACCAGGCACCGTTCCGTTTCCCCTAGCGGCAGCTCGTTCCATAGCCTCCTTGATGCAATAGTATAAGTCTTTACACTAAAAATTATCAAATTATTTACAGTTATTTTGGTTACCAAAGCATTTTTGTTAATCAGACACAGAATAAATAATTTTTGCAAATCTAAAAATTTTTTAAATAAACAGCAAACCTTTTTTGTATAATACTTCCGCAGTTGTGTTTGCCCTCCATTCTTCCTCCACAAGCATAAAACTTTATTCTTCGGACAGTAGGTCATGTTTACCAGTCGTTCATACCACCATCTTTCGACAATTGTTCCATTTACACTCCTAAGAACTATTCCATCATCTCGCACCTACACATTTTACAAGAATCCAGAAATTAAACACCACACGCTAGTAGTTTAAATTAGGAATTTAAAAGCAAATGAATAAAACTGAGAAAATAGTTTAATTTCAAAACTGAGTTATGGAAATTACAATTTTTAAATTGAGGTTTCTAAAGAAACATACCTGTCTTCTAAGATCAAAAGCATATTAAATTTTTAGCTTCCACACTACGTTTATAACGTAAAAAGTGGAAGGTATTATAATCATTCAGTCCGTCACCCACCTTCATAGCCCGAACTACAAATACTACGGACAAGTGTGATACGTCAAAAAATTCAGCGAATCGAAATTAGAATACATTAAAAATTTCAGAAAAGAATTCAAAGTGTACTTTAAAAAAAAAAAAATGCAAAATTGAATGCTCATTTAAAAAGCATAGGAAGCCATTTTTATTAGAATTTAACCACCATTGCCATTCGCAAGAATCGCTTGAGAAACTTTAATTCTTTTAGACAATAAATTAAAATAAATTTATTTTTGCGACATCGATCAGTTTGAAATGACGTCACATATATATTACACTACGAGATCCTTTGTACAATGATATGAAATGTTTTCATTCTATTTAAAAGCGATGAATATTACATATTTATTCTTTGAAATATAAATTAATTTTTGCAAACAATAAGTAATAATTATTGAATTTTCAAAATAAAATAAATGAAACTAGCCAAATTTAGCATGTAAATGTTTAATATAGAATTACTGCTGTGTTTGGCACCTTTTTATTTATTTATTTATTTATTTAATCAATATTTTCACTGTTGCCATTTCGTCAAACGTACAAGAAACTTTATTTAAAATAAAACTCTTGAAAGAATATTTATTTATAAGATACTAGATTTATAAACCCGGCGTTGCACGGGTGCACCCTTAATAACGGTGATTTGTTTTTAGTACAGCTATGATGTAATGCCGAAGTGTTCATTGGTGACATTTGGCGATCTTTTAAGTTTTGCAATTTAATTAATCAGTATTTAATCGAATTTAATGTAACTAATGTTTGCAATGTTTGATGTGTAATTAAATGTAACGGTAATGTTTGCATTGTTTAGCGTGTAATTTAATTGTATCTATCGAGTTGCATGAAATATGAATTGGAATGTTGACCATATTCGGAGATTTTCGCTGCTGGGCAACAAAACACAGATCACCAAATCGCTACCGGCTATTCTATCATAGCTGTTCCACCATACAACACGATAGATATAACAGTCTTGCATTAAATTTTGAAGCTCGCCAAAAGTCGCCAATGAGCAGACCGTACTTTTATTTATGCTGCAACTTTTATTTATGACAATTAATCCCCTCTCCATTGGTCAGCACCCCATTACGATATTATAATCTCTTCCCATTCAATAAAAAAAAGTGGATGTCCGATTATATCCAGCTCCTTCCAGGAGTTTGAGGGCTTCCCTTAAGCCCCTGTAAAAACAAAACAGACATGTATCATCTTGTATGGTTGGAGTACAAACTCTTTATTTACACCGAAATATTCATTCAAATCTGATTCAATCAAAAAATAAAGGTTTTAAATTATTAAAATAAATATGATATTCAAAAAACAATCCTACAAAATAAACTTATGTGCTTACGTAATTATACTTAATTTTCGATTACGCTGAACGCGCTGAAATTTCTTTCAAATTAGAAAACGAAAAATACAAATTAAAAGTTTATAACAATTAACAATGCTATTCCTATGGGAAAATCGACTCACGTTTTGCTCTATTACACCCGTTTCGGTTCGAATTTCGAAAAATCGCTTCGTAAATGACGGCTACGATATAAAAAGAATTTTTTCCTAAAATTTGGTAGCTGCACGTCCAGTAGTTTCGGCTGGGCGTTGATACGTGAATGAATGAGTCAGTCAGGAGTTTGCCTTTTATATATATAGATAATTTAGTTTGGATTGTTGTAATATCACAATAGAGTTTTTTTGATGGTTCATTATATATGTATGAGGAAGGATGCTTAGAGAATTGTAACTTTAAATAAAAAAAATAAGCAAAAGTTCGCTTTTATTTTTAAAGCATCAATATCACTAATTATTTATTATTTTTTTTTTCAAAAGAAAGTTAATGAATATGGGAAATTGTGGCAACTAAAAGATTTTTATTACAAAAAGTTGCATCATTATTTCTTGAATTTCAAACAAATTCAGCAAACGATAATGAGTAATTATTAATTTGCGAAAGAATAATGAAAATAGTTTATTTTGGCATTTAAAAGTTTGAATTAGAAATAAATTATAAGCTGAAATCCCTGTTTGGCAATTTTTTTTTCAGAGGTGTATAAATAGTGCGGGTTTTTTTTAGCACAAATACTGTGTGGAGGCGGTTTAAGTGACAGATTCTGTAACAAACCCACTTGTTTTTAAATATTAAAAATTTATTTCTAATTATTTACCTCCATAAATAGCATATCTCCTGTAGCATCTACCCCTGAGTGCACTGTAAAGGATTGTCGATGCATTTGTCTACTGCCAAGTGGTTTCAAATCTATGTCATTTCCTTGCTAAAACACACAAAAAATCTTAAATTACATTGATCTTACATACTTCAATACATACTTTTTAAAATGTATCAAACAAAAGAAAATTAAGAAAATATATGTATTTTAAATTTGTAAATAATGTGTTACGTTTATCTACACTTTTATTACAAGTAAAAAATATTCTTTAAGACCCAGAAAGAAAAAAAACACTAAAAGTTCTCATAAAAAATGAAATAATTACCAATTTTACAATTTGATCCAATAGCTCATTGACTTCTGAGCTATAAACAAGGCTGATATGGCACTTTCCTAACAAACGACAGGATTTTCTTCTGATTTCCTGCTTGTTAACGTTCAACATCACCATGAATGCAACTGTGTTATACAATAAGGTGGATAATAATCTATCTTCATCATGTTCCAATCGTTTTTTGTCCATGTCAGATAAGGATTGATACCTAAAATTTAAAAGAAAATTAAATAACTGCTTTTGTTTAACATGGCTATGTCAAAATTTAAAAATATATATATGGTTTCCAACTTAATGAAAGTTTAGTTTAAAATTATATTTGATCCAAAGATGAGATAATTACAATACACCAGTTCACAGTGATTGGCTTGTAATGGGAAATACCACTCACTGGGTGGTAACAAAATCCTAGAAAAAAAGTTCCCTGATATTTCCATGATTTCCCTGATACTTTCACAAAAAATTCCCTGATTTTACCAATTACCTAGAAAATATACAATACACACAATTCAATGCAGTACAGAAAATTTAATCCAGACATTGCGGGACTTAAGATTTTCCGGATTATGGGTTAACCTACCTAACTTTTCCGAAAATCTGAATAAGTTTAGAGGAACCATGTGATCAGAGAATCATGTTATAACATGATTTGTGAGAGATATTCATCCTTCCTCCAAGATTGGTCCTTCAGGCAAATCGGACCAACCAGAATATTCTCTTTTGATCAAGTGTCCGTTAGTAGTGATCACAAGTACAACCTAAACCTGCTGTTTAAGTAATCCAAAATGGAAAAAATTCCCTGATATTTTGCAAAATTTTAAAAATTCCATGAGAATTCCCTGATATTTCCAGAATTAAAAAGTTCCCTGATTGCCAGGTTTTGTTACCACCCTGAAAGCCATGAGCAGATCTGCCAACTCTGTGGACAAAACCTAGCAATAACAAAATTTCCGGATTTTCAGGACAAATGTATCAATGCAGGATGTTGAAAGGGGGACACATTAAACTTTCTTGTAGAGCCCATTGTCACAGCAACAAAAAAATTTCAAATCCGGTACTGCCGAGTCAAATCCAGAAAGTTTGCATGCCTGTCATTATAAGTCAAATAATCACAGGGTTGCCAGTCAAACTTAGGGAATGTTAGGTTAGTTGCCTAGAATTTTCAAAATAGTAGCAAAACACGACTATCCTATTATCCCAAATATTCATTGACATTGGTTATTCAAAACTCATCCGAACTTTACATCGGAAATGCCAGTGATCGCGAAATTAAAGCAATCCTAATGCCACGAAACTCTGGTGATTAGACAGAAGAATTTTGGCAATTTGGGGATTGTAAAATACAACTTTTCAAAGGAAAAAACCTTAATAAATAAAATTAACGATTAGGAAGAAATTTTAAAAAAAATCCACCCTTTTTTTTAATAGTTGCTTTAGCTTGATTTTGTCTAAAAGTCGCCATACTCGCCAAAGGGTCGAAAATAGTAGTGAGGCGAGGTGACTGGTGAAGTTGATCAGAAGGGTTTTTGTAACATTTAATAGGCTTGTTTCACGGAGGATCTGGCAATAGCGATGCGGTTTTGTTTGCATGTCTATTTTGATGTCTTCCAACAGCATTGCCACCAGTTATAGGAGAAAAACTACGAAAAAATACCATTTAATTCTAAAATTACAAAAACATTCCATAAAAATACTAGCGAAGCGTTTCACGTTTTTTTAAAGTCACTAAAAAGATTCCAAAATGCAGCTAGTATTTTTACGATATTTTTTTGTAATTTTAGAATTTATTTTAGAATTATTCTAAAATTAAAAAAAAAAATCGTAAAAATACTAGCTGCATTTTGGAATCTTTTTAGTGACTTTAAAAAAACGTGAAACGCTTCGCTAGTATTTTTATAGAATGTTTTTGTAATTTTAGAATTAAATGGTATTTTTTCGTAGTTTTTTCCCTAAAACTGGTGGCAATACTGTTGGAAGACATCAAAATAGACATGCAAACAAAACCGCATAGCTATTGCCAGATCCTCCGTGAAACAACCCCATTCAACTAACCACAGCACTAATTACTTAACAAGGAATAACAAGAAAATCATGGTTCAGGAGATCAGAGGTCCTTTTGGCTGAGACTAGGAGCAAAAGTGATGTTTTGTTCGGTTCGAATCTCACTAGGAATAAATTTGTCTCGCCTTTATTATGTAGGGATTGGTTAAAAGAATATATTAGAATTTATACTATTGGGTGAGAAATTTGAGTGACGGATCTTTAGTTTTAGTTCGTGATTTTACAGGACTCTAATGCAAAGAGAAGTACCGTATGCAAAAGTTTCACTTCCCAAAATGGGGTGCCAAAACAAAGAAAGTTGAAAGAAATTAAATTAACAAATATTCTCCACAGTAGCAAACTTCGACTTTTATCGACTACCCAAAAGCATAAGTAAAAGGGGTGAAATTAAAGCAATCCTAATACCGTGATTCGACAGAAGAATTTGGGCAATTTATGGATTGTAAAATGCGACTTTTCAAAGGGAAAAAACCAAAACACAAAAAATTCACGAAGAGGTAGAAATTTTAAAAAGTCACCCATTCTTAAAAATAGTTGTTTCTGGCTCGATTTTGTCGAAAAAAAAAGTCGCCAAGGGTCGAAAATAGTCGCCTTTTAGTCTCCACTGGCAAACCCTGTAATCAGCCAGAATCACAACTAAACACCCACCTTTCCATCATTTCACCAGGACCCTGGTCCATCCCGACCATGTCTCTTTCTTGGGATACAGCGTCGAAGAAGGCGTCCTCCCAGAACTGCATCTGGTCCCACACAGAGGACCGGTCCTTGCCCACCAGGCCCTCAAACAGGTAGACCCGCGTGGGCTCATTCAAGGGGTGGGACGAGGTACTGATGATGTTTCCGCCGTGGTAGCGGAAACCCGTGCTCAGGCTGCTTTTGCTGCTCCAGATACTGGGAATGCGTTTCTGCCGGTTGTTGAGGAACTGGAAAGCAAATGAATGGTTAGATTGTATTCCTGATAGTTTTGGTCAATCAAGGATGAACTGCAAATGTAGATAGGTTGGTTGGTTTGAATAATCCTCGCACTAGAGCTACACGAAGGCTATTGGTGCTGGGCGTCTCAGTTCAGAACCCATGTCAAGTGACGGCGCCGAATGCAACCGAGTAGGCACCCAATGCAACCCTTAAGGGCAACATTTGTATGCAGCGTTGGAGCAGATTTAATGTGCACTACCTCTACATGGGGTATTATTAGTCGGAAACTTTTCAAAATAGTTTTAATGTAAGTTAGTCAAATGAATGGTTAAATATACTTTTATTCTATTTTGCAGGAGAGCATAAAAACACAAAATCTCCATTTCATTTTAAGACAATTCCAATTGAGTTTGCCTGTAAGTTTACATTTTGAACTTTCAAAATTAACGACGGATGCAAATTTTAGTTTTACATTCAAATTCAAATGGTCATTTTTGGAAGCTTGTCGATTTGGCTCAGAGATAGCTAGATATAAAATTGCATATCCAGTATAAGTTTGTTCTTGTATTGTTTAATCTTCAAAAAAAAGAGAAAAATTTAGTTATCTATGTGTTACATAATCTGGGTGGTTTTAAATAGCGAATAATAGCAATGATAATTAACATTGTGTATAATTTGGTGTGTATAGGGATTTTGACAGGGGACAAGCATCAGTGATTAATTTCATTGTGCCTGTTCGATAATTTATAATCTAGAACCTTGTTTAATAAAACTGAGTTGCTTCAGTAAAATCTGCATCACATTATGTGCGTAAAAGCCTTAAACTGGTGTGACCGTTAAAATGCATCTGTTAATTTTTTTAGTGATAAAGTGATTTGAGTCTTATTATTAGATATAGTAAAAACTCAATTACTTATGTTACTAACATAGTTTATACTACAACAAATATTAAGAATAAATAATGGAGACAGACCACCAGGTAGAAAATTAAAAAAAAAAAATTATTGCATTTAAAATTATTCAAAAATAAACTTACATTCCCAGCTTCAATTTCACTATCTGAAACTGTAGATCTGAAGGAATTTTGGCTAATTCTAAGGTTTCTGTGGTAACTAGGATTAGTAGTCATGCTTCCAGTATCACTAGCGTTACAACTCGGAACTGCTTGATCAGAACTCTGACTGAAAGCAGTGCCACTTTCTGATACCTAAAAAACATAATAAATGTAAACTTTAGTATGTTCATAAATTTATTTAAAAGGAAATATCAACAACTTCAGAACTTATTCTTATGCACATGAGTAAGATGTTATTGTTTTATTTCAAGCTCAATTCACTGGTTTTGAAAAAAACTATAAATAATTGAATTTGATGTAAGAATGAAAATTCAACATTGCACAAACAATAATTATCAGTTTTGAATTCCAAATATATTGCAAACTTTTGGAACAAGTGTAAAACATAGTATTATATTGAAAATATGACATTTCTGATACACAGCCCCTGAAAGTTTCATTTTCAGTTTGCAATAAAATATTTTATAATCATTTGCTGCCTATTTTTCAAGTGATACAAACTAATTTAAACAAAATTTAGTTTCAAATTGGTGACATGACTTCTAATGAAAACTTACAATATAGAAAGAGGGCTTACCTCTGATTCAACACTAGTAATTCTCGAAAACAGAATATTGCGTTTCGCATTTATGATACTTCTAAACATATCCGAAGCTTCTTCGTGTTCTGAACTTTCTGGAGAAGGAGTGATATGAACATCTAGACAAAATAAAAAAGATTTTACTACAAAAATACATTTAAATAACAAAAGCTCTTCACATGAAAATATTATGTAAATATTTCAAATGCATAAAAGTTTTGCAAAATTTTTAAGGAGGAATGAGAATGACAGTCAGCTACTCAAAACGAAGGCTTTTCTCTGTATTAGTTTTTGAATAAATATATTTTTCAGAGTTTAATTACTCCAGCTGGATTATATATTTTTAAAAACGTTTTCTTTACAATGATAAATGTAGCTGGTTAAAATGTCTCTAGAATCCAATTTTTAAAAAATTAGTTTGAATATTTTATTTTATAATTATATCATGTATAGAATATCAATAAAAATGTGAACTAATTTTTAAAAAAAATTCTAGAAACATTCAAGCCAGCTACATTTATCATATAAAAAAAACTTTTGAAAAAATATTCAATACAGCTGGAGCAAAAAAGCTCTGAAAACTAATTTTCCCAATTGAATTAACAGAGATAAGCTTACTGTCAGTTTCAGCCCCCCCCCCCCCCCCCCAAAAAAAAAAAATTGTCTTTTTAATTAACTTCACAAATTAAATATAAAAATTTCTTGGCACAAATATTTGCAACCTTGTGAAATTACTTTATTGCCCCAGAACAAGTAGCAAACAAGAGAATTATTAATTTGAAAAAATTAAAAATGAATTTTACAGAAAACGTAACTTACTACACAATGACTCTTGCATCAGCCTTTGATCATGATATTCTTTCTCACTCCCAGGTGATGCATGATGAGGAAGATCGGATGGGCTGCTATTTGTACTACTCTTACTGGAACTTGCTGTGGGGCGAGACATGGGTTCGAAATAAACGGTTGCTAGTCGTAAAATGCAATTAAATCTATACTTTGCAACTTCCAAATAAATTTAGTCACAGTTATTGCTACTAGCTTTTTTAAATGTCACTATCAACTTTTTAGAGTGGTTTCCAAAGATCTTTCTAAAATTAATCATCTTTCAAAACTGATGTGTAAAATACATACAATTACATAAAAATAGCATTTTTCTAATAAATATTTTTAAAAAATGGCTCCCAGATAATGTGCATTTGCTCTTAGTTTGTAAAGTTAGTATAACACACATTGCTCCTAAATTTTTTCATCCAATTTCTAACACTGGGCACGACGACACAATATGCACACAAAGGGGAGGTTGAAGGAATTACAAATTTACTCTTCACAAATTTATTATATAGATTTCTTGGCAAAAAAATATAGCAGCGACATTGCAAAATTACTTTATTTCCCTTGAATTGATAGTAATGCAAGGGAATTATTAATATTACTCTCTGTAAGAAACTCCAAAATTCAAAAATCTTAATGCCTCTTTTTTTTATAGCATATCAGGAATCATTCTTCAGCATGCATGACAAAAACAGTGACAAAGGGGCATACAAAAAGGAATATAACATTTTTTCTCAGTAATGTGATTATAAAAAACATTCAAAATTTAAATTTTCAGTCCCAGTGTTAACAAAAAAAAGTAATATTCACAACTACATAATTAATTGTACTTTAAATTTGTATTTTTAAAATATAACTTAAACTAAAATGCATTATTACCAACTGATAAACCTGCTGCATCTTCTGGTCGATCAGATAAATGCTTATATAGATTTTCTCCACTCCCGAAAGGGCTACTACCCTAAAAATAAAATATGCAATTGAAAGTTAGAACAAAGTTTATAATAATTTGTTAGGTGATCCGTAAAAGATAAAGTAATTAAGGGCTTTTTTTAATATTTTATTTAAGAAAAACTAACAGAGTTAAATAAAATATTATTAAATCAATCGTACAAGGCCATTGTACTTGTGTAGCAATATTTTTTAAAAAAAATAATTTATAAACTAAAAAATTAACTAGCAAAAATCTCTGTGTTACTCCAATGGAAAAAAACATGATTTTCTAGGCCACATTTCTTCGTCTGTATGAAAATATTTTTTCCCATTGGATTAACACAGAGGCAAAGTGCCAGACCAAGTGGAGATCCGAGGTCAATCAGGCTCATTCGCCTTTAAAAACAACATTTTCATTTGAATTTTAAGTTGAGATAAATGAGCATTTTTAATAATATGACAAAAGAAAAATAATTAATTAAAAAAATAATTATAGAAAAAAAAGCAGAGCTGAATAAATATTTGCTTTCAAATATCGTTTTTACAGAGTTGAACACATTCAGTTATGAAACTTACCTGAGAAAGAGACGCTGTGGTATTGGTACTGGTATCAAGCCTTGCTTCTGGTTCTTTAGTGTAATAATGGGTATGTGCAATTTCTAACACCTGATAGGCACTAGCCATTCCTCCCAAGCCATAATTATTGAAAGTCACATCTAAACCAGAAACCACTGCTTGTAGAAGTTTTAAGTAGCCTTTCCATACTGGTTTTGTAATGCACTAATGGGGAAAACATTAACTTATTAAGAGCTATTAAAATTTTCTTAAACAATATCAATCACATTAAAATATGTTATAGTTAAAATTTAAAATAAAATCATATAAAAAAAATGCACAAAAATAATACATAAGGAGCTGAGTTTCTAATTATGTTTTCTTTGAGCTTAAATTAAAGTTTTAATAATAATAATTTTTTAGATACATTTAGGTAATAATCTTGGGAAAGAACAAATAAAAAGAAATTTCTAACATCATAGTAAATAAATAGTTCTGTTCCAGTTAACTAACAATAAGAAAAACACCATCAAAATGCTTTTCTTTTTAAATCAGTAATCTTACTTACCACATCATCAATATGGTCATCAGGGCCAATTTTCCTTTCTAAAGTCTTATTTAGCCTTGAAACAACCAAGTTACGATAGTTCTCATCTTCCATCAATTTCTTTATTTTGGACAATTTCATCCACCTCACACCCTCTTCTTCGATGACTCCATTAATAACTTCTTTTAAGAAGGTTTGGTTATCCCTAAAATTTAAAAAATATGTATTAGAGGCACAGAATTTTAGAGGCTATATTAAGAAAAATTTAAATACAAAAATAGATGAAATTTTTGACCCATTAGAGAGCCATTTGTGAATATCTTTAACACTGTTAATTTTAGGTTTTTAAAATTTGTTTTTCCCCATAGCTTAATTTGTCCTATGTAAATTGTTCAGAACTATTATCTTTATTTGTCTTATAATTGTTTATTTATAAAAAAAATTAAGCAACATGCTTATTATCACAAGATAAACTTTCTTGCTAATTGTTGTTAAAGAGTAAAAAATTACCAGGGGTTTCTATATTAGCTAATCATAAGGGTATGAACTGATTTCCAATCTATTTTGAGATTTAAAGTTTGTGACCCCAGATTTAACCTGGCAATACCAGATTTATCACTTTTTTCTGAATTGCAGGTCATATGTACCAATTGACAGATTTTCGAATGGAAAATATTAAACTTTCTCTTGGTGGCCAGAATCCAAAAAATGGTTATTGCCGAGTTGAATCTGGAAAGTTGTTAGGTTGGTTGGTGGAATCAACATCACAATTGGCAGTTCTGTATAAGTATAGGGTTTTCTGGCTCCCCTTTAAAAGTTCACTATTTAGAGAATTTTTGTAGTTTTGTGAACAATTGTTTTCAAAATTAGCACTTCTTACGTTTGGGAAGTTCTGTGATCTTCAATAGTTTGCATTCTTTGGGCATCTTGTTTTTTCTGTTGACTAGAAGTGTGCTTTATGAGAGCATTCTTTTCCAGTGGAGTTTTTCGAAGTGCTAAACAAAGAGTTTTAAGAAACAAAATTTCAATTCATAGAATACGGTTTAACAAACTCTAATCCAAAACTGAATAAACTTGCAAAAATATACTTTTTTATTAAGATAAAAATGACAAATATCTTTAAAATAATCATTAAATATAGTCATTTCATACCTGTAGGGAAAGGTCCGTATGGCTGGGTTCGTTCTTTTGATCTGGTTGATGTTGTACTTGATCTACTACCTAAAAATCATTTTTTTTTTAAATGCGACTCTATAATCCAAAACTTAAAAGCATAATTTTCCCAGAACTACATAGATGAGTTCTGAAGAATTTTCCGAATTGAATGGCAAAAATTTAACATTTCAGCAGCTAGTCACCCTTTCACTTTCACCATACTAAAAAGACCATTCATACATTTCAAAATGAAACTTACTAAATAGCCCTGAAAACATGCTGGATGTCTGAGCTGCAATGCCATTTAGCTCACTGCTGACAGTTGACATGAGAGATCCAGGGCTAGAGCCACCGTCTCGAGTCACAATCTCAGTAGACTCAGGAACACGCTTGTCTCGGCTAGTTGTCATAGGTTCTCCAAAGGCTTGCAGGTTCTGAAAATTAGACAAAAAAAAACAATTAAATAAAAAAAAATTTAGACAAATTTTAACAGGCCATTAAACAAAAAAAATCTTGAACATGCAGATAAATAGAAAACAATAGAAAATTTTTAAGCACACAAAACTATTGCACAGTACAAACAAAATAAATGTATCCCTGGAGAAGATGTTAGGTAATTAGAGATATAATAGAAAAATGCAATTAAAAATCCTAAATAACTAGTGTAAGGAAAAATAAATATAAAATTCATAAATTTTGAAGAAATCAAAAAATTGGTTGATATCTGCCAAATTAGGTTTTTTTGCTTGTTTTGTAATAACTTATATTTTAATATATTAAATTTTAGCCCTTTGTATTTTTAATTATTGATTACTCACAAGCCTTTAAACTATTAGATTAGATGTCCAGTACATGTGAAGGGTCTAGTTACAAAACTCACATTCTCCAAAGTATAACTAAGACCCAGTTGTTGTGAATGAATAATCGTCAAAAATTGCCAATGGACCGGACCCTATATCTTAGTTATACTTAGGAGCATACAGTTTTGCAACTAGATCCTTCAATATAACACTACGTACCTTCAAGAGTGTTTTCTTGCCTGCTTCCCTAGCAGGCTTTGTGGCCTCCAGTGCCGTTCTGCTGGCTTCCACTGCAGCCTTGCTGGCCTCCTTGGCAACTCCCCTAGCCTCGCGTGCCATTGTCTCCAGAAGAGATCCCTGACTGTTTTGGGTGGTGAGGGTCGCGCCCCCTAAGCTACCGGTACGACTCAGGATGCTGGTGATGCTGAGAGTGCGCGTGGGGGTAGGTGTTGAACCGGTGCCGCTCCCTTTGGGAAGTTAAGATTGATTAGTAATGCTATTTGAAAAGATTAGTGGAAGAGTGTGCTATTTTTAAAAAATTTTAGATTTTTGTGTAAATGTACAAAGTAATAACTTCTTTAACGATAACAAGTTTCCATTTTCATAAACGCTAAGTGAAGTATATTTTTTACGGATTTTATTTGCAAGTTCCGTTTTTAACAGATCTGAGTGCAAACTAAAAACTTTATAACTCATTTTTTCTTTTTCACCTTTTTATTCATGTGTTTCCACTAAGCTCTTCATTTGAATAGAAGCATTGCAATAATATGAAAATATAAAAATCATTAAAACGTAGACTGCCATTAAAAATAGGCCAAAGAAAAATTCCAAGGCAGGTACATTTTTTGTTCACGAAATGTGCCTACGTTAAAATAAAATGGTATTTTTTTTATGAGATACAGACTACTCACAGAACACATTTGAAGGTGCGAAAGAATTTATATGTAAATCGTAAAAACTCCTGGACAGAGAAAAGCTGAGAGTTGAATGCAACTCATTTGGCATTAAATGGGTTAAATAAAAATATATTGGTTAAACTAATATTCTCAATATTCTGGTATGCCATGGGATCGTATTTTAATTTAAAAATGTTATCATAATAATCATATGGCATGGCAACTATAATTTTAATATTATAAATTAATAAAAGTTATTCAAGAAATAGAAATCAAAATAAAATATTGGCAAGAATCTCATTCAAATATTAATTTAATTTCACATTTATGCTGAAAAAATTCTTTTTCAACAAAGTGATTTGCAGAGCAACCTACTATACAAGATTTGACACACATACCAGAAAATTTATTTTTTAACCTAAAAAATAACAAGTTTTTTAACTCACCTTTGTCAAGTGATGCCTCGGGAGTTATGCTGGATCTTATACGTCCGGCAGGTGAGCTTGAGCTGATGTTGTGGTCTTTGTCGTGAATGCTCTCTATGTCGCTACTCAAGCTGTCTGCTGGGCTTCTGCCTTGAATTGGGGGTTGGGGGGAGATGACTGAGCGAATGGTGGAAGGAGTGAGAGTTGCTGTTTCCCCCTCTTGGCCACTAAAAACTTCGGCATCCAAGTCCGCTTGATCCTAAAAAGAATCAATTACAATAAATACAAGTCATTGTTTTCAGTATTAAGAGTGAATTAAAAGTTTTTTGTAAGATAGATTATATTTAGGCAACTGGTATATTTAGTATAATGGTACTGAAATAAACATATCAACATGGTTTGGATTGGTCAATGTAAATCAGATAAAAAAAAATATAATAAATGTAAATTTGACACCTTATACTTTAAATATATGGTTGGAAGACAAAAATTTTGCTTTAGACAAGAGCATTAACAAAAAACTCATGCAAATATGTAGAAATATTTTAATATTTTTATCTCAATGCGAAGAATACAGGTACCTATTTCTCAGCCCCCTCAAGACAATAGTTCTGAACAAACAGTTTGGGTTTGAAACTTGTTTGGTATCTTTGCAAAACAGGATAAATAGAAAAATTGCTGAGTTGTCAAAAGAAAAATCTTTCATTCCAAAGAAATAAATTGGTTGAGATTTTTGTTAAAACAAAAGTTTTAAAACATTAATCTAATATAATTTCAATAGGGAGGGACCAGAGATTCATTTCATATTACTAAATATTTTGCAGTAATGCTAGCCTGTGTAAAGACTTTGTAACCTTAAATATTAAAAAGTAAGATTTCGAAGCCTGAACTATAAAACAATACTCTATGTAACACAAATAACAGTAATAATAATGTTTGAATATTTTTAAGTCCCATTCAATACTGCTAAACAGCTGCAATGAAAAATGGTTTCAGTAAAACGTAGTAGACTGTAACCATTGTAACACTGTAACCATTGTACACCAAAACACTGTAAACTTCGGTTATAGTGCAGAAAAACTATTTTGGTTGAAGTCATTATTGCACAGTTTGCCTCAACTTAATTAGCAAAAAAATCAATTAAGTACCTGCGATTCAGATCTGTATGCCAATGGCTGGAACCCAGGTGTAGCAGCTTGTTCCGCAGCTCTGGCCAAATCTTCTTCGGGATTACAGTTATACGAAGGACTGCTGGATAGGGAAGAATGGGACGATGAGGTTGAAATGGAACCAGGTAGGGAAAAGGCTGAATCACTGCTATTGACGCCTGTTGTTGGGAGCTGTAGTGTGCTAGGGGGCTGGTACACTGAGTGGTGATCAAAAAGTACTTGACTGTTGCCTGATTCTTCAGAACCCGAGGCTGCTGAAAAGAAGTAGCTTGAATCTTGAGGGCAATTGTTTTTGAAATAAAACCCATTGATAATAAAGTATATGTGATCTGTTTAAATTTGGATCATATCTAAAAAAATATAAGAAAAACCACATACAACAATAGCAAATTAAATATTAGTTTCACTTTTCAGCCAACAATGTAAAAAACTTATTCATTAAAGGCCATTCACTGAGTATTAGTTTTAATTTTGTAGCTTACATTTTAGAGGAAACTTTGTTAAACCTATTCAATGAAGGTTAATTTAAAAAAAAAATCTGGCTAACAAACTGTTACAAAAATGTTATGAAAACAAATTTAAAAAATACATACCTAGTAAGCCTTCTCCGGTTATCTCACTATTCACCATATCTGTAACAAAATCACTGAGAGATGAATAAGATGAACTTGTGCTACCAGCCCCTTCGCTGTCGCTACAGCTTTCATCTGCATGAAATAAGAAAGCATTTAAATAAAGAGAAAATTGAAAAATTAATAGAAATTACTGATCAATTGAGTAGAGTGAAGTGTGAACCCCAAATAAACTTTTGATTTTTTTTTTAAACATAAACGTGATATTTAGTTAGCTGGGTTTTTGGATGAATAAAGAGTGTTATCTGTTCGATACAAATATTCTATGACTTTAAGCTTTAATGTAAAGAGACTGTATATAATGTTAAGAAAGGTGTCTTCTATATTAATAGCCATTATGTTCGAAAAAGTTAAAATCTGAACCATGTTATTATAATATTATAAACTATAACATTTTTTAAAAAAAACTATAATCTTATCTATACAGAATAAGATTTATTACTTTACTACACATAAGAAATTTTTTTAAAGCCTAACAATTATGTATTCTATAAAATCGCTGTTTAATTTGAAAAGATAAAGCACATAAGAAGCACATAAGAAAAAATTATTTTTTCAACCTACCTGTTGATGGTTCGGATTGTGAAGCTCTTGCCAAGGAACTTGCCAAATGAGATCCCTCTGACCAAACTTTGAAATGAATGGGTTCCAGCTGATGACTGTACCATTTAGCTTTATCTCCAACAACAGTAGGATCAAATACACCTAAAATATATTAAAACCAGGGATTGGAGTAACGCGTTACTTGAAACGCCGTTACTTGTAACAGTTACTTTTTTGGGGTAACGCTGTGTAACGCCGTTACATTTTTCAGAAAGTAACTGTAACTGTAACTTAGTTACTTTTAGCGGTAACGAAGTAACGAAAAATGACGTTACTTTTCCGTTACTTTACGAAGGCTGTTTGATGCCAATTTTGAAATTCCACTCCTAAGAATGTGTGTGAATTAACATTTCGCATTCCCGAAATACGAGCCTTTCTTGGGAGGGTAAAAGTAAAGAATTAAGAATATAATAGAATTGTCCACTTTGGCTGCTAAAGACGTGACGGCGGCTTTCAGACAGAATTGTAACAGCACGAATGTTTTTCCTTGTCTGTTTATCTTTCTAAGTATCGCATTATAAGCCCTGCACATTTACAGGCATCTACGGAAAAGAAGGGTTTTCAAATAAATCACGCTAACTACCAAGCAGGTTGGATCCCTCAGTCCAAACCCCTTTGTGTCACCTTGCCTGAATGGGTTCTACAACAATGACCAAGTCCTTCCACTCGAAGAGGGGTGGGAGGGGGAGGAGACAGATTTCACATTTATTCTTGAGATACCCGTATTTCTGACAGTACCTACCCGAGTGTTTACAGATGGACTCGTATCAGGGTAAAGGATTAAAATTAAATATAATTTTTTTTTATTAATTATAATTTCAGTATTTTGTTTGAGCTTATATTTCGTTTATCATGATTCTCTTTGAAAAATGGTAAGATGGCTAAATTTTAATATTTCATATAACTTGAAATTTCGAAAAGTAACTGTGATTCGTTACTTTTTTAAAAAGTAACTGTAACGCGTTACTTTTCATATGAAGTAACTGTAACAGAGTTACTTTTTTAATTAAGTAACTGTAACAGAGTTACTTTTTAAAAGTAACTTTCCAATCCCTGATTAAAACAAACCAACAAATTATTACAATGTTTAAGTTGTTTGCCTTGATTAAAACTTCACTTATAACATGATAAATGTGAATACCATTTTTTTTTCTTGTTAACAAACAGCATTAATACACAAACTTGATAAAATATTTATAAACAATAACTTTTGAAACTGAGCAAAAAAAATTATACAATAGAAAAGAGGTTACATCATAAATTAAACTTTTTCATCAAACTTAAAATTTTATTTCATAAATAAAATATTTTAGAAAACAGGACAAATGTTGATAAGTGCAAAAGCATACCTGTATGAACCCTTAAGAATGCAACATTTGTTGGTGAAAGTGACCACTCAGCAAAAAACTCCACAGCCTAGTTAGATAAATTATAATTATCAAAAAAGTAATCAAAAGAGATAAAGGCATTATACAACACATGCATAAAGAAATACATAGAATACAAACACATGCATCAGTTGCACTTCTTGATAGTTCAGAATAATTAAGAATCGAAATAATTTTTATTGTATGCACCTTTTCAGTTTGTTATACATAATTTTAAATGCTCAATCGATTGCAAGCATACATTAAAAAATATATTCAGTAAATTTACCTTTAACATTTAAGAAAAAAGTCCTTACAGTTCTGTTAAATTACAGCAATGTAATAGCAAGAGGATTTTTTATAGGGCTCTTAAATATAAATAAGAAGAGGAAGAATATTATAAAATATAAAGGAAAAATATTATAAGGGGAGGAAGGGTCAAGTTTTTGTAGGGCACACTTTCATACCCGAACAAACAGTTAAACTAAGAGTTATTAGGACCTTTAAAGAAATGAGTATTATTGTACTGTCCCCTGGAAATAAAAATAAATCCCTGACTCTTAATGAAAAGAGGCATGTTGCTGAAGCAAAATTCAGTAAGGAGCTACATGGAAAGTAGGTATTGACACCATGGAGATTTTAGTTTGTCCATTCATCGGTTTGTACTTGTTCCAACTATCTCATTCTAAAAATTCTTCAGGTTTTTTTTGTTAGAAAGGCAAGACATAACACACCTAAATTTTATAATGTTCTTGGCATACTATAAGAACTTCCCTGATTATTGGGTAAGTAAGTAATAGGAAATTCAGTCTATTTTAGCTCTTTCAGAACTTCTTGCATGCGGAATTCCCACCCACCTGTGTTCGAACAAACTTGTGCACAAAGTGCGACATCTTTGGCCTGGAGTGTAGGAAGCTGTTGACCTGAAAGGCCACCACGGGTCGCGGGTAGAGGCGCAGGGTTCGCGTATGTTCCATAAAGTTGGCGAGAACACCGGGAGAGTTGAAGAACCGGACCATAGCGATGCGGGTGGCAACGTCCACCGAGTCCACGTCATTGCCATAGATCAAGGGATTGAAACCTGTTGGGGAAAGGAAATAAAAAAAGTTTCATGAACAAAAAAATTACATCACTTTATAGTCCACTTATTGAAAACAGACTGGAAAACAATAAAACTAATAAGGATATTGATTACAAGACAGTGAAAAAAAGGCAACCGAGCAGAATAAAGTTTGGAACTTTATTCCAAAGTATTAAAGCCTTTAATACAAAGACATGCCCCCCCCCCCCAAAAAAAAAAAAACTCGAAATGAACTCATCCATTATAGTTTGGTAATTTTCTCTACCTTTTGACCTAACTCGGAACTACCGTCTACCCCAGTGACTAAACAAAATTTACTAAGTATGCTCAGTTGTAGAATTTAAGATGGATTTGAAGTATTAATACAACGGAAAAGTAATCTTTATTTACTCTACTTTGACTCTATATAGAGTAACAAAATATTAAATAGAACAACAAATATAAATTAACTAACTTATTATAGTTTTCTTGAGACATTCAATAAAAACCTTATCTGTTGATTCCTCTATTAGATAGATGCCTTTACCCTCCCTGTGTGTGCAAGTACCACCATATGCGAATGCCATGAGTGCATCTATCACAGAATCATGTGTCTCACCTGTGGTCAATGGGGGAGGTGGAGGCTCCTGTGCCGCTAATCGGTCAGCTACCCCTGGCTGGATACGGTCCAGATTCTTGATGGGCTGGGGGCTCATGCTCATAGAGGCTAAGGCCTGCCAGTCACAAAACCCATGGTTTAGAAAAGCACACTATTTTTTGCATTATAGTTTAAAAATACATATTCAATAGGAGATATAATTGAAAAGCTTAATGGAAGAACCTGCTAAGTGCTAAAAAGAAGAAAACAAGAACATGTGCTTTAAAGCTTTTAGTTTGCAGTCACATCTGTTTTAAATGGTACTTGCAAACTGTAAAAAATATACTAAATTTAAAGTTTAAGAAAAAGGTTGGATGAGGAAAAATGAATTTTATGGTGTTAGAGTATTTTTAACCGTGTCAGTACAAATGCTTTTTTAGCAACATCTTTGGTTCAAATAACTACAGTAATAAGTTATGATTAAACAGAAGTTAATTCACTTAAACTTTTCTTTGAGCACTAAATACTCAAAAAGGAATATGTATGATATTAAAATGACAAGTAAGGAGCAAAGTCCTTATTAATTCAATGCTTTAAATTGTTCAAAACTTTCCACTTGAATACATTACACTAAAATCAAAGATATCTCATGATTTAATAATAAAATATAAAAAGCATATTAACTCTCCAGAATTACTGAATTACAAATTCATTTACTATACCCAAATCTTTTTTTTATTTCTATAGGTATGGCATCTGTGTCAATTTCTACCGTGCTATCGAAAGGCGGCCTTCCACAAAAGAAAAAGCTCGGGATCGTACCAAGAGGAAACTGCCCAAAGTTCGGGAAAACGACTCTTCTGGTTTCCTCGACCCGAAACGATCACATCAAGATGACTCAGATGGTAATAATGAAGTATTTATTATGTAATGTCTATGAAGAACCTACTATATATGCAATAACCCATTCATTTATTCAAAAAATTCATTTTATTCAAACTATTTTTTTATGCTTGTAAATATAAACATAGTACAACATTTAGAAGACATATTAAGCACATTATCATCTACAACTTTACAGTGACTTATTTCTTGTGTTTTGCCTTGTATTTTAATAGGTCTACTTCTGCCAACCTGAGGGATGTGTGTGCATTGGGCCAAAGCGCATCAGCCTTCGAGAGTCCAACTCGTTTGTGTTCGCCCTTACAGAAAAAGACACCAGTCGGGTCAGGTAGGGGGTGAAATGTACTTTTTTAAAATTATTTTGTAATAGGGTGTAACATTAAATGATTTTTAATTACCTCTTAATAAATCAATAATCATTTAAAGGTAATCATATATCTGTAAGATAATTTTACTGACTTTAAAACCTAAAAACTTCTATAGCAGCTACTATTTGCATTTGTATGACTTTATCAAAAACATTGTTATGACGTCGGATAGGTACTGGGAACTGGTGCACCAAATTTGAAGTCTGTATCTCTCTTCGTTTTTTAGCAATATCGTTAAAACCAAACAAGTTCTATTTCAGCTGCCCTTTGTGTATGTGCAATTTTCTGGAAAGCGTTTTTATGATCCACATTTATCAGGAACTCGTATACAAAATTTAAAGTCTCTAGCACTTTTAGTTTGATCTGTAGAGTGGTTTCAGACAAACACATGAACCATATAAATTCATTTATATTTAGTTATTAACTGATAATTTCAGCATGGTTAACTGTTTCACAATCAGCCCAGGTTTCACATATTATTATTTAAACTTGACACTGTTAACAACCAAGAAATATTTGCCAGCTTTTAAAAAAAATAGCACTCATGGGCAGACTATTCACTAAAAAAATACTATTGGAAATGAAGTTAAATTTGAAAATTTTTTAGTTTTCAATGGCTACATCAGTCCATTCAATTTAATACATAATTAAAGTAGTTATGCAACATTAAACTTTACTTTTAATGTTGCATAATAATTTTGAGAGTTCATAGAGTGAAATCGAAGAACTGCTTATGTTGCAAATACAAAGTATAACACACGTTTTACAAGTTTCCAAACTCTTTAAAAAATTAAACAATAGTTATTTAGAGTTGATTACTTGTTTTAGATGATTGAGTAGAATTGTTCCCTCAGGTTCAGGTAATTGAGGAAGATCGTCAAATCCAGGGGGCTTGATCACCTGAAACAAATTAGTAACATTAAAAAGACAATATTAATGCAAGTGCATATTGGTGGTTTATTTTTGAAATTGTAATTTCTTTTAAATCATTATAGTCTGATGAAATATTGAATTCGTAATTTACATTTTGAAACATTATTCAATTCAATTATATTTCTTTTAGAACTATGTTATCAACAACAACAAACGCTAAATAAAATAATCTCCGTGACGACTGACATTTTATTTACATCAGCACTTAACAGCCTCCTGGTAAATGAATGACATGCTTTGATATGGATATGATTACATTCAATTTAGCCGCAGATACTGTATATAAAAACTAACAGGAATATAGTAAATAAAATATTGACCTTATTTGCATCCAAGTCGACTAACCAAACATCTTCTGGCATCTTGAAATGGCGCTTAAACATGAGAAAACTAGCTGGTATTCCTATGATATAAGGTGTTGGTGCCAAGAGAAGCTATGAAATGAAGATATATTTAAGCCCATATTTTGAAAAAATAAAATGTATGACTTTTAACAAAAATATATTTTTATTTCTTTATTTTCATAACAGCATTAAAGTATACAGCAACATACAGAGCTTATATCGAATATTAAATTTTTCCCGAAAAATTGTAAATGAATAGATATATGTATCCTCCTAATATCCCAGCAAAATCTAACTCTTATTCTTTATTTAAGCACATTTTTGGAAACTGAAAATAAAAAATTACAATTGTAACTTTTGCAGGGGGCACATCTAGTAAAATGGATGTTAGGGACATAAATGTATTACAAGTTCAGATTTCAAATTATGGAAATTTCGTTGAAAAAGAGATTTTTTTAAAAACTTTTGTTTGGCATTATCGAAAAGTGGTGTGTGATAAGAATTTTTAGAGGTTGTATTTGGTTTTAGCACAAAATGAATTCACAAGAAAAATCTAAATTTCCTCGAAATGGTTTCATTGGTGCTCATATTTACGGCAATGAACAGTTTAAAAAGTTAGTTTTAAAGCGGTTGAGTGGTTAAGTTATCTGACTATGGATTAAAAGCTTATGACTATTTAAAAAAATTGTAGGTTAGGTTTGAAAGAACTAAAATAAAACCATAAAAAATAGATGTTTGATTTTACAAAACTTTTGTTACCCAAAGTACTATGCAAAATATAAAATTGATCTCACCTGTTCAGCTCCATTCATACAAGTTGGAAGCAAAGGTATCACTGGAAACATATACTCTAAAGGATAAATCATCGTAACAAAGGCCATGACGCTCATTGTAAGAGCATTATAATCACGGGACTGCATAAGAAGCTAGAAAAAAGATTAAAGCTAATTAAAATGGAGACAAACAATTTAAAAAGAGTATTTATTTTAAATTAACCATGCAATGTGTAACTTTTTATGTGCATAAAAGCTTGTGATTTAGTATCCTGAGTTAATCACATTACTTTGACTTTTTTCTAAGAGTTTTACTGATTTATAAAGAATATATAGACATACTACAACTTATTTTTCATAGAAATCACTTATTATACATAAAATAGGCTAATTAGAACTAACAAATCATGTCAATCAACAAATTAATAAAAGGATGATAAAAAAATCCTCTTTTAATTATTTTTGTATTGTGGAAAGTCTTAACATTTTGGGAAAAATACAATCGCAGCAGAAACCCTGAGTTAACTAAAAAAAACTATGGCCAAATGGTAATGTTTAACATGTATTCATGTAGGTAACTAAAACATAAATAAAGTACTAAATGTTTTCTTTTTATTTCAGAATTACCATACTTTAAAAAAAAATCAGTAACTATTTTGAAGAGATTTAAGTTACTTTAAAAATAAAAAATAAACTTAGGATTCTTTTATAAACAAGGAATATTAAATTTAGTTTTTTTAACACATTTTTAAAATCTTTTAAATTCAAAAACAAGAAATAAATTTGAAACAAGAAACATGAACAAACTCTTTAAATTTCATTTTGAAACTTATGAAATGTGTTTAAAATTAATATTCACAAACATGTTTAAAAATAACATTCAATGTACACTCAGTTTTTATTTAAATACAAAAAAATTCATAACCTACTGTAATAATTTCGAACCAAATAATTATATAAGATTATAAAATATAGTGATTAACATACAATTTAATATAATTTTTCATAAGTAAATAAATGTGCAGGGAAAAAAAGACTTACTTTATGCTCCAAAATTATACAGGTCAGGACTTTCATACAAGTATTAACACCTAATAACTCTAAGGGCAAATGAAGAGGGAAATCTACTAGAGAAAATCTAGTGTGGTCAGGGAGAGCAAAGGTGAGAGGAGGCTGAATATCTCGAGGCAGAATTTCCACCTACAGGAAACAAATGAAGGTAAATAAATATAATGAATTTCACACACAAAAATAACATCAGCTATTTTAAATTTCTAGAAAAGCTAAGGAAATTAGATAAATAATTTTTTTTTCAGTGATCTTCCATTTTTTTAAAAATTACCAGTTAAAATCAGGAAGAAATTATGCTCACAATTAGATTACAGTTATTTTTCTTGTACATTTTGAGTTAAGTTTAAGTTAAGTACGTTTTGAGTTTGGCTTTTTTTAAAAATTATTGTTAAGTTATCTATATATATATAGTACTCTTATACGGCGCCCAAATTTCCTTATATTTCTATCTCTGGAATGGCAACAATCGAAATGAACAAAAATCTCTAATTTCAAAATGTCCGACTGAAAACAACAAAAAAGTGTTTGAAACAACAACTTTAGGATAGAATCAGTAAGTTTAAATTTAAACATGCATAATATTAGGGACGTTTAAAGTTTGAAAATTTAAATTATAATTTCTATCGACTGAACTTCCAAACACTATTGTTAATAAAAAAGGGAAAATTAAAATTGTTTTTAAACATAGTTTCTAAGCGTTGACAGCTACCACGGTTTCCAATTTATTTACAAATGGATCTTATTCAAGCAGCAACATATTTTCGCAATGATAACCATTAATTTGTAATTATGTTATTTTAAAAGGATACTAAAGGCGGTTAACCTAAAGGTCCATGTCCGGCTTTGTCGCCAGTCGAAAAATGTCGCCAAGTCAAAATGACACAAACCGAGCGTTTGCCAAGTCTGTGAAATGACAACAAATAATTACTTAAAATGCTACTCAAAACTGAAAATGTCTGCTGAGAGAACATGAAAGATTTCCTTATTAAAAATTATCGTGGCATTTGCGATCATAGATCGTAGTGATATTTTAAAATAAGAAAATCCGAACTCAACAGTTTGTTGCAAGTTCAAAACAATGTGCAAAAAAAATAATTTAAAAAATGAGTTCTTTTTATAATTAATGATTAATAATATTTGAAATATATTAATACGATTTAAGAATTCTTCACGATGAAAGAAATGGACATGGACAGGATTAACTTATAAAGAAAGTAGCAAAATAAATTCTCTAATGCAAACAGAATACATAGAAAAAACTGAACTATTTGATAATTATTCGCTTAAAATTCGATCTGTGGCGATTTTCGTAGCCAATGGCTGCCATAATACAAATTTGGCAGGGTTACCACATTTGGCGAAAAAAATGACGGACATGCTCCTTTAGGTTAACCCTTAAGGCTAGACTAAAATATTTCAATGAACGGTGAGCGAGCGAAGCGAGCCTGGATCGCGAAGCTATTCAAAGGTAACTGCGCAAGAATTTCCCGGGGGTTGGCGAGCGATAGCGAGAAGGTGCCCCCTAGTTTTTAAGAGTTGTGTTAGGAAATTTATATCAAAGGTATTTGTTTGATGCAATCTTGTACCACAAAAGCAAAATGAAATGTGCTTAATTTAAATTACATTTGTAAGTAAGGCTTCTGGGGAGGACTGTTTGAAGATAATGGGTGGGTTTTATTGTCAAGTTTATAATATTTTAACTACTTATAAAATAAAAATAGTTCATTATAGAGTTAATAACAAAGTAAAAGCAAATAACTACATAGTAAAAGTAACGCTATCATTTTATTTTTGGTGTTTACATTTGATAAATGTAAAATAGTATCCAACATTTAAAGATTATAAAAAAAAAGAACATAGGACAGTCTATCAAATAAAAGGGAAAAAAAGAGCTTGTAGGTAAAAAGCTGCTTTTCCACTTGTGGATTACTTCATTTTGCTTTTAGGTATCTTTATACTCAATTAACCCTTTAACGATGAATTTGACACCATTAACGATGAATTTGACACCATTCACGTATAAAAACATAAAAGGTTTTTCCAATTTTATTTTCCTTGCAACTAACTTACTGTACCATAAATAAATTCTTCAGGACAATGGCATTTATTTGTCTTACATTTTGTTTACTTAAATAAACTTAGGCAGGAAGCTCATTTTTGGGTGGCAAATTTTCTTGCCAACCATTGTTAATGAGTTAACCAAAATGTAAAAAAAAATTCAATTAAGAAAATTTTATTTTTCAGATTCACCATTTTGCTGGCAAGGTAACACTGAATTAAATAAAAATCTTGTTATGCAATACAGTAAAAATTAAAATGCATTAAAATTGGTGCAAGAATGGTAATCACCTCCACCCTTGTTTTCCCAGGTACTGGGACTGGAGCACTGAGTAACCTCAGCATCCACATTTCAAGCTCACGAATTCCATGAAGGACAGAGGCTGGAGTATTCTCACTCATCCTTCCAGTTATGAAAGACCAAACACTGTCCCTGAGAGAATAGGGAAAACATTAAAATTCCTATAATTGTACACCTTACTTTTGAACATATTAATATTAAAAAAAAAAAGGTTATGGTAACATTCCTGGTGAAAATTTGGAGTTTGGAAATTTAATATTAAGTTAGAATGTTTCTTAACTTATAATTTAGTTTTTAATAAAACAAAAGTACCATATTTAGTAAAAAATAATTACAAATTATTTTATTGAAAACTGATTTACTTGTTTATGTTCTTTAGTGTAAATTAATAAGAATTTTAACTGCTAAGTATTAGTATTGTCTAGTATTAGTCTATAACTAGAAATAATGAGCATTAAAATAATTAAATATACAACACATAACATAAGAGCTTTGCTTATTGTTTCATTTTTCTACGAAAGGAACAACTATTTGTTCAGAGAGTTTGAACTGTATTTTATTATTACATTATTTAATTAAACTTAAGTCTCGGCGTTTCTCCATTTTAATAGTTCTTATGATTACAACACAAGCTTTGAAATCACTTTCTTCCCCCAATCCTCTTGTGGTTTTCTAGGAAATGGCATGAGCGTTGCTGTTTTGGTTTTTCCCCCACCCTATTTGGGTTTAGGCTGAGTAGAAAGCAATTGCTATTAACTCCACAGCAGAGCCTCAAACAATAGAGGTTTAAAACAGCCACGCTTATAACAGGAAAACCACAAAAGAGGGTAGGGGAAGAAGTTATTTTAAAGCTTGCATTGTAATCAGAAGTACTAGAGCAAAGAACGGAGGCCCAGTAACTTAGTGGTAGTGCTTTGCATTGCCACACCTCAGGTCAGGTGATTGAGTCCCGGATTGGGCGAGGTGAACTCATCCTTTCATCCCTTAAGTGGGTCGATAAAATGAGAACCAAGCATGCATTGGGAACTAAACATTGGGGGTTCTGTGTGAGGCTGACCACCTTACCGGGACATATGCCTAGCATCCCAGAGCCCTTGGTCAAGTAAGCTGGAATGAGCACGGCAGGCCTTGGCCCACTAACGGGCTGTTGCGCCGAGGAGTTTAGTTTAAGAGCAAAGAACCGACCAAGTACCTGCTTTGCCTGGTCCCTCCGGCCCGCCTGGAAACATTCCTCTCGTTGCAGGCATCAATAAGCTTCCTCAAAATGAAAAGGCATTCACGGAAAGTAGAAAAGAACGGGTGATGGCTTATGATGCACACTGAGGTGAGGGAGTGACTCCTGATATGCTGATGGGCTACTGGGGAAGAAGACTTGGAGTCCCCTGTTGATACAACATGGTAATCAGAAAATATCTTCAACTTATAATTCATGCATAATACATGAGAAGATTCATGAAGAAAATAATATAGATTATTGGCACAAATTGTTTATTCAGTAGAAATTTACATGTTTCGGTGGAAAACACATTCCTGGGAGTTTAATCCCTGATTCAATTTGTCCTCTGCTTCAATTTTGCATTTTTGCTCCCGCATTTGGAAACTTGACTTTTACGAAGCCTACCATATTCTTAAAACTCACAATAACTTACCTAGTTAATTCATCTGACATGCCAGAGTTCTCAAAAATTTGAAAAAGCTTCATAGCAACAAAATAATGTTTCCTTTTTGACCCCGTTTTCCTCCCCTACACCCTTTTAGGGATATCATGTTTCACAACTTTGCGTCGTCAACCTGTGTTTTTTTTTGGTGTTTAGTCTGAGGCGAGTACCATTCTGAAGGGTGTCTTGAGTTCTCACCAGAACATGTCAATTTCTACTGAATAAAGTATTTGAGCCAATAAATAATCTATATTGTTCTTTTCCTGAATAAACATAATAGATTTTTAGTAAAGCAACTCAAGAGTCCAGAATTGGAAGACATAGATTTAGTAAATTCAATTTATTGAAAAAAAAATATTACAAAACAAAATTACGTAGAAAATGTGAAAACAATAACTTTCAAAACAATTTCTGATGTGGTGTTCATTGAATCTTTTACATGAAAGAAAAAAGGGCAATTCTTATGCCAAAATATCATGAAACATGGTAACATTATTTGTTTTATAGTTAAAGCCACAAAGTTTCAACACAATGGTTATCGTGTAAGACTGAATTACAAAAACATAATGAATGCACACCAACTTGCTTCAGTATCATGTTGCTGTAAAGTGAACAGGTTTTTGTCATAACCAGGAAAAAAACCATGTGCAATTCTGCAAGTATTAGAGTACAGCCTTTTTTATCCATCTAATCATAAACATTTGAAGCACAAGCAAATGGCTTATAAATTTTTTTTTAGAAATACAGTTTATAACTTTTAATTTTGTTATGGTGTTTGATCAGATATATCATTACCAAATATAAAAAATACTAAAAATATATAGCTTTTGGGTTATTAAACATAGTTCTTAAATGCAAACATTTTAGTAAGATTCGATTCGATTGGCTTTACACTGAAACTACACATGGGTTATTGCATATATAGTAGGTTCTGCATAGACATTACATAATAAATACTTCATTATTACCATCTGAGTCATCTTGATGTGATCGTTTCGGGTCGAGGAAACCAGAAGAGTCGTTTTCCCGAACTTTGGGCAGTTTCCTCTTGGTACGATCCCGAGCTTTTTCTTTTGTGGAAGGCCGCCTTTCGATAGCACGGTAGAAATTGACACAGATGCCATACCTATAGAAATAAAAAAAAGATTTGGGTATAGTAAATGAATTTGTAATTCAGTAATTCTGGAGAGTTAATATGCTTTTTATATTTTATTATTAAATCATGAGATATCTTTGATTTTAGTGTAATATATTCAAGTGGAAAGTTTTGAACAATTTAAAGCATTGAATTAATAAGGACTTTGCTCCTTACTTGTCATTTTAATATCATACATATTCCTTTTTGAGTATTTAGTGCTCAAAGAAAAGTTTAAGTGAATTAACTTCTGTTTAATCATAACTTATTACTGTAGTTATTTGAACCAAAGATGTTGCTAAAAAAGCATTTGTACTGACACGGTTAAAAATACTCTAACACCAGTAAAAAAATACAGCAAAATTTTAGCTTAAAGTGAAGGATATAATGCAAAAACTATAAAGCTGCTCAACTATGTGCTGCACAACATATTAATATTTATTTGACGGCAGTTTAATAAAAAAAATTATTTACTTTTAATTGCTGTGGTGCTGATTTCAGAAAAGTTGTTTTTGAAAATTGGTTCATGTGTTTGTCTGAAACCACTCTACAGATCAAACTAAAAGTGCTAGAGACTTTAAATTTTGTATACGAGTTCCTGATAAATGTGGATCATAAAAACGCTTTCCAGAAAATTGCACATACACAAAGGGCAGCTGAAATAGAACTTGTTTGGTTTTAACGATATTGCTAAAAAACGAAGAGAGATACAGACTTCAAATTTGGTGCACCAGTTCCCAGTACCTATCCGACGTCATAACAATGTTTTTGATAAAGTCATACAAATGCAAATAGTAGCTGCTATAGAAGTTTTTAGGTTTTAAAGTCAGTAAAATTATCTTACAGATATATGATTACCTTTAAATGATTATTGATTTATTAAGAGGTAATTAAAAATCATTTAATGTTACACCCTATTACAAAATAATTTTAAAAAAGTACATTTCACCCCCTACCTGACCCGACTGGTGTCTTTTTCTGTAAGGGCGAACACAAACGAGTTGGACTCTCGAAGGCTGATGCGCTTTGGCCCAATGCACACACATCCCTCAGGTTGGCAGAAGTAGACCTATTAAAATACAAGGCAAAACACAAGAAATAAGTCACTGTAAAGTTGTAGATGATAATGTGCTTAATATGTCTTCTAAATGTTGTACTATGTTTATATTTACAAGCATAAAAAAATAGTTTGAATAAAATGAAATGGGTAAATGGATTTTAAAACTTTAACCTATATGTTTGGAAATTAATATTTTGTGTTTGGATCTTGACCATTAAATAAAAGAAATGTTTAGTAATTTGCAGAAAATTATATATGTACTTTTTTAAGTTGAAATTACAATATTCATTTTGTTTTATTGACTTCAAACTGACTGTTTTAAAATCTGAGAACATTGATTACAGGTAGAAAAATATTAATTATAAATCATTATGAAAAATTTAGTTTAATTAAATTTGGTATAAGACTTGACAAAAGTAATGTCTCTTGATTTGAACTTTTCAAGGCCTTGCAAGAATTAAATACCTTCATTTTAGAAGCTATACAAAACAGAGGACTTATTTAAAATATAATTAATATAAAATTATTTAATTTCTGAACTTTTTACTAATGGAAACAAAGCAGTTTTGTATGATAAATAAAATTTATTGCATACCACATCAGGACTGAGAGGAAAGTCCTTGTGGTCCTCAGCCGGATATCTTTTCAGAAGCTCTGGTGTCTGCACAGCATGGGTACGGCTCGGTTGTCGCGCCCCCACGAAAACAATGTAGTCCAAGAGTCGAGGACAGAAATATTTCTTGGTGGCATCTGACATTTCTCTCGATTGCAGTGGCTAGGTGACAACACTGCACTGTCAGGTATTGTGTGAGAGCGATGGCATTTTCTTCCTTCGCCCGAGTTATCTACAAATGATTGGGATGGGGGGATGAGCCCTCCGACAGAAGTGGAAGGTGGTCTGTTTTCCAGGCTCCATAGTAACAGCATTTAAACTGAAACATGCAACACACATCTAGGTTCTTTTTTGTTTTAAATGTTTAAGGAAGTAATAAAAAGTGCATAATAAATCAGCATATTAACATTTTTTTTTTAAAAGTTAGTTTAAAGGTTCATAAATCATAGAACTAATAGGGTTGAAGAAATCTAGAAATAAATGCATCACACACGAATTACTTGTGATTTTAGTATAGCAATATTGACTTCATATCAATAAAATATTTAATTAAATGAAACAGCAAAAAATGTGTGTATTGAGAGAATACTTAAATTTCAAATAGAATTTCTTAATATATTGTTTCAAAGCATGAGATCTCTAATAAAAAAAGGCTTTAATTTCCTGTTAGGTACAAAAAAGACAAACAAATTATTAGTAAAATAATTAACATACTATTTTGAAACATAGTTGCTCAACAGGAAACTTGGCTGTTTTGCCAAAAGATTTTTAACTTAACTCTTTTCATGGATCTAAAAAAAAAGGGAAAACTGTTCAATTTAAGGAAATACGCTTTTAATAACATAAAAACTTGATTGCTTGATGCTATTAAAATTAATTAAAATGCCTAATTAAATGTAAAATTTAAGTGATTAAAAGTAAAATTCAAATAATGAAAATAAATTTAAATTTATAAAAGTTATTAAATGAACTTTTTGGTTATTTTTTTACGAAAAAAAATCATTAGAGCCCATACGTACCTACCAAGTTTCAACTTCTTTCATTTTAGTTAGTTATAGAAGTATGAAGTAACTGAATATGTTGAGCAATTTAATACAGTTTCCTATAAAAAAAAATGTATTTTTCAAATTTATGAGCAATATTACATTAGCAAAAATTAAAGCAATACCAAATAATGGTACATGAGATAAGCTGAATGGATTGATATCTAAATAATTTAAAATACAGTATGTATCAGTGAGTTTGATTTCAACTTCCACTGCATTAGCAGTCAAAACAAGCAACCTGATAAGTTTTCTCCCGGCTCAAAAACTTCATTAAGTAGAAGTGAATTCTTTTTTTACTATATAAACTTTTGAAAAAAAATTGTCAAATGAATTTTATTCCAGTGTTTTTTGTGTGTAGAATATTTTGTAAACTGTCGACAATGAAAGCCAACTATTAGCAGTACTATGTGAATGAAATTCAAAAACGTTTTGTGCTTTTTACTATCATCAACAGACAAGCTTCTAGCTGCAACTGAATGGATCTGTTCATCCGTTTAGCATTCAGTAAAATCTTCAGACACAACATCTATTGCTGGCTCGATGGTCCTTCTTAAATACTTAACAAACAAGGAAATTTATAGAAAGGAAATAATAAAAGAAAAATAACTTTTATAATATAATTAAAAAAATTACGAAAATGGTTACACAGACAATTAAGAATATTTTATTTGGAAACAATAACTATACTAACAATAAATTGTCAACTCAATCAATTCATTTTGTTTTAGAACAACTTTAATTTTATTCACTCTCGTATCAAATATATTTTATAATATTTATTATAGTTAATATATTAAAAAAAATACTCCCAAGTAATAAATAATTAAATTAGACTAACTCTCATAACTCGCAAGCGACAAATACTCCGTTTTTCTAGTATTTTAAATATCAGTACAACAAACTTCAATCAAAATTTCAACAACTAAATTTTAAAATGCAAATTAATGTATCGGAAGCATCATTTTTTAAAATGTTCTTTAAATATGCAACGTAGACGTTGCAACAAATAAGATTGAGTTTCAAAGTGAAAGAAATTTTCAAATTCAAATGTATTACGATAAATCCATACGGAAGTGGAACTTTTCTTTTAGCTGATATTATAATACATGAAATTGGGAGTTGAAAATTACTTATTTACCTTCCAATATTTGAAAATCAAAACAACAATCTCTGAAACACCTGTTTCCGTGCCGAGATTCGATATCGATTAAATTCGTGTTTCGATACTACACTGATAAATTTGGTTTGGTTAATTTGAAGCACTAAAAAAAAAAGAGTTAATTTGAAAAAAACACTGCAGGGAATGTGAGAGTTTAAATACTTCTAAAACACTTTACTTTTCTTACTTTAAATATATTTTGATATATTGTAATAAAGTTATAGGGTTGTTTCACGGAGGATCTTGCAATAGCTCTGCGGTTTTGTTTTCATGTCTCTCGAATCACTGTTGCTTTGGTATTCGGGAGTGAGTTATCGAGGAGAATATTTTAGTTGTTAATTTTTTTAAATGCCAACTTCTTGCTGTGCTGTTAGCTGTTCTAATCATTTATTAAAGAAAAATGGCATAGAAAGAAAAGTTTCATTTCACCGATTTCCCCATTCCCATTCCGAATACCAAACAACAGTAATTCAAGAGACATGAAAACAAAACCGCAGAGCTATTGCCAGATCCTCCGTGAAACAACCCCATTGACAACAGACAAAAAAAATTATATCAAAAGTTGTGTCCCTCTGGATTTACCAGAGGGCAAAAGGAAATAAAATTTAAATTCCCCGTTAATCCGGCCGATTAATCACCGGAATCCCCGTATATACTATACTAGGAGAGACGAGTTTCTTAAAAGTCCAAAGCCTTGACATCGTATAAGAGTGCAATGTCTCGTAAAAATTCCTTTGGGTTGGGTGCCAGCTTAAGTGTCGGCCTCGTCACCTAACGAAAATCAGCTTGACTGTGATACAGCTCTGAATGGAATTTAGAATTAGGCAGTCGGAAGCTTACAATTCAAAATCAAACTCTCAGATTCATATAATTATAGTGGCTAGAAGAGCCACTCTAACATAATGAAGTGGTTTGATCGCAATAATGAGTGCATAATAGTTTAAAGTTGCAAACAAATAGTAACTCATGAAACGTTATGAAATAAAACGAAAATATCGAAGTCAGTTATATTTGGTCGAACATATTGAAATGGGGAGGGACAAAAAGGTTAGCTTCCCTTGTACTGAAGTCTGCAACTCTGCATCGGGCTATGATTGAGGCATATTCGTAATTTCGATTGTTGAGCGAAATTATCCAACTTTCGAATTTTTTTTTTATTCACTCGTTTTGTTCATGCTACATAATTAATAACAAACAGATTTAAAGAATTTAGTAAATTGCAGTCGAATGAATCATACAATATACTTAAGTGTGTTATACTAGTGCCAGATAAAAATTCATGGTATACGGGTGTATTTCCTTCATATTTTCAAAATTATAGGCGATTTTCAACTCAATCGTGAACGCAAAAAAGAACCTTCAGTTATGGGCGCATGTAGAAAAGAATAAATGCACTGAGAACTAGGACTGAGAATCGATAAATAGATGGTTGGAGGTCGATTGAATGGCAAACTTTAGTACCGGTGTGAGCG
>CM033278.1:21042568-21210068 GCA_019343175.1 Oedothorax gibbosus
TGAATTGAGTATATATGCACAAATAATAATAATTATAAATATTTATAAATATCATATATATAAAAATATGTATGATGAATTTGATACAAAATCACATTAACTCTTATTTTTTTTAATTGCAAGATTTTCTTATCAGCTCAAAAATTCTAGTATTCAAACAACACAAATAATTTATCTATATCTTCATATAAGGGTGGAAAATTTAAAAGAGGTCTCCAAATGAATAATGGATAGCGTTTTAAGGTCTTTTAAAATTGCCACCCTGCATATTCTTCTTAAATCTCGGGTTCAACTATAGTATATAATTAACCCACAAGATGGCGCTGTAACTCAATCCATTCTATCCTTGAAAATCCATTCTTACTTTGATAAGTCAATTTATTGTAATAAATCAATATTATTAAACAAAGATGTTGTTCAAATAATTTTTTTTATGATTCTTAACTAGGATATGTTATAAAGGTAAACATAAGTGTGTATGTGAGAGAGGAATAGTTAGGTGAAGAGAAAATATGAAAAATACTGCAAACATGAAAATCGTACATTAAAAAGGATCATATTCGATTGTTTCATCTCTCCGGTATTGCGCTATGTGCTTTATTATTTTCATTAAAAAACAAACAGTGTCTCCGAAAGAATTTCTGTAAAACTTCGTATTATTTTGATATGTCGTTTTAATATTATAGCTGATATTAATATTAAATTCTGCACCGTCCTATGAGGTTATCAAGTGGTTCTCACCTCCGTTTCTGTAACCGTTTGGTCTAAGGGGATAATTTCTAGCGATCTCCCATGCCAAGTGGCTAGGTGGAAGATGGACACAGTTTTATCATTACGTGCAATTCATTTATCGATCTTGGAAAGAAGAAGTGCTGACTTAACCCATGACCAGCTACCCGAATTGCATACAAACTCGTGTAAGGTAGACATGCTAGTACGGTGCACCACTAACCACCACACCAACAATACCACTGTTAAAACGAAACTTTAATAATAACACTATGTACCATTTCTTTCCACCTTAATAATTAGCAATGGACTTTATAGCACAGTTGTTACTTAGGGGAAATTTTTATGTACAGTACTGTTAAAAAAAACTACGACACAACTTTGCATTCTGTTAAAAATATTCTTTCTCGTTTTTCATTGTGAAATATTGCACAGGCGTGAATGTCAACTCTGCATTCTGCCCCCGCCCAGGTCAGTTTCATTTCCATACAGTTCTGCGAAGACATTTGCCTCTTCGTTTGACTTTTAACCACGGCGACCAAACAAATAAAAATCAGCAAGAACCAGATACAAAAGAGATGACATTTAGTGTCTGCCAGTGACGCCCACATGCCTTATACGATTAATAGTAAAGAAATACTAATAACTGCGATTTGCTTACCTGTTTTTTCCTAATTGACACAACTCTGTCATAAATCGTCTTTTAGACATCGCAAAATGGTCATGGAATATGGATGTAGAGATTTGATCGTGTTTTCAAACTGTCGGTTATAATAATATGTTAGACGATGATGTATAGTGTGTCTTAAACATGTACTTCGTTTTGGCTTACTTCACAAGGGCGTTTTTTCATGCTGTGTAAACGCAGCTTCTTATCGAGCAGCTTGAAAATCTACACAACTAAACTACTAATTGAAAAACGGTCTGCTTGTGCACGCAAGTAGTAAGCGAATGTTAACCCTCTACCCAGCGTGTAAAAATAGTTTCTAATATCGGTTTGTCTGCAGCCTTAGATGTATGGCCGAGAGAATGCTAAGAGCAGTGCATTTTGCCCACACTTATAGCCAATATCAGTGGGCTCAAATCCTGCTTCGGTGATAAACGTTCATAAACTTTCGGAAACTGCTTATAGCAGTATCGGCGACCGTATAATTAGTCCTGATGTTGCAGAAAAAACATCTTATTTCCCTATAAAACCAACCAATAAACAAGGTGTAACCACACAAGCTGTAAGGTACAGTTGGGTGTACATGTGATTACTGTGTCATATAGGTGGGTTTTCAGCGTGGAGCTCCATACCAGGTGTTATTACTACTGTTTAAGGCATACAAATTGGAGCTCCAAAATTATGGACTAAAACTATAAAAGAGAAACTAAAAAACTCTTCCTTAGAAAGAACTTACGTAATCAGAAACGGTCTAGACCCCATTTCAATGGGGATACTGACCTTCCGACAGATACCCCTTTGGTGGTGCGGTAACACTGCATTGAAATCCTGATGATAAGTCACAGTTACTCACCGCTCGCGTGATAAGTCACATGTACTCCCCGCTGGTACTAACCCATAATACATACTCTACTAGCTATTTACATGATTAAAAGATTTCGTGCAAACATAAGAAACTTCTTAAGATGATTTAATAGGTGTGGGTTGTGGGTGGCGGTTCGTTTTCTTCGCTCAAAGGATAGCGCCTGTCTCGCAATTAACAGATCCGAAGCTCTGAGAGCTTCAGAGGCAAAAGGGGTTAACCTTAAAAATGACGATATTTTTGCATTTTTGAAATAAAGAATCAGTTTTTGCTTCTTACCTCAAAAATACATCATTGTCAAGAAAAAATCTAACAAGTTACAGGTGACATCAAATATTAGAATTACATAGACTGACAATGTTATCGATCACTTCAGTTTTATCGTTGAAGTTTTCATGCTCTCCTGTAAAATGGAACTAATGGAGTTGTGCCCCTTTAGCTCTGAGTTATAGAACAAATACTTATTTCTTAACGTTAGTGGTCATAGGTCTTATGTATAGTATTATAACATAGGATATATTGGGTATTTTTCTACTAAGACGCCGGTTTAAGTGACAGATTTGTGACGATGGCAAGATTCTAGGGGTGATTAATTTTGAAGGAGGAGGTGCAACAGCACATTAATATTTTTTTTTGTCTAAAAAAGAGTTAGTTTTTAAAAATAAGAATGTAAAAAGTAGTCATTTGAGAATATTAAATTAGTAAATAGTTCTTTAAAAGCTGTGAATGCAATCAAAAATGGATACTCGGTAATGTTAAGTTTGTGAAGGTGTGCGTATTAATGAGAGTTATTAACTTGAACAGATTTCGCCAAAGTTCCATTTCCCGACTCTTTACGAAAATAGAAATGTATAAACTTGACAGTGCACAATAAGACACAAACATATATATTTAGATATTATCAAACTTAGAGCTTGGTATTCGTTTGAAGTGTTCAATTTTTTTTTTCAATCGAAGTAAACTTTGGGAAGAGTCTTTATATTGGACTTTCGAATAAGTACTATCGAATAAGTACTATAATACAATAAAGATAAAATTCTTATTTTATATCAAATAGTTGTAGCTCATGCTTACAATGAATCCAAAAATAACGTGTATGCTTGACTGGAATTATTTATTGTTACAATTGACGCATTATAGCACTTCACGATATCCTATAATATCAGTTCCACATTTTTAGATGTAATTCTGACATTGTAATATCGAGCAGACATCGTGAGGTGACCGCACGATAGTGGGCTACTAGGGTAAATAAAATGTTCCAAGAAATGTTTTCTTTGCACCAGTTTAAATTATTCCTAGTATTCCAAAATATTTCATATTGGTGTTTTGGATAAACCTCTCCACAATGTCTTTCAAATCTAAAGATAATTTTATTCTGCAGGATCATTTATATATTTCAACAACTGGTCATTACACACAGCCACCCCGATACTGTGTTTAGCTTGTTTCTTACTTAGGTCTATTTACCCAAAATTTCCTTTTAAATAATCCGTTTCCGTTTGTACAAATGTATAACACGTAATTTTTCTATTCTTTGTGGTCGTATAAACCACAATTTTACCAAGTTTTACCGACATCATGACCGGAAGTATTTTTTCCTTTCGAATACCTACGAGGGCCAAATTTATTCAAAGATTTACCGTTAGAAATAACGGCTTACTTTGTGGAAATCCAAGGCTAAAAATAGAATTTATCTGCCGGCCCCGATTTATCCCAGAACATCGTTACATTATTAAAAAATCTTTCAAAGTGGCCGCTGAAACAGTAATACATGCTATTAAAGCAATAATTGTGGTTAGAGCGAAGAACTTAAGGTTGAAAATCGACATTGACCGAAAGGGTCATGCAAATACATAGAAGTATTTCCTTCTGGCATACCGTCTAGCCATTGTAGTTATATACTATAACATGTTTCTTTGTAGTTGAGATTTATAGTGTACATCAATATAAAAACTAGTTATTTTTTCCCTGTTCTATTTTTAAACTAAGGGTAATAACACTACACGACTTTTAATTACCACTCCATAAATCAGTACTTTTAAATAACTTATTTGAACTAATAAATCAGTACTTGAAATTATATATGCCCTATAATATAATTTCAATAACTTTAAAACCTAAAAAGTTCTATGACAGTTACCGTTTGTGCATGTTCTATTCTTTCGAAAACCTTATTATAACGTCCGACAGGTACTGGAAACCCGTGCACCAAATTTGAAGTCTGTATCTCTTTTCGTATATAAGCAATACCTTTAGAACCAAACAACTTTTGTGGTAGCTACATTTTGTGCATGTGGAATTTTCTCGAAAACCCAATTATGACACCGACAGGTACTGCGAACTTGTGTTCCTATTTGGAAATCTGTAGCTTTTTTAGTTCGAGTTGTAAAGTGGTTTCAGACAGACGGACCAATGTTCAAAAACCATTTTTTTAGAATCATAGAATCAGCACCTTCTAAAATTTCTAGAAAACACAAATCGGATTTTCGACCCCATCGAAATAATTTCATTATATTATATTTCATAATAGTTAATTGAAAGTAAAAACTGTAGAGGAAGGATGGATACAACTAACAGATGTCTCCTCTCAAACGAGCTGAAGTTGTACCTTCAAGGCAATTTTATTTGCTTTTATAAACTAAGATGTTCCGTGCATATATTATATGACTTTGAACTTTTCAGATACATTTGAAACCTTTTCTTAAATAATTTTTTTTAAACACCTGAACCTGGACATTTTCACAAAAACAGCTTCTCTATTCTCTGATATCTAGTTCATGCGTATGAGAACCCGGTTTTAAAAATAAATTTTTGATCAGGTTAGTTTGAAATATCGTCGCACTAGAGCTACACGAGGGCTATTGGTGACGGACGTCGTAATTTACAACAACAGTCAGGTGACGAGCCGACACCTGAGTAAGCACCTAACGCAACCGCTAAGGACGACTTCCCCACATTTATGGTGCTTTGAAACTGAAATAAAAACTTTTCCTCAAAAAGAACCTAAATACGTGTGCCTTCTATATTCTAAATTTCTGGTACGGGTGACCACACGTGCTCTTGTCACTAAGGTAATTTCAGCGATTGATATATCAAGTTGTAATTGTGTTAACCGCACCCTTGCCCTTCTACGGTACACCCTCACCGCAGAGGGTTTTTTGTGGCTAAAATTGAGGTTTTTGGCTACAGGAAACAATTTGGGCGGCCGCGATTCGGAGGGAGTTGTAACCCTCAAGTTCACAAAGTTTGTGGGTCAAACTTGGTTGCATCCTGTAAGTAGCTTGCCACTGAAACAGCAATATATTTTCTTCTTATGTTTTTTTAGAAAGTATGTCTGATTTAGTACTTATTGTTTATGTGTGAACAAAATGCATTTTTCTTTTATACTTGGTAAGGAATTCTACATAGTCCTGCTAACTGAGCGTTCTTAAAGGTCTGAGCTTGTGCTCGAATCAAATATTGTATAAGGAATAATATGCAATTGAAAGTGTTTGCTTGGAAAACATTATCAGACAGTTACTTTTTGATAGTTATAACACAAAAAAACACAAAATAACAACTTCTTACCTCAATGACACACACAGTTAGCTTTCATCTAAACGTCCCGTGGTTATGAAGTTGGACATGTTACCTTAAATAAATTTAGGTATTCAGTGAATGTAAATGCATATTTTTTCAAACTTTTATTGATCAGTAATGTTACAAATAAAATACTTCAAAGCGGATTATGGAAAGGTTTATACAAGACAAAAGATTCAAACTTTAATAGAAGAAAGAGTTATTTATTGTGCAATACTGAAGATACTGTCAGGAGAAAATAAAGCCATGAATTGTGTGACATTATTTCAGTAAATAGTAGAGTAAAGAATGTAGTAAAAAGTAGAGTAAATTGTGTAAAATTATCTTTGTTCCATAGCTTTTCGCTTGCTTCCTACACTCTTAAAACAAACGAGCGGTTTGAACTCAGTTTGAGTTAATTTCCACTCCTTTCTGTGTCGAAAATGCACTTCCCCTATAGGAGTGGATTTCACTCTTTTTGCGGAGTGGGTAAAAGAAATAAAAGAAAACAATCTACGTCCTACACTCTTAAAACGAGCGGTTTTAACTCAGTCTGAGTTAATTTCCACTCATTTCCGGTGCCAAAAATGCACTTCCAATATAGGAGTGGATTTCACTCTTTTGTTTTAAGAGTGTAGATTACGCACACAGGTAAAAATAGCTTTTTAACTGTGAAAACTAAGTCATAATCAACCTAGGTCGTTAATTTTAATAAAATACAAAGTGCATGATATGTATGTATTTCTTTGTAGATGTATTTCTTTTATAGAAAAAAAAATATTATATCACTCCAAATGAATAAAAGTAATTTCGGCACCTTAGTTAAGCTAAATTAGACCTTAATTAGTAACTTATTACGTAGAAAATGTTCTCAAACCTACAATAAATTTCTATGGTAAATTTCGATTACTTATATTTCTCTTTGCTATTTGCTACACAATCATTAAAGCCATAAGTGTTATGGAGTAGAGATTTTGAATCATTTTCATATTGAGACAGTGATACAAGACCTCATACGTTAGATGAAGTCCAGGCAGGACAATTAAATTGATTGAAAAAGAAAAATTAAGAGAGAAAAATGAAGTAGTTTGTAAAAAGAGAGGAAATGTCAATATCACCAAATAAAAAAAAGAAAATAGGAAAGGGGAAAAAAAACTTTCGGCACCTTAATTCAGCCAAATTCGAGCACAGTGCCGCGAAACCTGATGACAATGTGGTTGCGAAAGTGAAACTGAGGCACTTACGATCAAAATGAAGTAACTTTCAACAAAATATACACCACTTTACCTCCAAGAAACTGCTTTCCTGCCATTGACTTTCACTTAAACTGCTTCGAAACAAAGTCGTGTAGTTTTTCTTGAGGATTACTTCATTTTGTTTTCTGAGGACCTGAACCTCCCTTTGGCGGCAGCGAGCCGTGATGTCGAGCAACAAAAGGACACGGCTAGACTACATGCATTTCCATTCTGAATAGAACCCATTAGAGAAAGTGCTAATGAACGGAATCTAAAGAGACGCTCTCGGTGTGGTTGACCCGGCTTTTTTATTGCTATTACGAGACTGAATTTAATGCAGAATGTGTGTTTGAATTTGACCATATGATCCCCATTTAAAAATGTTAATCGAATGAGGTGTTTTTATTAAATACATAAATTATTTTAAATTTGATTAATGGGAATATTTCAGATGATGCAACGCTCTTATTTTCATTTGTATTCGTACTGGATTTCATTGCTTGCTTCCGTTTCACTCTCAAAATAACCGATATAGATGAAAAGAATTTTTTCTTTCTATGCAAGATTTCTTTAATAAATGTTTTGAACAACCAATAGCGCAATAAGAAGTTGGCATTTAAAAAATTTATTAAGTAAAATATTCTTAGAAAACTTATTTTCGAATACCCAAACATAAGTAATTCCAGGCAACAAATGACAACAAACCGTTGGAGCTGTTGTCATCCACGACGTGAAACAAACCCATGGTTAGTTCTATCAATTATTATTTCCTCCATATTTTATTTTATTACTCTCCTAACTTTATATACCCGGCTTTGTACTGGTGTACCCTTAATAACGGTGATTTGTATATTGTATCACGCTAAACTGAAATTTTATACCAATCAATCCCTTCTTTTCTCTGTGACAGTAAAAATTCTTTCTGTGTCTGTCTTACTTGACGAAGTCTTATATAAGCGGGTCTCTGATCAAGCACACAAGCCGGAATATATATGTACCTACCCCTACCCCCAATCCCCATCCCCACTGGTCAGCACCATCAGGATATTATATAAATAAAATAAAATAATGATGTTCAAATAACAATATTAAAAATTACACCCACATGCTGTTACTACGTGTTCATACCTAATTTGCTCACAGGATGAAATTTCTTTCAAATTGAAAATAAATAATTGCCGTAAATCCTATGTTTTCAACAATGCATAATGCTTTTTCTGTGGAAAATCTGCTAAACACGTTTTGCTCCTCTCATTTTGTGAATTTTGAAAAATCCAGATATGACTTTTAGGTATTCGTGTTCTTTGCATTTCAAAGCAAGAACCGGTTAGACGTAAGTGAATCAGAACATCTTCCTTTATAGATAGATTAGTTTTTTGTTACATTAAAAAAAATAATTCTTAAATTTCTAGTAAAGAAAAACAGGTGACGATAATTTTCATTGTTGGTCTATTTAAAGTGCAAATGCTCCGGAAATTGCCGATTAAATTATTTATAAATGTAAAAATTAATGTTCACAATCGTGTACTCTTGGGTTGTTTAGGGAGGAGGGGATTTTTGGCAGAGTAAATATCTTCAAACCGTGCACTTTAGAAGGGAGGGAGGTCATTTTCGGTTGTGGCTCTTAGAATACCTTCAAAGTGCAGTGATGTCACCAATATGAATATTAATTTGTTATTAATTAGCTAAATAAAATACCTATTAAACAGATATGTTACAAATTTGCGAATATGAAGATTCAGTTGCTGTACTTCCAATGGAGACAAAAGGTGTCCATATATTGGGAATCAGGCGAAGTTTTAATAACTCTTATAATAAATATGTAAATAAAACATTATTAAGCAATGTATGCAACATCAATTGAAAATAAGTTTTATCAGCTTTCTAAAATACTCCCCTTTTCAATATTTAAAGTAATTATACAATGTATGATAAGAATATAAATTTCCTATAATTAAGATCAGCACCTCAAGAAAATACAAATTAGGTCCTTTGAAAGGGCGCACAGCGCACTTTCTAGGCTAAAATATGTTTTTAACTGCTTTTATTCACAGACATGTAGCACTATCACTCGATTAAAATTTTAAACTATTAAAGATATTACTCCAATAATCGGTGCCACTAAATGGAGGTCAATTGTTTCCGATAGGAAAATATAGCATAAACTCATTGAGACGGCCCTGGCCTGTCCTAGGCTGTAGTGCCGAAGAAGAAGAAAGATATTACTGGTGTCCATATTGAGAGCACTGTCAATATTGGGTACAAGTACTATATTCTTTGTTAATTAATTTTTTAAAAATTATTTATTAAACCAGAAAACAACTCTGCCAACTAATATGGTCTTCTGCACAAATATTAATAAAAGTATCAAGAGGAAATACATTTAAATTACTATTTAGTATACACGTATTTCAATTTATTTATTGTTGAATTTATAGTGACTTATTTAAAAGGTTAAAGACAACAACAAACTTTCAAAAAAATAATAATCGTAGTTAAAATATCTAAATGATAATAATCTAAACAATAATCTTGTAATAAAATAACTGTAGTTATATTGATAAAATTAGAAATTTGAAAGCAAATTATGTATGAAACATAAAATCAAATTTAGTTTTGTTACAAAAAATTTATAAAAATAAAAATGCAATGAAAATATTTACTGTTTTAGTTTGTTTATTGTTCAGTTTAGTGACTTATTCAAGCGTTTGAAGATGAAAGAAAACAACTCGATTCTTACGGAATGTGACTGAGTGTCGGGAAACATGAAAGCATCTACAAACAGCGTTTAAAAAAAAAGAGGATCTTGTCAGAGAAAAGGTGGAAGAATACATCTTGTTCTTTACCTATACCTCCGTAGAAAAACAACTGATGTAAAATGTTATTTGACGGGACATAGATATTTTCTTGTACCAAGAAGCAGTTATTTACCAGCTTCTTTTTTCAAGTAAAAAGGTAGGCTCTGGGATAAGTACAGGGGTATATGTCCATGAGAAACGAGGTAGTAGACGCGATATGCATACGATTCTTTTACCTGGCCCCTCCTTGTAATTTGGTCGGCACCGAAATGCGATAAAATAAAACGGGGGAGGGAAGCAAGTAATCCATACAAAAAATGTGTTAGGACACATTTTGGTTTGACATTGATGTAGACGTGTTTTTTGTGATTCATTCATTGGTAACTGTTAGTATCTTTTCCCTTATTTACAAGGTCGAAAAGTTCGGTGATTTGGTCTCATAATTAAAAAACCGCGCCGGTTAGGATCTTGCACTCACGCAGACGCAGTGACATTCTCTAGATGACATTTCTCTCACTGCGTCTGCTGTGAGTGCACGATTCTAACCGGTGCAGTTTTTTAATTATGAGACCAATCACCGAACTTTTCGAACACACCTTGTAAAGCGATCGCTAATTAGATTGGGACCTACTGCTTATAGACAATTCTTAGCATCAATGCCAAAAAAGGGATTTGACTGATTTAAGTAAAATTGCTTTAAAAATATGAATTGTAATGTAAGTCAACGAAGATTAGAAAAAAATATCTATGGGTCCCACATGGATGAATACACGATTAGTAACATGAACCATTATCTTGACTTTGATAGGCTCTTTTTATCAAGTGACTTGTGAAGTAGCCAATCATATACGGGATATGTTTAATGTTTCTGATTGTGTATAATCGTTAGTAAGAACCTTTACTATGTTCATTTTCCGGTTAGCTTCGTTTGTTTGCTACAAAGTTTGTTAAAGTTGTTGTTCGGTTTGTTCGTTTGTTGTTAAGTTTAAAATAGCACATGCATTTATATGATTATGTTGTTGATACAAGTATAAAACACTTTCCCGACAGAATGTCCATTACAACCATATCAAACCAACAATGGGAATTTTCTTTTCTTGAAGTTCCGTGACACAGGAAGTTCAGCAAAGGGGAAAATTATCTGTTTGCTTTGTTCTGTGCTGTGACCAGGATCAGTAACTAACCAGAAGAAAATCATTTTTTTTGTTCTTTTGGATTTCTCTTTTGCTTTTATTAAAGAGACTCTGCTTTTTTTTCTGCTGTTCTTTTCTTAATAAGTCGGAATCGGTTTGTGTTTTAGATAATCAATCTTAATTCCAAGTCAAGATTTCAACAGCAGACGGGCTAAAAGTGTCTGAATACTTTTTCATTATGTGCTGCATCAACATGTTGGTCACGTGACAAATCTCGGGCATGTACCGTAAAACAATTATCTAAGTAAAGTTGAATTAGTTATGTAATTATGTACATTTTACATTGTGATGCGTTACTTCTAGTGGCTTCGAACTTTGCATTTGACATTTTATTTTACCTTTTTGTTTTGTCTACTGGAGTAAATGACATTATTACACCTACCTATCAATTTTAAAAGAAGCTGAAATGATTATTGAAATAAAGAGCTTTTAATTACCATGATGAAAGAAATATTTCTTCATGATTGTTAATTTTTCTAGTGTATATTCGAGCGTTTTTTTAATAAATTATTTTGGAATTTTAAGACTGCTTTTGAATGTAGTATATTTTTAGATACATGAGAGTTTAGTGACAGTAAATATTTTTTCCGTACGAGTTGACTTTGATAACAGTACTACAAGCATTGCTTTTTTTATAACTATATAAATAAAAAACTATTATTAAAAATATTATGAGGATAATATAGCTTCACTTTTTTGATTTTATCAATAGGGGAAGTTGTTGTACCTCTGACCATATTGTTCCTTTGACCACCTAGGCTGTGGTGCCCTGTAGCAATATTTTATAAAAATTAGTGTAATTAATTAGTAAATAGTTTCTCCACTGGAGGTCTTCTGTAGCCTAATGTGGATTATTCAAGCTAAAGAGGATTCCTGTGAAATATAACAATTCATTTCCATCCTAAAACTGTAAGTATTTTTTTCATAGGGTTTTTCATAATAATTTTTTTTTGTGTTATGTTTTTGTTGATAGAAATCATTTGACATAGTAGCTATACACTTTCAAAAATATTTTGGAACTTTTGAAAATGGTTGTTCTAACCCATTTAAACTGTAGCATGCTTTTTAATTCGCATTGTCATGGTGTTGTACCTCTGACCATGATCAGTTATTGTTCCTTTGACCAGGTCAAAGGTACAACACTCCTGAGTGAATTTCTCAACATTTAACTTTGACGTGTTACTGCTACAATTTTAGTAAAATTAGTTAATATTGTTTACTTAAGTTGCTCATAAAAAATTAAAAATATGCATATAAATCTTTATATGCAATTTTTTTTCTGCATGTAAACAGGACCGGCCTAAAGGGAAATTTCGTATCCTGACTGATGCATCTGAAAAGCTAATTATTGAAGCTGAGGGAGAAAAAAAGCAGCACCCTAAGCGCAAGACACCACATACAAACAAACGGCTTCCAAAAAAAGTAAATAAGAATTTTTTTTCGAAAAGCACAGTTCAGAATCCAATAGCTACCGAGAAATTTCTTCAGGAGATAGTGACTTTGATCTGTCAGATGAATGTTGTGAATTCGATGACCATCAACAATTTGAGAAAGATGAATTAGAAAAAGGAAATTTTATTCTTGTTAAAATTTTAAGTAAAAAAAATTATTAAGTAATTTGTCGCAGAGATCTGTGATCTTAGTAAATACCCAGTGTTTCAGATCCGATATTCGAAACGACAAACTTTAAGTGCAAGTTTAGAAGTACAGATAAAAAAATTGCATGATATTGATATTGAAGACCATTGTGTGGCTAAACTACCAAACCCTACTATTAATAGTGCATCTGCTCTACAGTCAGAATGTTTGTCATTTGGAGTGGACTTTTCTTTATATAAAGTTGAATGAGCAAACATTAAATTCATAATACTTAAAACACTGCCATATTAACAACACATTCTCATTGTGTTTAGATTGTCCTGTATACATTTAACTTGCATTAAATTGTTGCACTGTATAAAGGGTATTTTCTTCTTCATTGCGGTGCTGTCTAATTTCCTGGTCAAAGGTACAACTATATGTTGTACCTTTGACTACAGTTTCGTTATTTTTTAAAAATTAAATAAAAAATAAAACTAGAACCGTGAAAAAATTATATATGATAAACCATACGATACAGATTGGAATAAAGTAAGAGAATTGAAGTTAGCCCTAATATTCAAGTTAAGAAAATTGAAAATGTGTGAAGTGGTCAAAAGAACAACACCTTCCCCTAATAATGACAGCTTTTTAATAATCATTATGTTTTTAGGTACTATTGCATTTTGTATAAGATTTACCAAACCCTTTTTATTTGAACACCCAAAAAAGTAAACATATGTAGAATATCTTTCAAGTACAAATTACAGATAGCAATGATGCGAGCATAAAATATCAAATTCGAAGTTAAAATACAAATACAGCTTGTTTAAGAAATCTTGGCATACTCTTCCGAATGTAAAATATATTTCCTGCAACATACAACGAAATCAGCAAAGCGCATCAGGCTTATAGTTAAACAACACGAAGACACAAAACGCAGACAAAGAATAACAAAACAGACGAAGCTGAACACTAAAAATATTTTTAAATTCTAGTTAAAAGTCGAAAATTCTACTGATCTTTATAGATGGCTATGTATTTGTAGGCCATACTTACAAAAAATCGTTTCAATGAAAGATAGGTGCTTTTATCGTTCCGACTATGAGATGACTATAATCTTCCACCTATGGCTCGATGAAGACACAAAGTGGGCCCTCACAAAATACAAAGAACGAAGACGTTATATTTTAGAATTCTTAGTTTATACAAGTATTTAGACATTTGTTTCCGGTGTAAAATTACACTTGGCAAAGCAAAAATATAATATTTAGACGCATTTTGTTAAAGGAATGTTTATATATTTTTAAGGAGTGCCTTTTCAGTTTTATTTCTAATGTTTTGAACAGTGGAGGAAACTTGTTAGTTCCAAAGTTGTGCCGTCAAATTGAGTAAAATTTATTCAGTTTGGGTCAAATGGGAAAAATTTATTCAGTTTGGGTCAAATGGGAAAAATTGATTAAATTTCAATTCTCATCTACCCTGGTTCTAATTTATAAGGCTTTAAAGTTCTGACTGAAAAGCCATAAGGAATTGTGTCTCGTCTCCATATCTATAAATAGTTTCTAGAGATATTTCACTACTCCAATACATAAAAAGGGGTGGTGAAGTCTACTTCAAAAATCATTGGGGGTAAAGAATATTCTTACAAAACCCGAAACAAAGCTCTGTCTACCGTAAAAAAATACAGACTATTTTTAGGCTTTCATTCAATATGACCATAAAATAGAAGCTCTGCGTCTTAGAGACACCTACCTGAATTCCAGCAACATAGAAATATCTGTACTCTCAAACCATAGGGGGAGCATATCCAATTTCTTTTAAAATAACATTGAATCATCTTTCATAACTGTTGGGAATTCCTACCTTGCCTATGAGAACACCCCCAAAAAATATATATTATATTTACATATTTTAACCTTTGCGAAAAAATACTTTTATGGTTTTAAACAAAATATCGTTGTTTATAACTGTTAAAATACCTGAAAAACCAGAAATACTAACAAAATGATGTGCAATTTTATCCGGAGTGCTTAGTTTAGTTTATTTTGAATTTTCGCCGCACTAGAGCTACACGAGGGCTATTGGCGACGGGCGTCATATTTTAGAACCACCCGGAGCACTTAAGGATAATGAGATTCTGGTTTTGGAGAATATAAATGGATCAATGGAATAATGGATTAATGAAATAACTGAGAAAATGGATATGACCAATTGACTACTGATAGATAGATTCGTACCAGTAGGTAAAGAAGAAATGTTCTATTTAAATTTATCAGAATCATAATTTGGTTATGTCTTGTAAGGGGTCATTTTTTTCGAATTTCTCTTATTCCATTGAACTATACTTTAGTATCCCATTATTTAGTCCTGTATGATTTAAAAACTAAAGATCTGTAAATCGCAAACTTTTTGGTGTTGGCCCCTTTTGCCTCTTGCAGTATTCCAGTAAGTTATGAAGCGAATCGCTGTAAAATAACGGATGGAGTTTTACGCTTTGGGGACTCGACTACTCATACCAAGTGTTTCCGCCTGTCACTCTCATACTATGCCACCAAGTTTTTTTTATTGTGGAAGACGTCAATCTGACAGTGTGTATAAAAATGGGGAGTGTGGGTATAAAAATTGGATAAATATGTGGTAAAAATAATATTAAACCGAAATTTCTACAAGTACACACTATGATGCAGAAGTTTTAAGAGTTTTTTTTTAATGCAGAAGTTTATGCTATGATGCAGAAGTTTTAAGAGGTTGTTTTAAAAATAACTATTTCATCTCAAAAATAAAAACAAAAAAATATTACAGATATTCGTCCCCTTCTTTTATTGAATTAGGTCAAAAATTGGTTGTGGCCTCCATCTTAATTCTTCAAAGGACGCTTTATTTGCCACTTATTGATTATATTTGTACATTTAGAAACCAGCCAATCGTTTTTCCAAGTAGCAAGTGATATAAAAGCCATCTTTACCAAAATTGTGAACTATTTTTTAATGACACTTCGGAATTTTAAATGACAGTTGTTCAATAATAGTTTTAAAAAAAGTAGTTGCTGTCGAATAGTTGTTGTTAACATGTGCTTAGGATAGTCTTCAGGAGGTGAGGTGCCCCCATCTTCGTAACTGTAGCCTTGGATCGGATTGAAAATTTAAAGACAGAAAAAAGCACCTTTTATTGAATTAGGTTGAAAAAGTTACTTAAATAAGTATAAAAACGTACAAATCATTTCACTTTTTTAAAAGCTGAGTTAAACCACCATGAAAACAAAGCCTTCACTATACACACCGTAGCCTATTTCCCCCTTTTTCCCATTCTAAGCACGCCTCTTCATAGTGTCATCAATTGAAATACCAAACCGCAATAAATCTACCAGATCTAAGTAAAGTGAATTAAATGAGACATATCACTTTTGAAATGGTCAGGTATTTTTACGATCGATTTCAAGGAGGATAAGTAATTGGTGGCGTGGGTGTGACCGTATACAGGCATTTCGAAACATGTTTGTTGCAGTTACATTGTTGTAAGTTTAGTAGTAAAAGGGGCAATGTCCAGTGGATTCGATAGGAGAGTTTCCTTACCTCACTTCCATACAATCTATTTACGAAGACGTAACTCATAAATTAGTGTAAAGGGAAAAAGTCCTATACACTTCTTGAAAATAGGTCTTTTTTCTACCAAGGTACAAATTGATTTTAGGGTGAGAATTTCTATGTGATTATAGTACCAGCGAAATAACAACTACTTTTAAATTATTTATAGTTTTGGACTCATTGCGTGTATAAAGGGTTTTTGAATTATTGTGTTAATAACGTGTTCAGTTATTTTCTTTGTGTAACTTATACATAAAAAAAAGTACGGTTTCAACACTTGGGAAAGTAATTTATACTTCGAGAACGGTTGTTTAAAAATATATTTTTAGACAGCATTAAAGTAATTAGTGTTTGATTAATGGACGTTAAATTAAAAAAAAACATTTAAAGATCTATCGCAGCTGGAAATTCAAGGTTAATATTTCATTATGAATATCTTAGTGTAAGTTGAACTAGTTTCTTATTATTATGCCAAACACAATATTTTCGGAAATAATATGAATATTTCAATTAATTGGTGTATTATTAAAATATTTTACAGTTCTAAATTCAGTTATAGATATAAATTTGAATATCCTTAATGCTTTAAACTAAGTTCATAATTATCATACACGTTCATCGATTAATTCACAATTTTTGGAAATTTCAATGGTTTAAGTTTAAATGCATATAATATCGCAGCTTTTTAATCTTAAATGTAACTTACACTTAATTTACAACTAACAAATAAATTTCTCAAAATAGTGTGGGAAGGGTCTCAGAAAAAACCCCACTTTAGGTAAGAGCCTCCAACAAAACACTTACATCCGGCCAAAAGAAGATGCCCCACTATAATTACTATCACAAGCAACAGAAAGACAAACGGAAGCATCACCAGCAACAAATCAAAGTTTGACAAAGCTGTACCTTGAATAATTTGATATTGACTCGACTAATGTGGATAGAGTCGGGACTACTTTGGCAACCCGCGTTCACCAAGGTCATTATTCTCAACCAGAAAACACCTTTGCCACTGAAGAGGTAAGAATTGCTTCGGTTGATTAGATGAAGCATTCACCAGCTGGTGAAAATCACTAGATATCATAACTCTGTACGAATTAGTACAAGTCATTATTTAGTGGCTCTAGTTATATCTATAAAAATTTTAAGTAAATGTTAACGAATTACGTGGAAGTAGAGCATAGTACAATATAGTACAATAATGTATTAGAATATGGGATATACTACATAACAATACCAAAAATCTACATTACAGTGAAGTTCCGTTAGGTGCAGGTTCAGGTGTCGACTTCGTCATTTGACGGCACAGTTCTGTTTTAAAACTTCTCTCGGATGTAGAAATGGACAGTCTAAAACGTTCAAATAAAGTGTACATAAATGAATTGAACATTAAAAAAACCTTTATGATTAAACTGATAAGATAGTATAGGAAATAGTGGGTGTTTCAGAACAGAAATGGCAATAGTAATTTTTTAGATACCAGGCTATGGCAGTAGGATAGAGAAAGATAATATTTTTTCTAGATCGCGTGTGAATTGAATAACTTTGTAATGAACGCCAGTATTTAAAATTAACATGTTTGATGGAACCGATCTCTTAAGTGTTTTCGAAAAGTGTAGTGTTCTATTTTCATTTAAATTATGTTTTCTTAGAGTTGCATAATTAATTTTTTCAAATGACATCTTTAAGGTGTATTATACCTAATAATTTAAATCAAGTTAAAGATTTTTATGCGTATGCACAGAGTATGATTTGACAAAAATCCAAACGTGCACAATTTTGAACTATGTACCAATGAAACATTAATGAATTTAATTATTTGTGGCTGGTGTGTTTTATGATGGATTAATGGACATCTTTTTATGAATCCTCCAGTATTTTAATTGCGTCAAACAAACAATCATCATCTTACGATTGCTCCTCTCAAGTGTTATGTAATTCAGAGCAGAGGTTCAGTGGAACTTTATTTACAATCATAGTGTATCAAACTCGTTTTCGACAAAAATAAACGTGTAATGTTGGCAAACTATCGCAGCTAAATAATATTTTGGGCCTTTGTTTGAAAAGGTGGGCCAGCCTTGTCGATTAAAAAGTGATCGGTCAGTTGAACCTCTTCTTACCTCTCAGGTGTCTAGTGATGGGATTGAATGTTTCCTCCCACTGAATTCGAACTGCTAGATATTTTCAGAAAAGAGGTTTGTTTCTCTGCATGCCTTACTACACTGTACAAATAACTATCCATTTTGCACCAAAACTTCAAATTTCGCTGCACCTTCTAAGCAAATTTTGTGAAATGGAAAACTGAAAACTTTGATGCAATCTCATGATTAAGTAGATTATAGACAAAGACTCGGGTGCTCCAAAGCGCAGCAAAACCCAACTGACCTTACATTGCAAAATAAATTTAGACATCAGCAATTACTCTGTCAACAGTAAAAAAGCATTTCAAACATTAATTTTACCGCTACTGACCCCGGTGGTATCAATTTGGAGCTCCTTTTCTTAATGGAACCGCTTTCCGGAACTTGAATATTTCAAACAGCTCTTCAAGAAAAGAACAAAAAACAACCAGTTTGGTTAAGAAGAAAGATCTATTTCGTAAGGTGCCCGCCCCCCAACTCTTCGATTAGTCTCATTTTCGATCTGTGTGTTCGCTGATGCTTATCTTAAACAGTTGTATAATTTTTCAAAGCGTTACGTGTAAATTAAAAAGAGAAGGTCACACCTATGCTTTTCTTCTTCAGCTCTTGTGTATTTGTGTTTCTCATATCTAAAAAGGTGTAACTCAGTTTGTACATCTTAGCAGAAAAGTTGTTGGTGATATAGTTGCTTGTTGGGGCAAAGTCCTAATTGAATTATGTCTCAAACCATAATCGTACCTAACTAGAAAAGCGACCATACTGGAAAATGCCGTTAGGAGAAGAGTTGTCCTGGGGCGCTCATCCATAAGAGATGTTTGTTGAAAATGCGTAAAGTGTTTTTTTCCCTTCTAGTAGGGTAAAACGAATATTTAAATTAGGAAAATCCAATTCTGAAGCGTGTCTATTACGTATGGTTCCAAAGTTGTCTGCAAACGTATCTATTGATTCGAAAAATTTGAAACTGAGAGTATAATAATCTATAATAATAAAAGAAAGAGTCTGTGTGTGTGTATGTTTGTCTTCGGATCGTAAAAGACCTACTTATACTGCCCTCAGAAATTCGAAATTTTTAAGATAGATTCCCTTTAGTATCAATGTGTGCACCTGAGGCTTAGTTTATCATATTTGTTCCATTTTTAGAGAAAATTCCAATTATCTGAAAAAAACACACCACTTTCGCTCAAATCCGATCATTTTTTCTCTTTCCTGATGCGATCGGCTGAAAAAATTAAATAAAACTTTTAACGAAAACATTTAAAATTCAAAATGTTTATTTTATTCTTTTGCCATTACTTTCAGAAACTAAATTCATTATTTGAAAAATAATTGACATGTTTCAAGTGACGTAATTCCGCCAGTCTTCATTCCCGTATTTTATTGTGGGTTTATTTGATGATTTTTTCATTGATTTTTCTGTTGACTGCAGGTATGCATATATAAGCAATAAATGTATAGTTAAGCTATTACTGAACTATGATGGTTAATAAAGGCCATCGCATTAGAGCTATTAGTGTTTTATGTCTTTATTTTTTAGCCAAATACATTGCCAAACTCGCCAAATTATTAACTAAATTCGCCAAATAGGCAATTTCTTTTATAAATAATTTATAAGCTGGTCGGTTGTTCGAAGGTCATTGTGTTAGAGCTGTATAATGGGTGTGGGTAGCTATATCTATTTTCTCGCCAAATTATTTCCCAAAACGCGCCAAATGAGCTAAAAGGTTTTATGTATTTATGAGGGAATTGTGATGACATTTATGAGTGTATTTTATAGCTTATTTTTCATTTTGGAATTTTAAGGCAATGAAACGGGATTTTATAATTTATAACGAGCGGAAACAATAATAAGTTTATGATCCTATAACAGGGTATATGGTACACATATTTGGAATCTATTTGATATATTTTTTTATTCCGTGCGAAGAACGGGTATAAATTTGCTAGTTAATAAATACTGGGTGATGAATGTGCTTTGTAAATATTAACGGAGTTATAAAATGATGAATCGTTTAAACAAATGGAGTACGAACAAAACACACTACCGAAATATTACGTTGTTACGATCAATCGAATTTATACCTATATGACACAATGCTCTTATAATTGGACCAGTACAACACCATCTCTGAGTGGAATTTAGTATCTTATCCATTGCTCCATTTTTTCATCCCATTACCCAATATTCAATTCCAATAACGTTTTATCTGCTAAAATGTTTTGCATTTTATCTATCCAAACATATAGTGTCTGTCGATAACTTGAACCAGCTGCCAAACCGAGTGTCAACAGAGTTCAGATGACCCTTTTGTCGTTCTGTTTTCAATCAAATTTAAACGAAAGTTCAATAAAAGAAAAATGGAGATACCACGAACTTTGACCTCTTTTTTTAAACTCCTTTATACTCTTCTCTGACTATGAAGTAAGAAACTTATTTTACGAACACTCTTTACAAGTTAGACATAAACAAAACTGAAAATCTGGGCTTTTGGAGTTAAACCTTTATGGTTCTAAAATTTATATTCCTTCCTACCTGTTTCATGTGAACGAATCGTATGGGAAGTCAAGTTATGAGATCATCGTCACATTAGGGACGACCCTGGGAATTTCTACAGTGGAGGCGAGAACTGTTAATCACATTTTAGGGATAATATATACATTTTTTTCGTTGAGAAAACCCACTTAAATGTATTGCTAAACGTTCAATGTTTTAGATTGTATGTATTTTCAATACATTCTTAAATTCAAATAGTTATATACACATTGCCTACTTATTTTAGCCCGTCAAATAAAGTTGATAAATTTGGCCTCCTTTTTAAATTTCTTAAACACCAACAGGTTTCTTGCAATATATCCCTTGAAATTCATGAATCAAGAAGTTTATAAAGAAATTTTTTGATGGACTGCACTATAAATTAACTTACACTAGATACTACAAGTATTTTAAATTATGACTATCGTATAAGTTATTATTAAAAATTACCATTAGCTAACAATAGTTTGTCCCTTTAATTGACAGTTATCTATCTGCCATGTATAAAACATACAATAAAAACTATATCCTGGTAGAACTTCTAAAGTAATAGTTTTAAATCAAACAAACTTAGATAGCTGATATGCGTGCAGAAAGGATTAATAACAGTTTAAAGCCATTAATAAGATTTATTATCTATAGCAATTAGGCAGTTACTCATATTATTACATTTATCTTCCAGAGCATTTATCATACTCTAATGAGATGTATTCATTACTTAATTAGCAGTCATATCTAGTATCGAGTTTGCAGGCCAAAGTGGTGAATCATCACCAGTCCTGAGGGAAAATATTGAAAATATCTTAATTTTTCAAGAAAGCTTCAGCCTCAAGCAAATCAGGTGTACGTTCCTTCCTTCTATGTTAAGTATTTCTTAGTTTCTTTTCCTGAGTATTTTGTTAAACATATATCGAATTTTTCGTTTTGATAAAACAAAGAAAACAAAGATTGACCTTTTTAGAGCATTCGACCGCCCGGCGTGCCGGGTTTGAGTGCGATTTGTTTTATTAGATTTTTGAAAGGGTGTTTCCTTACTTCTTGTAGGTCAAAGTTAGGATAAAATTGACGTTTTGTAGAAAAAGAAGTTCGTTTGATTATACATCAACACAAAATGTATTGATATACTTCTCAAATTCTACTTATATATACAAAGATTATTCAAAACTATTCAAAGATTCACAGATCAAAAGTAGTGGGAAGCAAAAGTCCATTTAGTTGCCCATTTGCGGTGGGAAACTTAATATTTTTTATTTATCTCTCCTTATATTGAAAATCGGAGAAACTGTATTGCAATAAACTTATCATCTGATATACATACAGCAATACAGTGCAGTGGTTAAAAAATCGATTCGATTACCACCAGTTTTAAACACATTTTATTATTTTTCAGTTCAAACCCTACTAGCTACTAGATAGGCATGCCAAGGAACAAACCCCTTTTCTGAGTTACGAATTCAGTTGGAAGAAACATTAAATTCCGTCATTGAACCAAGCGGATAGAGTAGTTTAACTGTGAGACTTCTGGTTGCACTTTTTAGGAAACTTTGACGAAACATAATTGAAATTCATGTTGAATATATTTAAAAAAAGATATTTAGATGGGTTATACAAACATGCAATTAGTTGCTTCAACAATGTTTTTCAAGTAATAGCTACAGAAGTTCTGGCCAAAGAAATTTGACTAAAATTGAGAAAAGGATTACCAGTCATAACCTACACTATAGTTTACCTCTGAATTTGGGTGTTCCTTAACTAATTTTTTAAGAGTAATTACTTAAAATTAATTATCAAGCAACGTAAATCATATATCGAACAAGAAAACTAATATTCTAAGGTTCCAATACGAATAAGCATACATATAAGAAGAAGAAATCCCACATAGTGACCATGAATGAATTTACGCAGGAGTCTTTTTGCAAATTAGCACGTACGTGAAGCCGGTTATTAAAAGAGTGGAAAAAGTGTTCATCGGGTCACAGCCACACCTGCGACAAGAACGTGTCGCGAACGTGATTGGGTTCGGGAACGAGTCCAGTCGGCGACAGGCTGTCTGGGAAGGTTCGCATCCGTTCCTGTAGTAGAGATATAAGATAGAGTAGATTGCATAGTGTGTATTGACAAACCTAAAAAAAGTCACCTTCATTAGCCACGTGACTTGGTCTTAAGTCAGGCAGCGAAAAATTGCATTATTCTAAATGATTACAATGCCTTTTCTTATGATTATTAGAAAATATATGTAACATTTTTTAATGTTGTTGTTATTGTCGTGTGACCAGAACAAAAATGGAAAAGAAAAAATATATAATTAGAGAGAGAGAGAGGTGGGATAGCACAGCTAAATAGTTTCAAAAGCGTGAAGCACTACACAGGCCACATCCACAGCCTTGTCCGTATAGAGGGTCTCACGGGAACAGTTCAAATCAATCTTGAAGAGTGCTACAGTAATGAAAGGGCAGATTTTTTAAAAATAATAAACATATGTATCAAGCATATAGCTAGAGAAACTCCAAAAAACAGCCTTCAAAGAGTATGTTTCTTTTAGTACTTACTCAAATACCAGCGATAAATTGCCAAATATAGAAGCTTTTCCCCCCCAAATAGGTGATTAGGCGAGATACATCTTAGCTCCCTCGTTTTTACAATTAGACTAGCATTGTATTCATGTCGTTGATCCGTTCTTCTATTCACATTTCGGCGATGACGAATATTACGTTTTTATTACCATCGATTAAATTCCGTGAGAAATGCTTCGTCGAGGCTCGGCCCGTAGGGAGGGGACACACGTGGGCTGCTAATGACTGTAGAAGGATTGGGAGGTCATCGGATGCAATAGTGAGTTGAAGACGATGACTAATAACCCTGAACTTATATTCTATTCGATTAAATAATAGTTACTCTTTGTAGCAGAGCATGGACCACGTAATCTAGTTATTTGAAATTTTAAAGTGAATTTTCACCGTTAAGTTTCAGAAAACACAAAAGTGTAGTTATTTTGTAGTTAGCGATATGGTAAAACCAGTGCAAAGGGGCATTCTATACCATATTTTTTTTTTACCACAAACCTTACGCACTATATGTCGTGGTTACCATTTTAATTGGCAAACAGTAACTTGGGAAAGGAATAGCATTGAAAGAGAAATATTAGTTAGGTGGAACGTCCAGAACGATCTACAATAACTGGATGGACTTCTCACTTAAAAAATATACGACCTCTGTCAGATACCTGGCAAGAGGAGACAATTAGTTGCCTTTTTCTCCAACTTTAATTCAGGATTTTGGCTCGTTTTAAAGATCCATTAACGCTCATTTAGAACTTTGACTAATTTTGAACTAAACCGCTATCATTTAGAGATACAATTTTAAACGTGGCTCAAAGTGACATAACTTTTTTGGTACTACGTATGCGCTTCGACATTTTGCTGGGGCCAAACTGATAGCACTTTTTGGGATCCGTTAGCAGTCCCTTAAGTACATATTATAAATCATTGAAGTAACTTTAAGTACTGCAGTTTCCAAACTTGCTAACAACATATAAATTGAGTGTTGGCGGCGAATGAGCAACATTGCCTAAAACAAGAATAAAAAGACGGTATGCCATCTATAAAGATGAAAATAGATGGGTCATGTTTTACGTCGTGAGTGGAAACAGTTTCAGCTGTATTGTTGTAATTTTTGGTCCTTCTGCAATTGCATTTGTTTCGAACAATACAATATTTTCTTACCTTACTGAAACGAATGTTGTGTATAAACTTTTTTTTCAGTTAAATAAAAAACTAGGAATTTTGCAAAGATTAAACGAATAAAGTTGTTTCAGATGACGTAACTCTTCTGTTTTCATTTTTGGGCTTCCTGCAATTTCATTGGTTGTTTCGATTTCACTCTCAAAATGAGCGTTTTGCCGTCTTCTTCTATTTAGAGAATCTTATATTTTAAAGTTATTTACATGCAATTTGTTTTTATTCCGGCTATTTATGAAACTTGTTGGTTTTTATTCGATTAAATTTCAAGTTGCAAAGCATTACCTAGGGTCAAAGTTGTTGGAAAACTTCCGTTTATATAATATTTTGTCTTATGTGGGGAAATTAAATAAAATCGTTGGTCAGCAATTTAACTTGATTTAAGAACACAGTAATGCTTTAGTTTACTGAAAGAAAAGTTTGTACCCAGCTTTAGTGAAACAGGAAGAGACCGAAAACTCACTTTCACGAATACCATTTTAAAAGGTAATTTCAGAAGGCCAAAAAAAGAAAACAATAACGGCACTTATCAGCACTTAAGACGTGAAACATGCCTATTTTACTAAATATTTTTTCTTTGAACTGCAAATAAATTTAACAAACGAAGTTTGAAAAAACAACTTTCCTTGCTTCATAAAAATGATAATAAAAATCCACAGGTATGTAATTATAATTTTTTGTTAAATGGTGTTAAACCTTTTTTATTTCCTCCCGTCCGCTGTCAAAATTTACAGAACATTGTGTTATTTCAAGGATTTTTGCATAATCTAAAATTTGCTACGATATGATAATGAGTGCGAATCTAGTACGGGTTGTTTAAGCAACCAACCACATATAAGCTAATAAACTATTTTTCTTTAATAATAAAAACTAAATTGAAATGAAGAGAGTAAATTCTTTACAGTTAGTTTTACAATTATTTTTCTCATCGACAGTAAATAGTAATTTGAATTTATAAAATGAAACAAAACAATCATTTCTTTTAATTTTTTATGCATAATCTCGATCGTTTTTAAAATTAGCGGCGTGCACAAGATTGAGGCTTCATTATATTCATTTAAGTTTTACAAGAACGAACCCAGCCAAAGCTATTCATGTGGCCTAATAAAAAGTTGTGAAGATTCTTACTTATGCCTGTACTCGAAAGCTTCTTTTTGAAGAGTGAAAATACATGTGGTAAGTCTTTTTTATTATTTTCATATACATCTAAATTAATTTATTAATATAAGTATCAATTAAAATATATTAAAATCCTAAATTAAAAGCTGAAATTAAAATATACAAGCTCGTTTACAAAAAAATTATTTACAAAATTTTGTTCATGGTACTTTTAAGTTTATAAAGTTGTTTATTAAGACTAGTATTTAGATTTTTCTTGTAACTTGTTGAGGGAGTTTAGATTGATGTGGGGTTTGATTTTAGTTATTTAAGATTTTATCCCAAAGGAGATAAGCAGATTTCTTGAAAATGTTTTGAAAATTAGATGCGCTTAATTGATCATATTTGTATATCTAATCAACGGAAGTTGTAGTGGGGGACGTCTAATCTGTTTTATTCCTTGTATCATAAATTTTTGAAGGCATTTTTTTCTTATTTTTTACTATGTAAGCATATGCTATTGTATTCTGCTCATTTGAGGAAAATATTGCTACACCCTGGAATTCCAACTAAGTTTCCTTTTTTAACACATCTATTACTATCGGAACAGCTATAGTATAATGACCGGTCTCTATCTGGAGATTTGCGTTACGTTGCCAACAATACTCAAATGTGGTAAACGTACTACACTTCATATTTCCTACGATTCGATATGTATAGCAACCCTACGTTAAATTTTCAAGCTCACCAAAAGTTTCCAATGAACAGACCGGCCATTATATCATAGCTGTATTTTATTGTCTTATTTAATATTATTCACCTTAATGTTTTTCCAAATTTCCGATTGGTCGCCAACTAAATTCTTACAATTTCGATTGGGCAACCCTGCAATGTAAATTAAAATCACTTCTGATAAGTTCATGCAAAAATTAATGTTAAATATTTTTTTAAGTATCACACATTTTCCATATTGGCGTCATTATTTAAATTTAATTTGAATTGAGTTCAAAACTAAGTCGTATATAAAACAGTATTTTCCACATTTATTTGGTACTTTTAGATTATCTCGTTGACCTTCATGCTCGCCAAATCGTTTGGCACTGTTTTTTTCAAATTAAACGAATTCAATAAATTCAATTAAACTTTGTAAACACATTAAATTTATCAAAACATAATAATAAACAAATAATAAGAACCATATATAATTGCCAGGCGATAATATTGGGTTTGGCGAAAACTATCGAAGGGATAATGCCAAAGTACCACTTATTTTATATAAACACTTTGTACAGTTTTCACTGCAGCAAAAGTTTGCATGGTGATTTTTTTTCCCTGCCAAGCAGAATCACTTTCTCCGAATGGCAGCTCCGGAAGGAAAAAAAGAGAATGAAGAAAAAAGTTTTTCTTTTTGAAGTTGGCGTATTTCACTGATGAAAAAATGTTTCGGTTACTTTTGATCATTAAGGATTGATCTAAAACTTATGTATCTCCTTTTGGTCTTTGTATTAACACCCGACTCTGTATCATTGTATTTACTCCACAGATCTGTTAATTTAAGTGGTTTACTTTTTCTCGACGCTCGATTTACAACACATTTTTAGTGGTGTACATAGATCATTTCACTGCCGAAGAAACCAAAATGTATGAATATATTCAAATGTAGACTTTTAATTCACCACACATCAACTGTCTTGTAAATAAATCTAAACCATGCCGTTTTGAATTTATTTTAAGCGGTAGATCTTTTCAAATTAGTACTAATGTAGCATAAACAGATTCTATAACTCTCAAATGTCTAAAGTCTAAAAATCTAAATTTTGAAGTTAACATCCGTTTTATGTCTTAAAGTTGTGTTAATTACTTTGGGATTATTTAGTTGACTTGCTATCTATCTCAAAACCTTTTGGCGCTAGATTTTCAACGATAATTTTTTTTCCAAAATAAACATTGCAAACACAATAGCGCAGAAGCTACCTTTTGACGAAAATGATCGACAGGACGATCCCAAACTAGCTTAAAAAGTTTTCCCTGCTCTCCCACCTTAAACAATTTATTGTTAAGAAAATTTTCATAGTATAATGATTTCTTTGCAATAATTCTATGTGTACAAGAATCGGTTTTAAATTCGTTTTCAGAATGTATTTACCTTATCATAATTTTTAATTAAAATGAACTATGTCATAAAGAATAATGAATCACATATGTTGCTGAGAAGACTGCATAAAAGAATGAAATGTTTTTATGTTTTTAAAAGTTAAGAGATATCTTGTGCAGTTGAAAGCTAACTAAAAAAATAACTCCTCGGCGCAACAGCCCATTACTGGGCCAAAGCCTGCCGTGCCCATTTCAGCTTTCGTGACCTAGGGCTCTGAGTTGCTAGGCATATGTCCCGGTAAGGTGGTCAGCCTCACGCGGAACCCCCAGCAGTTGAAAGCTAGCCCCCCAATAAACACCAGAAAGCCACTGTAAGTCCAGTAGTTCGACTTAGTCACGTAACCTTCAACAACGACACTAGAAACAAAAAAATATTTTCTTTTCTTTTTGTCCCCACTGAATAATTGATTTTACTCCGTGACCGCCAACTTATGTAATAATCAGTGACTGCTTCGCTTCATTTCTTTCTCTGCATTTTACTACGCGACCTTGGCCTACATAACTACTACGCGCGTAAAAGGTTACCGATTTCAATGTCGATGATAAGGTAAAATTTTTTAAGATTTTTTTCTAAAACATTTATTATGGGTTTCAGCTTTTTCAAATTTTAAATTGTGTAATTTGACTACTCAAACTCAGAGGTAAAAGAATGGCTCCTTCACACAGGTTATCACGTTTTGAGAAAGGCCTTGGGTAGATCTAGAGGGAAAATATACATAAATTTTGTTTCGGATAAATTCTTTCTTAAATCAGTTTTAGTTACTCGTATTATTTTCAAACACAAAAACATCTCAACATATATTGGGAAGTTTTGAACTCGGTTACGGCCCTCGTTGTTTTGTTGGCACACGGCCTAGCATTCGCCATACTGGCGTTCCTTACCATTTAATAATATCCTAGATTTTCTCAACCTATCAACCAAATGAATATTAGGAATTCGTTTTTACATTTTGTTGATTTTGTGAAATCCCAAATGAAAGATCATGAATCAAAATATCGTAAGGAGAAAGCGTGGTAAGTAAAGAAGGGAACAAAACCTCACACAGGAAATGTAGCAGCCTTCAAACTCCTGGGGAACGTCAGAGAATAATGAGATTAAGATAACCTTCTTCTGAAATAATTGAAAAATACAATAGACCTCAATTATTCAAGTAAAAGTTATTTCTCCGATATTTAACATATACAGAAATCAATTAAAATATACACTTTTTTCTCTTGCAAATCTATTTTTCCGATTTTTTTTTATTTTTCTAAGGAGAACATCTGTTTCAATTGATTCGAATAATTTTATCTGTGTTTAAGTTTCGCTTATTGTGAACCACAAGCTGGTATTATTCATTCAAAAAAAAACAAGGGTTGAATAACAATAGTTTCTTGTGCCACATCACTTGTCGCTTACACTTTCTGAAGGATGATAACCTATGTTACGCGATTGAATTAAAAAAAACTTTCTTGACACTGAATTTTTTTTTATTGAAACATTGTTTATTACACGGCAAATTATAAAAGACCTTTTGTTTATTTACGTAAACAGTCGGTATTTAGCTGCCCATGCATATCATTGCTTGTTATTCTCGAATTACTTGGATAGTTTTGGCTGTCATAGAGAGGTGATAGTTAGATTATTCGAAGAAGGTTGTTTTTCTGCATCACTTCTGCTGAAGCGGGGCTAATCCCTTAGACGTATTCCGCATTTATTATTGCAGAAAAAATGACTTATCTTTTATATTTAATTTTGGTAATAATATTAGTTCTTCAATGGGCATCTTTCAGGTTTTGAGTGGCAACAGAAATACTAAATGAAAATAAATTCTCTTTCTTGAGCCTTTAGTTTTGCACACCTTCTTGTTTATAAATTTGACGCGTAAACTGTTTAAACGAATGGAATGAGTAATGTTTATATAAAATTATATTGAATAGTTTAAAGGATATTTATTGAAACAGTTTAAAATGAATTTTTGATATTTCTAGTTGACTTGCACGAAGACATTTTTAAGAAGTTTTTTGACGACGAATTTTATTTTTTAGGATTTTAGGTACTGGAATAGGGCTGTACGGTTTTGAGCTACTTTGGGTTATAACGAAGATTTATGTTTTATTAGCTGGTTCGTTGGGTTTAACTTCATTGAGTTGTAATGGGTTTTTGTGGCGATTTTTAGGTTCTCACCAAATATGTCCCCAAGCCCACCAAAGTCGCCAATAAATTGCGGTAAATGAGCGAAATATATTTTTTTTTGCATCCTGAGATTTTGAATAGAAATAACATTATTTTACAATTGTGATTCAATTATTTTAACTTGAACTAAGTGGAAGATTCACAGTCATATGTATTAAACAGATTTTCCCGGTTTTATTTTTATCAATACATATTTAAACTAGTTGTATCCTAAAATTACAGCTTATTTCTCATATTTAATACAAATCAGTTGTCTTCTGATAAAAATATGCAGAATTTTTTCTATATCAGCAGATAGATCCGATAAACAATACATATTTTTTTAAATTCATTTATAATAATTAAAAATAATGCATACATTATTTTATCAATTTAATTAGTTTTAGTACTTTTTTCTAATTAGGACTTTAGTACTAACAATTCTAATAAAGAAATCTTTCGTTTATTTGCATGGAAGAAGCACACTATTAAACTATTATCTACTGCTGTTCGACACTCACAAATCTTTCCAAGGTCATCAAAATAAAAATTTCTAGGTCAGCCTGAGACGACCTTCAATTGGACACTTGGACGCTGTCCATCTCCCCCCCCCCCTTTTTCTTTCGTTTGACCACGCAAAGGTAAATTACCTGCTGGGCGGAAAGCGTTTGTTGCAGACGATTTGGAGTTCTTTAACCGGAGCTATGCCAACGAATGGAATGTTTCAATTGTTTTGGGTAGAATCGAATTTTTTTAATGGTGGTTTGGCTTAGTCTTAAGGTAATTAAGAAATGGCAGTGTTGTTAAATGTGAATGGTTTATTAAGGGTAAAAGTTTTTCTTAAGGTCGATGTTTGTTAACTTCAGAATTGTTGTTTGAAAGTATGCACTTCATTTTAAGAAAAATAAAAGAAAATACTCATGAAATCGAATCATTCTAGTTTATTTGAAATGTAATAGTATCATTTTTTGTTTTATCATTAATTTTTTTAAGAAAAATTATTTTAATTCTTTAAAAAAGGTCGATATTGTGAAATTATGTGATTTCATTTTCTATGAATAAAAAAAAGTACTCGAATATATACGAATTACGACATATTCCAGCAACGAGTGTGTAGTGTAGATAGAGCAAACGAAAAGTGTTCTTTTATTTGCTTCCTAGTTATTTATATGATTACAATAATTATTAAATTTCTACAGTAATAATTATTACTGTAGAAATTAAATAATTTGATTAACATTCTAGTTCAGTTTGATTTTATTGTTTCATACGCATTTTTTAACACATTTCTAAAAAAGATTATTTTTTTCCCAAGTTGTACAAAACCATTAAAAATGCGTCTGTTCTAAGAACAGATATCCTTGTTAAGACGTAAAGTTTTCCAAATATCTTATTTCTAATGTTTTCAATTTATACATAATGACCATATTAAAATTGTTGCTAATTAAAATTTTTAATTTTAATGTTTCAACAAAAACGTCTTATTGTGATTGAAAGACATCATTTGGTAATCAAAACAAAAAATCAAATTTCTCTGATTGGGTAAAACGTCTTAATAACGTCACAACTATTTTACAGCGTTTTATGCAACTTGGGATTATCTTGTTAACCCTCTTACCATAAATACATACGTAAAATTGTATACTTTGGTCCTAAAAGTCTTCTTAGCATTACATAAGATTAATAAATTTTTGAAATAGTTAATTTTAACTAAATTTTTTAATTTATGTGACATTTTCATTAATTTGTCACCTACTTTAGTTACACAATTTAAAAAAAGTTATTGAGCCATATTTTACAATCATCAATTGTCTTGAAAGAAAACAACTTTACACTAACTTAATAAACCAGCTTTAATATATTCCTTCAACCATTAGAGTGTTAAATTGTTGCACCCCAATGTTTATTAATCTAAGTTAGAATTCCAAGCATTTTCGCCGGGACAGTGTAACAAGAAAATGGCTGTACATTCTTCCCCAAAGTTTCCCAGAAATCATGGGGGTGGAGTAAGCGTTTTTCTCGGGATATGAATCGATAGAATGACTAGTCCCCATTAGGACATTGATTTTGTATAATATGTCGGTCAAAAAACTTTTACCCTCTTCTTTGAAACTTTTCGGACACGCATGCCCAGTGGATTCCCGCTTTTCGGCTTACAACTTTTTAGCTTTTTTTATATTGTTCGAATTGTCCGGTTGTTGGGCGCTTTCCCGTTTGTTTATATTTCTTCAAGAGACATGTCATGGAATTTCGGGTATTCTCCTGCTTCCGGAATTTTCGCAATGGTAAGGATTTTGTTTTGGGATATTTTTGATGTTTTTTGGCTTATGAAATTTGTGATTTAAATATATTAATATTGATTAAACGCATCTTGTAATTGAAAATATATCTTTCTCTCGTTTAATGCTACTGGTTTTTATTTCCCATAATTAACGCTCCTAGGGATATGATATTTGGCTTAAGTTTTAAATTGTTTTCAATTCATGAGATTAAAATTTAAACTTTAAACTGATAGTTTAATTTAAGTTTTTTTTTTAAAACTATAGTTCTGTTGCAAATGATTATAAGTTACCCCTTCACACTTCAAATTTAAAATTAGGTAAACTTATAAAATGTGTAATTTTTTAAAAATTATGTGTGTTGCTAGAAAACTTAACAGTTAGATGACTGGTTTATACTTTTGTATCTCTCCTAGTATTAAATTTGTATGTTATAAAACTTCATATAGCTTGCAAATATTTAACGCTTATTTTGATTGTTACATAAGTAGTCGATTTAAGACTTTATATTGTTATATATTGCTTATTATGATGTAATTATAAATGTACTCGTACCATTAAATTAGCATGTATATATCGTTCACATGATAAAAAGAGATGTTTGCCGTCCCTCTGTGGTACATTTACGTATTTTTCTTTTATTTATTTACCTTTTTAATCGAAAATCGTTGTAGTATAATTTTTAGATGGAAATTATAGAATGCATTTTTTCGCAATATGTAAATAATCTAATTGTGTGCAAGATTTAATTGTGTATGGTAAAAATAAGTCGTTAGATAAAATTGACTTAGGAGGATATTATAAAAAAGTTTGTTTATTTAATTAGTTAATAATTTGTTTTTTATTAAAAAAATTTATAATGAAAAAGAAGACGAAAATGACAGTCTTGCAATATTTTGAAAACATAAAATGTCCCATCGCATATTATTGTTGAGTCAGAATATTCTCCAGTCTAAAGGGGTTTTCCTCTTTAAATGTATTTTAGAGAATTAAACATTACAGTAACGTTAACATACCAAACATATGAGGAACGGATCTACGATTGAGTGTGTGTGAGTGAGGTGGGGGTGCAGTAATACTTTTTTTCATTATGTCCAATTAGCATTTAAAAAATTATTTGGTGATATTCTTTTAATTTTGTTATATTTTCAATTTTTTTTTAAAATTAAAACATATACAATATTTCAAAATGTTAGATAATCAATATTTCCGGTTCATAAATAATTGTTACATGTTTGTTGTTTAACATTACTTCTATGTTATCTAGTTGTGCTTGATATCGTGTTCTTTAGTATTTTACTATGTAAGATACGTTTTATTCCCAATTTTAAATGATAGTAATTTAAAGTATTTAAAAAATTTACGCATTTATCTGCATAGCGTAATGGATAAAAATTAACATATACCTAGGAATAAAAATTTCCATTATAAATACATCAGTATTTAAGCAGTAAGTGACTATCCCTACACTCTTAAAACAAACGAGCGGTTTTAACTCAGTCTGAGTTAATTTCCACTCCTTTCCGGTGCCGAAAATGCACTTCTCCTATAGGAGTGAATTTCACTCTTTTGTTTTAAGAGTGTAGTATCATATCGATACATTTGCCCTAGTAAGTAACTCAATCTTCAAATCCGATACTTTTCACGAGCTTCGATATCCACTTTTATAAAACCAGTCCCCAATTAGTCCTTAAATTTCTAATATTACACACATTCGTCCTAGTTTTTGAGTCCGGGGGACAAAAACAGTTCGTCAGACATCCAACGTGACGAAATCGTACACTCGCGGCTATTTACCGCTCTTCAAAAAAACTGTCCATTCCTATTTTTGACATAGAAATCTAGACGCAGACATATTTTTATATAACTGAGCCGAATAAAAATACCACGATGGCCGCATGTGGAACACGATCAACGTTTTCGTCTCAGATACCCCGAACACGAGATGACCAATTTAAACCTTCTGCCAGTGGCCTGTATTAGGCAGTGGCGCTTCGGTCGGGTGTCGGGATTGATCACACGTGCACTGTCCGACAACGCCACTGACTGAGTCACGGTGCTGGTCAAGGTTGTATTTTGGAGCAGTCAGGGAATGGAGAGATATTTGTTTTTGTAAGAATAAGTCGTGTGTCTGATTTTTTATTGGGGTTAGGGTAGGAAATGGATATTATCTTGAGTTTCTTTAAATAATTTGCTGAAAGGATATAAGTTCAGATTCAATCTGGATGGTAAATGAGAAACTATACTTATAACTATGTGAAATTCGACAAGAATATATTCGTTAGCTAATGGAATTGGAAGCAATTAAAAATAAAATAATGGAACGGTGAAGCAATGTAGCAAAATTAAGTCCAACAATAGATGTTTAACCGGCTTAAATAAAGTAACCGGCTTAAAAACTGGATATTTACGCCTGTGGCAAGGGGAGCAACTTTACTCGATTTCTCTATTATTCAATTTCTCCTTTAATTTGTCTTTAACAAAAGTTATTGTCTCACAAGCATTTCCGACTATTTTTAAAACATTCTGACCTATGATTTTAATTTTATAGACATATTATATTACATTTAAATTAAAAGCATAATCAACTTAAACTTCATTTGTTCTTTATCTAATAGAGAAATGAAGAGTTATTTTCAAAATTCCACACGTCCTACTTTGAATTTAGCCTTTTTTTGCAGTTAAACATCAACACACAGTATTTAGTTAACTTTGCTAAGCATAAAAACAAAAGTGGTAAACCTAAGTCAAAGTAGGACATGTGAGGTTTTGAAAATTGCTTCGTCAAATCACGTAATTAAATTTGTAATAAATTAAGTAAATTAGTGGTAACCGTAAGTAATATCCATGGTTGTATATCCTTGGAATTATACATTTTTTAAATATTATTTTTTCATTTTTTAAAAATATTATTTTTATTATAATTTTACTTTGACCATTTTTTTAGCTGCAAACAAAAGTGTTTGATTTTCATGTACTGTTTGTTGAATATGGGCAGGTAGTCTATTAATTTCTTTTTGAAAAATATAAATTTTTCCTGATTTTTTAATTATTTTTTCTATTATTTTCCGAAAGTATGAATTCAGGGTTAAGTATTTCTTTGCGACAACAGTGGTAAAGAAGGGGATTCGAAATTCGTTGTAATACGAAAAATGTACAGTTAATGCAGTATTTCAACATAAAAACTTTATGACGGTTACGCAATTTGATAAAATGTTAATTTTTTAATTTTCAACTGATGAAATTTTTTTATGTATATATAAATTTTATACTCTAAGTAAATGATTACATAAGCTACACTTTTCACTTATCATGTACCAACACAGAAAATTTCTTTCATTTTCTTATGTATCAAAATATCACTATCATTTTAAGTTCAATATACCTATCAAAGAGAACGTGAGTTGCGATCTCACCTTACCTAGAAACGAAAAACTGCGATTACCCACCTTTCGCAACCGATTGCAAAGTGACGAATGTGTTTTACTGCACTTTCTTTTTTCTTGACACAGGAAAACCTCCACAATAAACATATAAAAACATAATATTTTAGATAACTTAGGAGCCGGGAAAGCCAGCCGAAAAGTTATCGATGGTTTTACAACAACTGTTGGATGAATTAAGCGGGTTCCTTTAGGTTGCTTTCAATGGATTCTTGTTGTTTCGCTTGTTCTAGTTTTTTTAGAATTCTAAAATAGGTTAGTAAACTTTAATGGTATGAAAAACATATTCTTTTTTTTGTAAATATTCATTTTGAAATAATTATTGCCTAATATACGTATTCTAGCATGTATATATATTTTATTTTTGTTAATTTGAAATTTATTTAAAAAAAAATGGAATTGAATTTTTTTGAGAAAGAAAAAAAAATGATTTGATGATTATTTGGTATTTGTACATTTTTTTTATTAGCCATGAATATCGTTGATCGGTGTTTTTTAAAAGAAAAATAATTACTATTCCAAAGCTTAGATACATAAATGTTAAATGTAGTTTTCCATAAACATTTAGAGAAATGATAGACGTTACTTTATATATATTTAAAACTGGGCATTGAAAGAGCAAATTCCGATTTTATAACAGGGTTTTCGATTGATATCTAAATTTGATTTTGGGCTGTTTTAAGTTTCTTTATTTTTCATTTTTTTTTAAAATTTACCAGCAGTAATTATTTTGTGCTTAAAATTTACTGATTACTTTATGGCATTAGTTGTTAGAAAACTTTAAACATTAAATTTTCGTTAAAAATACTTTTAATTTGTAGGTTTCTTTTGTTAGTTGATTAATGCTTAATCATAACTTTTTACTCTTCATAAAAGCACTCAACAGTCATTCTAGGAACAGCGAGCAAAGGTCGGTCAAAAGTAGCATTTTATATTGCAATACAATATTTTATTTCATGCATTAAATCTCTTGAACCTTAAGCCATATCAAGTTATAGAGTTTTCTCTTATTAAACCTTCTACGCCACTTAGTTATGTAAAATTTAACAAAGCTGTAACCTATATTTTATTTATTTTGAGTGAGATAGTTAAAATAAGAATGGCATTGAATATTGCGAAATGCAAGTATGTTTTTCTAAAGAGCACTTAGAGTTGTAAAAGGTAGTTATAATTAAATCGATGTATATGAAAAGTAAACAAGTCCACAGGAGAATTACGTAGTAGCTTTTTCTTTAATTAAAATTTGGAACGAAAAGATTGGTAGAAAATCGTCTATAACTTGATTTCTTTTTGCATGTAGCGATTCAATTTAAAGTGAGATTTTTATTCGTTGTAAAATAAAATAGATTATTTAGAATGATGTGGAATGTATCGGGAACACTTATGGAACCACGGAACCACGTTTAGGATAAAATCTATGGAACAATGGTATAAAGGAATAAAAGAAAGACGGAGCAATGAAATAAGTAAAAAAATGAATATTTTTACCCCAACTTGACCAAGACTGCGTTATGTCCCATATGGGTGTTTAACTTGTCCTGGCACGTACAAAGATATTTATTGACGTATGTTGGCTTTGTTCTATTGCTCTGTATCTAAAATTACCAAGCTTGTGATTCATTGATTCTCCCAAAATAAAACAAAATTCAATGGCTACACAAGTAATAATGACCAGTTTAGAACTTCTCACGTTACAGCTTTTATAAAACTCAAATTTAAATTGAATATATAAATGTAAAAAAGGGTCATGTCCACAACATAATTTTCCATCACGCTTTTTTTTCTCTAAAATTTTAGCAAAAGAAAAGAGTGCACATGAAATAAAATTTGCTATTTGAAATAGCTTCAAAATTAAAAGTACTGTTTAGAATCATGCAGAATTCGCGCCAAGATTACTCCTGCAATCAATGTGATTCTTTTTTATAAAAACCTTTTTAAGAAAATCGATGGAGACATTTTGGAGATAGAGCAACGGAACCGTGCCAAAAATATAAAATTAACTTCCGATTGAAAACGTCACTTACATTTTTAACAACCTACACCATCGACTTATCCCGTTCTCTTCTTGCTCACATATATGACCAAATAATAATCGCCGTGAGATCCCAAGTCCCTTATCTTCAATATCCCAAAGCTGCTTTTGGGGGGAGAGCCTAAATCCCAACCGATAAAAAAAATAATAAAATATCATTTATGTGTTTCCGCCCACCCCCATATTGCGCCATCACGTGATCCTTGGGGCATCCAATGATAGGAGCTTTCCGTGTGAGGTGGCACCGAAATTTTTGATCGCACCTCTGTTAGAAATTTCCTCGGAGCCGCATTTAGAATCTTTTGTGCTTAGATAAAAGTGGCCCGTCTGACGTCATGGGGGTTGTGAGACGCCCCCGCTTTGGAAACTTGATAGCGTGGGAGAAGAGGTATATATTTTTATTATTGATTGTATTTTTTCCTCTGTGTTGTGGGTGTATTGAAGTTAATAAAGCGTATTAATGTAAAAGTTACCTTATGCATGATTTCATAGCTATTGAAAGCATGTTTTGCAAGTAAAGGAAAAAAACTTACTGTTTTAGGAAGATAAGCCCTGGAAAAAAAAATCCATACGAGTTATTGGCCTCTCACTAACGCAGTCACCAACAAAACCTTTCTCTCGTTTGGAACTGCATGACATTTTGCAATTTGTTGCACAAATAATTATGTCAAGCTTTCCATATGACATTCTTTACATTCACTAAATATTTATTTGATGAAAAAATAACTTTTTTTGCATGCATAAATTCACAATGAAAACCATTTCATATCGATTGAAAGAATAAAGTTTACCCAATATTCTTAAACACTCACAGATTCATTAACTTATTTTTCTTCAAATATCTGTAACTGTAATTTAGCAGGTTCATGCATTAGATTGGTTAAAGCTACTGTTTTTGGGTTCATTAGAAATTTGAAGGCACTACTTTACATGGTAATTTATCTATGTATCATTTATCGATTATTTTAATAATACCATTTTGATCAACCGTAATTCAGATAATATAATGCAAGTACTAATTTAAAGATTTGTAAGTGATTTTGTTGATAAAAAGTATTTCTAAAATAATAAAAGGGTGTCTATACATTCTCCAGAAAAAGTCTCAAAATTACTCCAATCGATCTTAGTTATTATTTTTTTTAAAGATTTCCTTCCAAAGTCTGTTGCAAAATATTAGCATTTTCTAACATATACTTTCAGTGAACATTCTTATTTTTAATTTTTGATGTATATATTAATTTATATTAAATTGATTATTTTTTTAATGAAGCTGTTTGTATAAAGAAGTGTTTAGAGATGCCCTAAAAGATTTAGTATGGGATATAAATTTTGTTATAATAAAAAAAACCAAGTAGATTTGTAACGGAAAATATCACTTGAAACGGCTTCCATACAATTCGAAAAGCACGCAGCATTTAGTTCTATATTAAACTTTAAACGTCAAAATTAAAATATTTGTCAACGATAATTAAATTATCATTACTTATTGTTTGCACAATTTATTTATCTAAAGAATACATTTGTAATATTTCTTCCACTTAACTCTTTATCTACAGACGATGCTTAAGTACTACTTAAAAGACCACTGTTTTACATTTCATTGTTCATTTTGGAGAAAGCCAAGAAACATAGAACTTTTTTGTTAATCGGTTTTGATGTTCGGTTTTAGCACATTAAAGTCTATAAAGGTAAAGTAAATTTTCCCCAAAATTTTTACTTTAGTTATCCTATACTTTAGCCCCGAACGTTTAAGAAGTACAGATAAATTTACCACCTTCATACTATTTTCTATTAGCAATTAACTTCTCAATGGTGTGAAATAATAGTCTGTCCCCTTCATATGACAGGATTATTACGTATATCTTTTTCTATTTCCTTCCGGACACTTATCTTTAAATATAATAGCATTTATTACCTATATTTACTTTTTCCAGAGGCATTGACATCGGACTATAGGATGTATCCCATTAGGCTGTGTAAATATCCGAGATTAATTAGTGTCTTCTACATTTATAGTTTGTAATTAGTGGATAACTCAATCTATTATGTTATAAATGAAGATAGGTACTGCTTTCAGGATTACTCATATGGATTCTCTTTTTTCGGCTATAAATGTGTCGAAAAGGATAGGTATAATCCAATAATTGTGGTTACCATTAGCATCCAACCCTTCACAATGTCTTTTTTTTCTTTCTGAAAGTTGATAAAATCAGTCCACAGAATAAAGTACTTTTAAGATAACAATAAATAAAAAATAAAACTTCTTTTATAAGTTTATGTTCATAAATTACTGAGACTAGCCTTATTTTATTACAGCCCTTTAATATTTTTCAAGCATTTGTGGTATTAGTGGCCACGTCTTTGCTTTGCAAAATATGAAAAAGGCATCGCTTCAAAACATCACGACGACATATCATGTCATCAAACGACGTAAATCATGGCCCGCCCAGGACATTTCAGGTTCTGATCTATAGACTATTTTAGTAATTTAATTTATTAATTTGTGAAGTTAATGAAATTGAAAGTAATTAGAACAAATTAGCCAATAAATATCTAAGTGTAATTAAAATTAATAATAAATAGTTAACTAATTAATTACCATGGCTTCAATAACTAAGTCGGCTGTAGAGTTTTTATTACGTAAAAATATAGGTGTGTTAACACTAAGCGACTTTCAATTACTTCTTATTAAATCAATACACGCGTATTTAAAGGTTATTATATACCTTAAATAGTAGTTTCAATAACTTTAAAACTTTATACCCATTGCGCCAAGGTGATTTTCTCGAAAACCTTATGTTGTATAACAGGTTTTAGGAAATTGTGTGAAACAAATTTGAAGTCAATTTGAAGAAGAATTTGAAGTTTCAAGCTACAGAGTGGTTTCAGACAGGGAGACACACAGACAGACGGACCAGTGTTCAAAAAACACTTTTTGAGAATCAGAACCCTTCAAAACGAGCAGGAAACCCAATATCAATAGTTTGATTACCTTATAATTCATGTACTTGAAAGTAAAAAACGGCGAGTTCTCTCCTTCAGAAATTTTTTTATAACCATGATATTTTTTTCTATCGATGATGTTTTATCGAGAAACCAATTGGAAAGTGCGGAGAAATTTTTCATGAAGAGCAAATGTTGAAACAACTCAAAAGTAAATTTTCCTGACTGGCTTTTTGCCTGAAAAAATAGTGTTCAATAATGTGCACATAGTGTTAGAGTTAGAAATTACGAATAATCTAATTAAATTATCTGAAACTAATCGGGACCATTACTTTAAAATTCGAAGTTACATTCATAATATTACTTTGAGTTAAATAATTCCTTGTAATTAGTTTAATAGGTCATTGTTTGAATAGCTAGAAATCATTATAGAAAATATTTATATGAAATGATAATATTCTTTTTGATGCAACATTTTCCGTATACGACAAAAGAAGCGCCTCATGGTAAAGCCTAACTATGTTTGACACTCTTTCTTGATAAATGCTAACTTTGAGTTGAAATGCATCACACAGAAACAACAAAGCTCCCGAGGTCACAGCCTGAGAGATTGCAGAACTTGTCACGATCCCATAATAATTAATTTATTGAAAGCAGCCCTCGCATATAATACCTCATTGTGGGGACACCCTGCGATACCATCTGATAGATACGCATCTGCTAGGGATGCATTAAAGTGGTTGTGACGTCACAGAGACTCAAGTGTGTGTCCACAAAAGCAAGTCCTGTGCGGCCTCTTGACTGGCTGTTTCATCTTGAAGGGGTCATTAATGTAATGTCAAAGTTGAACGGTTTGTCATTTTAATAGAGTTTGATGGTAGCCCTACGATTTTTTTTACTACATGATGCGATGGTTAATTTGACCGGGATCTACTGCTCCCTTTGGGGGATACAGACGTATAAACCGTCACCTAGATGTCAGGTTTTACAGCAACACGCATTAATTTTTAAAACTTAACAAATTTAATAAATTTTAAATTTTAAAGCATGGAGGAGCCATTTACAACCATCTACTACAGAGATATATATTTTTTAAAAATCAAGAAATTTAATTTTCAGCTAAAAATTTTAATTTAAATCTCATGGAGTGGAAAAAAGTTTACACCATAGCCAATTTTCTTATTTCTCAAAGAATTAAAGTAGATTAAGACAACATATTTCTAAGGCAAAGAAAACTAATTTACGAACATTTTGGGAAACTAAAAAATGTTAAAGTAATAAATTTTGTTAGAAGCAAAATTTAATTACACCTATCCCTATTATGTAAATATGCAGAGGTTTTATTACCCCAAATAAAATGGTTCTCAGTGTATCCCTAAAAAAGAGAAAAGAACTTGTGTTTGGAAAAAAACCCCTACAGAGTAAACTCATGAAAATTTATTATACCATAATATATATTTTTTATTTAATAGTAATTTGTTGTAGAACTACTTAATTTTACTTGGCTATTTTTAAAAACTAAAAAGTTAGGTACTTAATAAAATATTTACTTAGTAATTGAAATAATATTTCACTAAAATACAACTCTTTATGTTTAGTTTCTGTATAGACTACCATGCAACCATTAAATGAGCATAATGTTTAAACAAATATAAACTAATATAAAGTTTTCTTCGATTATTGTATGTTGTCCAGTTAATTTTTTTTTTATAGTTAAAGGTGGTGTTTTTCTGTAAGCATTTAAGCAATTAGTACGTAGTTTGACATTACAGGGGTTCTCAAAATGTGCTCCGAGACTCTGCCTTAACTCCGACATTACATCGGTTTAAATTGTTTGAGAACTTAAATACAAATTATGGACACTTTCAAATTGTTCTTAAGTGTCCCGGAAATTGGTAAAGTCGTAAAGTTTTGGTTTTCTTTGCGAATGAATGAAGCGATGCAGTGGCGACAAAATCAAGGTTAGCTGATCGTAAAAATAATATTACGATTGCGAACTGTCTTGAAACTTTCTTCTAGTCAAGTTTACTTTTTAATTACCTCTTATGCTTAAGTTTTATTTGCGTATACCCTTTTCATATTATTTTGTACCATATATTCCATTACATTATATTCTTTTACTTAAACTAAATATTACCATATTTATTTTCTAGCAAATTATGTGGGATATAATCTACATTATCTTACTGTATTTAAAATTACCCAGTTTTGTTAGGAAACTAAGCTAAGTACTCGAAAATACTTTTTCTTAATTTTCCGCTGCATTTTTCAATTATTTTACATTTAAAAAAATTGTTTTTAACTTTTTAACTCATGAAATATTTCAAAACAAATAAATTAATCTAACTCACTGGAATATTGGTATTTACAAGTAGGAAAGATGGTGAAAAACTTCGGGTCTCTCTTAAAATATATCTTGATCGATTTCACCAGAATAATTACATAATGCATTTAATTAGAATAAACACAGTGTTAAAATAGTTCCAAACTTAGTTCATACCCCATTATTATGTTCAATGCTAAGTCGCAATTGAAAATAATTTACTTGTAGGACACTATAGAAAAAATCAATATTAAGCCAATATATAATTTTGTTGCTTCAATTGTATAATCTTTCAATGTTTTTTTTATGATGTGAAATTTTTTCAAAGCAAAGCCATTTTCGTCTGAAGTAATGCTACTCCTTGTCCAACTAAAAAATATTGTTAGCAGAATAAAACAAGTAGGTTTGTAACAGAATCTGTCACTTAACTCGCTTCCACATATTTGTGTTTAACAGGAAAAAACGCGCCAAACACAACATTAATTCTATATTTAACATTTACAAGCTAAATTTGGCTAGTTTCATTTATTTTATTTCGAAAATTCAATAATTATTACTTATCGTTTGCAAAAATTAATTTATATTTTAAAGAATAAATATGTCATATTCCTCGCTTTTAAATAGAATGAAAACATTTCATATCACCATACAAGGATTCCGTAGTGAAATATATTTGACGTCATTTCAAACTGATCGATGTTGCAAAAATAAATTTATTTTAATTTATTGTCTAAAAGAATTAAAGTTTCTCGAGCGATTGTTGCGAATGGCAAATGTGATTTAATTCTAATAAAAACAGGGCCTTTAGCTATTTGTAATTCAAACTTTTAAACGCCAAAATTAACTATTTTCATTAATCTTCTTTCTCAGATTTAATAATTAGATTTTATCGTTTGCTAAATTTGTTTGTAGTTCGAAGAATAATGATGTAATCTTTTTTAATAAATATTTTTGTCGCCACAATTTCCCATTTACATTTCTTTCGAAAATTCACTTATTTATAATTTGTTAAATTAATTTACAGTTCAAAAAATTTATAATTTGTACAATTGATGCTTTAAAAATAAAAGCGAAACTTATCATATTTTTTTTATGTTAAGTTAGAATTCTCTATGCATCTTTCTACATACATATATATAGAACCATTAAAAGAACTCTATTGTGATAATACAACAATCCAAACCGAATTATATCACATAAATAAATATTTTTTCAAAAGTGTATTTTTATTTTAACAAAAGTTTCTCGTACGTTTAACGAAATGGCAACAGTGAAAATATTGAATAAAAATGGAATTTGCATGTTATTTCAATGTAGATTAAATTTTTAGTTATTTAAATTTTAAATAAGCTTCTAGTTTAAATTTTTTAATGAAATTTGGCATGTAGCCTAATCTGATTTTTTGCTTCAAAATGACGTATCCCACTTGTCTGTGGGACTTGTGGATGACAACAGTGAAAATATGAATAAAAATAGAATTTGCATGTTATTTCAATGTAGATAAAAAAATTTAGTTATTTAAATTTTAAATAAACTTCTAATTTAAATTTTTTAATGAAATTTGGAATGTAGCCTAATCTAATTTTTTGCTTTAAAATGACGTATCCCACTTGTCTGTGGGATTTGTGGTTCTTTCTGTGAAAGTGGGTGACAGACAGACGGACAGACAGACGGACGGACGGACAGACAGACGGACTGAACGATTATAAAACCTTCCACTTTTTACGTTATAAACGTAGTGTGGAAGCTAAAAAATATGCAAATCGAAAAAAATTAGGTACTTCCAAACTTGTTTTTCTATTCAAATAGTTTAAAAAGAAAAGCACCCTTCATCAAATTTTCAAAAAATATTTTTAATTGTTCATTTCGTCAATTGATTTGAAATGCTGAAAGAAAAAAAAACGATTCCCACGAACAACATTCAAACGATGTTAACCAAACAAATAATACCTCCTTTAACTATCTTCTATACAACAAAAGACAATAAACTATTTTCCTTGAAGAAACGTCGGAAACAAACACTTCCGTAGAAATAGACCTTCCGTCGTTTTGAGAAAATTCAGGTATAAAAAACGGATAATCGCCCGGGAAATCATAAATTTCAGTGAAAAAGGGCGCGCAAAAGAGAAGTTTGAGCTTTTTTTATCAGCTGACTAATGGTGACGAGCCATAAATATGAGTAACACTCTAGCTTTATAAGGAAAACAATTCATTCATATTTCAAAATGTTTAGATTTGTCAAGGTACTTGTAATAAGTAATTTGTATTTATTTAAAAAATGTTATTTTGTTACAAGCTTATATTTTATTTGTACTCAGTCTTTATAAACACAAAAGCTTTATAAACACAAAAGCTTTATAAACACAAAACAAGCATATTTGTCTCTTAGAATAAGTTTCTCGCTATTTTTTTTTATCAAATTATAAATTTTCTTTTATAGAGTTACAATACTTATGCATTAAATTTAATATTATTTTTAAAATAATTTTCTCTTTTCTCGATTTGGTAAATGTACAACTTTAAAATTTAATTTTTTTTCTTGAAATTCTCAAATTCTTTGAAATTCTTAAAACAAACTTGTAATGAGTACGATTTCCCCCAACTGCATTTTATATGCTAACACGTGTGGACTTTCTATAATTGAGAGTTTTTATTTATAAAGCTGAATAAACACAAACAAATTTAGCAGTGAAACACATTAAAAAATAAGCAGACACACCGCAAAACTATTGTTCCGTTACACCCAATGTCAACCCCGAAATTCAATGCGTGACGTCATCTACCGAAGGCCGCGAAGGTTCGCGGAACCCAGATCGGTTGACACTTTGCCTCTCAACTAGACACGTAACGACCCACTTTATGCTATCTTCGTTTAACACAATCTTAATCGACGATTTTGTCCAAATAAAACTTTAATTTTGTATTTAATACATAAAAATTGGATGTTTTAAATTAAACTTTTTTGTGGGACTATGGTAAAAACAACACACTTAATTACTGGGATGTCCCTTTTGATGAGCGCATAAATTGCTTGGGGTGCACGTCCTATTTCTTTAAAACTTGCATCGCACTGATTGTAAATAATTTTTTTTTGCATTCTTTATTAGTACCTTTTTTAAATAAAGGGTAAATGGAATTTTAGTTGTCAAAAAGTTTATATTTTTTTGTGAATATCATAAGTTTCAACTTGCTAAACAGATACAGAAACAGAACCGGCTGTGATACAGAAACAACAAAATAATCACTTATGCATTCGTTTTAAATCAGATTGTTTGGATTACCTGAAAACACTCTAAAAGACGGTATACGATAACTTAAGAATCACGTTCATATATTTTATTGGCTAAAGCAATTTTGTTCATTTTTTGGGCTCTATGTTCTAGTAAAGGTAATTCGTTAATTCTAGGTTTGGCACTGCTACAAATGGTGCTTGTTTAGATTCAAAATTACAAAAAATAACCTTCATTATTCTTAACATGCAATTCCATTTCAAAACCCCAAACCAATCATCAGTTAAAGCTTTGTCAAAACAAAACCGCGAATTTGTGACGTAACCGTACCACACCTTCACACGTTTCTACGCAGGATACTTCTAATCACGTAAATGAGGTCTCAAAAGACAAATTATTCAAAGACTGCTTTAATTGAAATAAGTATGCGAGTGAGAGATACTCGTGAGAAAAAGTAGTGGGTGTAGGATTGTGGTGGTATTGGGTTTCCAGAGACGTGTGTAACGGATCGGGGAGGTTTCGGTTTTGGGAGTATTGGTTTTGTTTCCGCAGTTTCTGTCGTAGATGCAACGGTTCTTCAATCTTTATCTGTCGCAAATGCTAGGTGAGGTTTCCCTAGGAAGTGAAAATGGGATGTTCTTTTGGTGGGGGAATGCATGCGTTTTTCTCGTGGTTTTGATTGTAAAAAATGCTTTTCTCGCATTGAATGTAGTTTTTATGTGGTTTTTAAAACCTTCTGAAGGAAAAGAGAAGTCTACATTGGCAGTTCTACCATAATTTTTAATTTCAGGTATAAAAAACTTGTGAAATTTAGTTTTTCAAAATCACTTTAAATATTTGTAAAAAGGTTTGTAAGGGATTTAGAATTACAAAAAAAAGTTCAGCAAGGCTCATTTGAATTTTTTTTTACAAAAAATTTAGGGATGGCAGTTTTAAAAAAAACGGCTTCAAAGAAACCGGTTTAAACTGGCTTTATGAAAATAACTAATTTTCAATGAAACCGAAGTCACGAACAAACCGGTTAGTCTTAAAACAGGTTTCGGTTTTCCATCCATAGATCATTGTGACGGTTAGGAACGGAAGGTAAAGAACGGACGGTGAGGAAATTCACGATATTTTCCGGTTTTTTATTGTGTTTAAACTAACTCCAGTTTAATAAAAATTGATTTTTTTACTCCTTATACTCCACTTAAACATATTTATAGAAACAAATTCCAATTATTAAGCAAAAATTAACCTTAACCATGGGGGATTGTAAGGAAAGTAAGAAAGCCACGCAGCTCATTTTACTGGGGTTTTTAACTTTTGGGCTTATTTGGTTAAGTATAGCAAAAAAATGCGATTACTAACTGAAATGTTAGTTTTCTGCAATACAGTTTCCATGAATGAAGAATCACTGTAGCTCCATCCAATGCCTCTCTTCGCCACTTTAGTAATGAGGACAGTGAATGTACCAAAACCCAGGGACAAAGTTAGGAGAAGAGAAATACACATTATAAACATTAAAAGCCAAAATTTTATGGAAGGAATTTGTTAAGATATAGTATTAATTCAATTTTAAATCCAAATGAATAAAAATGTTTAGAATTTCTTTGCTTCAAAATTCCGTTTTGCAATTATATAAGGAACAGTCTATTAGTATAATAAGAAAAAATTAAAAATAAATATATTTTTTTTAAAGTTATGCCCAAGGGACTTAAAATTAAAAATTATGGTAGAATTGCCCATGTACCAGTCTAGTTACGGTAGGTTTTAATAAATCTACACAGTGTTAAAAGAAATTAGACATTTTATAATCAAAAAAATAAAATATTTAGAAGTTTTGTTACTACAACATAATTTTTTGTGTGTAAAAATACTTACTAATTTTTAAAAATTAATTTTTAAAAATTAAAAAAAAATAATTTTTATTAAGTTTTCAATTCAAGTATCATGCAGTGAAAACAAACCTTCCAATTGTTTTACCATCAGGTGGCTATAATTTTTAAAAAGTTTGTTTCGAGTTCAATATATTTAAAAAATAAAATTTAAACTTAAACTTCTAATCGAGTAAATAAATTTCCAAATTACTCAAAGCCAAAATTCCAAATTACCAAAGATGGCATTAAAAAATATATAATATGTAGTTAAATTACTTATTATAACGGGATTAAGTAATCTAATAAATTTAATTGACTTTTGTATTTAAGGATGAATTAATGATTTAAAATCAATGATTATATTATCAATCATATGTAATTAATGAATTAGTGGAATAATTAAAATTATGTAAATCAATTACATGTGAAGACCATTAAGTATAATATTTTGGAAGTTTCTAATTGTAATAATTAAACCGAGTGGATAATGGGAACCAGACATGGAAGACACATTATGGGCGTATCATTTTGGTAGGTTTCTGCATACATGTGCAATTGAACTAGCTTCGTATTCGGTTTTTCTATTTTTTCGCGTATTATAGCAACGAGCTGCAATTTTTTTTTCTTTCATAAGAACAAGTAATTAGGTTGTGAAAATTGAAATGTCTGGGAGTTGTGGTTTTTGCGAAATTTGTAAATTTCGGAAAAGTTGAGACTCGCTTTCTAACATCCAAGCCTGTTGCTTTTGAAACATCAATCTTTTGTAATATCTCTTCTTTAATGTTTGATGGGATGAAAAATAGATTTTTTAATGCAATAAAATAAAATCAAATTTTAATGTTACTTTAGTGGTAATAGTAGGGTGTTTTATGATAAAACATAGTACATCGGACCTTTTTCTTCTAAAGTAGAGAACATGAAAAACTAAAACAAATAAAATTTATAAGGAATTAGTAATGTTATAAAATTAAAAAAAACTTGCTCTAAAAAGAAATTCTTGTAACATTATTACGTGATAATGATTTAACTAAATATGTAGCTTTTAAAATGTTATTTTTCAAACAATTTTGTTTCATATTTCAAACTATCCAAATGACCCCCCTCCCCCCCAAAAAAAAACATTAAACGTTTTCAACACATGTTTTTCACTGGCATAAAAACATTTATGTAAACTACATTAAGTTTCAATACATGCATAGGAAATTTTATTCAAAATTGCGCAATGAGGTCTATAGACCAATGACTTTCCTTGAACTTGCATGCAATGCAAAAATAATGCGAAAAAATATATAAAAAGTAATGCAACAAGTGATCGTAAAAAACCTTAGCAGTAAAAAATAACAGAAGCCTATAATTATGGTTCACATTCAAATTAAATTCTTTGAGGTGCGTTATAAAATTACATACATCGGTTATCTAACGTCATTTGATGGTCTAATATTCTGACCTTGAATGCTTTACATTGTAAATTACGAACTCAGTGGTAACTTTTACAGCTAATTCGAGAGAAACATTTCTGAAAACTAAAATATTAACTAAAATATTCATGGATGTGTTAAAGTATTTAGGGGCTTGAATATACCAATTTTTTTCCTTCGTGCATTTTGGCTAAAAGCGTAATTTACTTGGAAAAAGTGTCAAATTTGTGTTGTTTCCTTAATATAGAATAATTTGCTTAGAATGCCATTTCGATTATTAATAAATTAACAACATTCGATTTAAGAAAATTTCAATTACTGTTTTTTTAGCATGATTTTGGATGCATTATTACTACTAAAAACTACTACAAACCAGAGTACTACAAACCAGAAAGTGATATAATTATTGATTCGTTTAACTAATTGGGATTCGAAGCCTTTTGGATTACAAAAAAAATGACACCCTTCAGAGTTTGCTACTCCGAACAAATGTACGCTTTAGCCGCCCCTAGAGCGAAGTCTGGAGGCCGTGTGATGTGATAAATTAAAAAAACTTTTTATTAATGCAATTTGTCTAAAGTACGAATTTATTTCTCGAAAGTGATAACGCAGCCCATTCATCCGTGAGGTAATCTACACCTGACGAAACGTTTGTAAAGAGAAACCTACAACTATCCATGCACCGAGAAACATAATCATTTATTCTCCATCCTTTTACTTAGTCCATCAACGAATGCAACAGGCGTAATCTCATCAGGATTCTTGTCGCGATGTTTTTTTTAAGACCAAGCTTCCGCCGCAAGATGAAACAACTTTTAAAAAACAATAATAAAAAAGGAATAATGTCCGAGATGCCTGTGACCTTGCCGCCACCAAATAGAATAAATTTGTCGAATCGCGCTCGAATCTTGTAATTTCATCGTGTCGCCAAAAGTAGCGATACGTATCTGTGTCTCCAAAAAACAATTTTCGACCTCATTTGTGTTATTGTAACCCTTAATCCAATGTTTGTCTTTGTTCTTCGTAATTGAATATACAGCTATGGCTTTATTACAATGAGGAAAAAGTTAGCCGAAAAAGGTGTCTTTTCATTAAAAAAACCCGAACCTTTAAAAAAAAACCAGAAAAAATCGTTTATTAATTTCGCCTTGTAAAATTAATGGGTGAAATGAATGGTTCAGAATAAGTTGAAATTTTAACCCTTTCAGTCCCAGTGATGCCATTTGACATCATTTTTCTGATCATAATTTTAAAAAAATAATACGGCTGACATCTATTGGGATTAATAAAACATATTTTCTAATAGAAAAAAGTTTGAAGAATCGAATGATGTGCTTTTTGATATCATATATAGCTATAGACGATCAGAAAAAATTTCTAAAATGATAATGCCAAATTGTCATTGGGACTGAAAAGGTTAACCTGGATTTCGAGTTTTAGCAGCGCAGTCAGGCGTTGTTTAGATTTCTCAGTCGTTCGTACTGGAAAGTAAAATTTTGAAGTTGATGAATTTATGGTTTAAACAATTAGGTTTGTTACAGAATCTTTCACTTAAACCGCTTCCACACAGTATTTGCGCTCAACAAAAAACGCACTATTTATACACCTCTGAAAGAAATTTGCCAAACAGGGCCTTTAGCTTATAATTTATTTCTAATTCAAACTTTTAAACGCCAAAATTAACTATTTTCATTACTCTTCTTTCGCAAATTAATAATTACTCATTATCGTTTGATGAATTTGTTTGAAATTCGAAGAATAATGATGCAACTTTTTGTAATCTTCAACTTTTAGTCGCCACAATTTCTCATATTCATTAACTTTCTTTCGAAAAAGAGAATAATAAATAATTATTAAAATTGATGCTTTAAAAATAAAAACAAACTTTTGCTTATTTTTTTATTCAAAGTTAGAATTCTCTATGCATCCTTCCTCATACATATATAAATATAATGAACCGTCAAAAGAACCCTATTTTGATATTACAACAATCAAAACTAAATTATATTACATAAATAAATATTCTTTCAAGAGTTTTATTTTATTTTAAATAAATTTTCTCGTACGTTTGACGAAATGGCAACAGTGAAAATATTGAATAAAAATTATTATACATCGTTGAATAAAAATGGAATTTGCATGTTATTTCAATGTGGATTAAATTTTTAGTTATTTAAATATTAAATATATTTCTAATTAAATTTTTTTAAATGAAATTTGGGATGTAGCCTAACCTGATTGTTTGCTTCAAAATGACGTATATCACTTGTTTGTGCGAATTGCGGTTCGTTCTGTGAAAGTGGGTGACAGACGGACGGACGGACTGAACGATTATAATACCTTCCAATTTTTACGTTATAAACGTAGTGTGGAAGCTAAAGTAAAACTTAAATGCTTTGGTTATTATATTTTATGCATATAAAGATTTTTTGTACGAAATAGGCTTATAAACTTCACGACCGAATATGCAAAACAAGATAGGTTTTCTTTTATATTTATACGTTTATAATTATAGAACAGTTTTTGAAAAATTTTCATGCTGTAATTTTTTAAAAAAATTTAAAACGGTGTTTTTCAAAGTTCGTTTGATGCCACGGCTACCATCTAGTTTGACTTCACTGCATGGTTATTTATATTTGTTATTTATATTAATTACAAAATACTACCGTTTTAGTGTTCTCACTTTTTTTTAACGAAATTGAATGTGTTAAAAAAATCACAGAAAAAGCATTTCCTCTATTCTCTACAATGTGTTAAACCCTAACATATGTTAAGTATCTATTATTTAATTTTTATCCAAAAATATGTGACGGCAGTTTTTACTGTAAACAGTGATTGATTTTTAAATGCATTTTCTGTTAGAAGAAAAATATTTTTGTGTTTTGAGATTTTGTCAACGAAGGACTTTCTTAACGTGCTTATTTCAGAAATCATATGATGTACTTATAAAACGTACTATCAACTTTGAAATCACAAACTTCGAAATTCAGCATCTGTACTTGTTAACATTTAGATCAAATTAATTTTATACATAAGAAAGCACAACAGTAAACAATTCCTTCCATTAAATGTTTCCTACTTTATATTTTTAAAAATTGCAACTAATATTATATCAACAATGCCTCGTTGTAAAAAGACAGCTAACAAAGCCAAACCGCGATAATCTCGCCAAACAGAACACCTCCAACACATAGCGAAAAACAATCAACCAATTTATTCTCTATTTTTTTTGCTTCTGTTTTTCTCATAATGTTTTTCTGCATTCGATGATAAATCTCGTATCGGCCCTCATTTGGGTTTTGATAAGTATCGAATGATCTTCCTTTTGAGTCGGTTTTTCCCACGCACACCAAACGGATTATTCGAATGGAAAAAGAAGAAATCGAAGACATCCTGAGTGCCCGGCCCCCTCGATAGGGGATTTATTTCTCTAATCTCTACTACCATACTCGTTTTTCACTTTTGATTCGAGTTGCATGTTACGTGAATCAGAATCTGGGTTGTTTTATGGTTTCGGTTGGTATTGAAAAGTACAGGGTGAGGCAAATAAAACCGGCCCCGGTCTAGAGATAGGAATACGTTGAAATGCTTGGCGAGAAAATCTCTTGAAGCCGCCTGAAAGCTTTCAAGTGGAAATAAAAGATAATTCAAACGTGTAATGGTTTCACTTGACAAACCTGTTTTGGCATTAGTTGGATTGGATTAGCATCACATTAGAGCTACTCATGGACTATTGGCCAGTTCAGATCGTAGTGCGTCAGTGTGAGCTGCGACTGTGTGAGTGTAAGTTGATCAATTTACAGGTGAAGATGAAACTCACTGTACAGCAGAGAGTGTTCATTGTAGAAAATTATATTAAAACGAATTCATGGAAAAAATGTGACCAGTTGTTTGTTCAAGAACTTAAATGTGTAAAAGTGCAAAAAAAGAGTACTAGGCAACGATCAGTTACGAAATGACGTCAGCCAGGATCTGCTGTCAACAAGTTCAAAAATATTCTGAAACTGGTCTGAACACCAGATTCTGGGTCTTGCAATCAATTTAGAATGTTTTGCATTAACAAAAAGGACCGATTCTTAACTATAGATAACAACCGAAATGATCACTAGTGGAAACTTTTTTGATCAGCTCTACAAACCTTGTTTATATTTCATTTCAACTAGCTTTTCCAACCATAGCGTAGTTGCCGGCAAATAAGTCGCCAAGCGTTTGTTTGGGCTTAATATTGAAGCGATAAATGGCTTCATGTTAGCAAACCTGTTTTTGTATTGGGTCTTGACTTGACAACATTTCTGTCGTATTCTTATCTCCACGTTGGGGCCGGTTTTATTTGCCTCACCCTGTATATTTTCAAGTAATCTTGTTATTATTAAACTTATTTTATTGCGTTATGTATGAAATGGGTTAAAAAATATTTCTATTTTTGTATTTAGCATTTGCTTACTGTTTTTTTTATTTAAGTTATAAACACTTTATTGTTATTATTATTGCCTCATTAATTAATGGAAATATGGGTAGGGGTTTTAAATGCGAGTTTAAAAAAATAAATTTGGAACTTTAATACTTTAAATGGAATAAGTTAAGTTTAGCTTTTGTTGTTAGCTTTGCATCTTGTTTTTTTTTGTTACATAAGTTATCAAAGTGATTTATAATAAAAATTTTGTAAATCTTTAATTAATACTTAAATAAGTTAATTTTTTTTCGTTTTTTGATGTAATGTGTATAGAGAGATTGTAAAATTTTAAATTTACATATCATATAACCTTGATTTGACCACAAATGAATTGCGCGCTTAAAAAAATCCTACAGTAAATTTTTGTGTGAAATTGATTCAAGACTAATGTAGCTAGTGAGAAAATATTAAAATTAAACTAATTTTAGCTTAAGGTACAGTTTAACTTTTAACTTAATAATTTCATTCAAAAACCTAAGCTTTAACTCCACACTTCATCATAGACCACATATACCCCTACTTTTAATCTTTCACATTGATTTTGTTAAAAATTAAATTTCGTATTTTACACGCTTAATAATAATAATAATAATAATAATAATAATAATAAAAACACAGATGGGAATGTTTCAGATGATGTGCCTGTTTGCCTCTCGTCCTGCTATTTCATTGATTGCTTCTTTTTCACTCTCATTGCGCAGTTTTTGTCGTCTTATTCTTCCATTTCAGAGTTCTTTCTGTGCAACTTGTTTTTATTCTTGCTATTTATTAAACTTTATCGGTTTTAATTCGATTTAGTTTCAAGTATGCAAAGCATTACAGTTAATTCGCCATTTGTTCATCAATTCTGGATCAGAATGCTTAAATATATGAAAAGAAAATTTTCTTTCTATGCAAGCTTTCTTCAACAAATGATTTGAACAACACAGCAAGAAGTTGGCATTTCAAAAAACTAATAAGCCAAATATTCTTAGAAAACTCCCTTTCGCTAATAACAGAACAAAAGTAATCCCAGAAAAATGAAAACAAGATAGCTGGAGCTGTTGCCACTCACGACGTGAAACAACCCCAATTTAAAACAACCTTTATTTATAAAAAAAAAACTAATTTAATCCTTCGTCTTCCGAATTCACCATCTCTCACGAGCCTGCAAATCGTCACGCACATCCACAGCAGTACAATACGGACGGGGTGCTTGGATTCATACGATAATCAAAGGGGGAGAGAGACAGAAAGAAAGCGATTTAGAGGGGATTAAAAGTTCAATGAAATTTCCAATGGAAATCTTCTTCCTCGTAATCTTGAGATAGCACCACTGTTTCCGGTTGGCTATCGTGCTCTGTCTCTCTTGTGCTCCCTAAAAGACGTTGTTAAAGGTCATTAAGCCATAAAATGGGGACGGAAAATTATGTAGGTTCGAGGGTCCAGGTTCTTTTTTTTCTCTTTGTCTTTCGCGTGTTGGTTGAAGCCAGTGAAAGTGTGGTACTTTTCTTTAAAAATTTTCATTACTTATCTGTATAAGTAATTTTAAAGTTTTTTATCGAGAACAGTTTAACAGTGATTTTGTTCATCATGTTAAATAAATTTGCTCTAATTTTTTTTTGTCTACCTTTACAGGTAAATGAAGTATCGTACATACCGCATATTACAGCACTAATTATGCGGTGTCCATGAGTAATTGACATTGAACAAAACTTAACAATACCCATTTTTATTTACTCTTTATGAAATGAATTCATAATCGAGAAGTAGATTATTCTTTAAAATTTAAAGCTGCAAGAGGACATCAACGTATTTATTTTTCTTTAACGTCTGTAAATTCTTCTCGAGTTAGTAAACATTTTCACATTTTATATCTGGATGGAGGGATGATACCATTTTGTTTGTTTGTTATAATATCGATGCTAAGTATTCTTTCTCTGCATTTTAAATTTTAAATACGGAGCTTCGCCTGTGGTCTCTGTTGTCCTCTAAGTGAAAAAAGCATAAAGTGAAATTGAGTTTAGATTTATTGGTTTCTTTTAATTTTTAATGAAAAAAAATCGATTGAGATTATAGACAGCAAAGAAATAAATATAATAGGATTTGAGTGAGGCAAATCAGAGGGGATAAGTTTTACTTAGGTTGTTGAAATATAATAAATTTTTCTTTTAAAAACTAGGGATATGAGCTAAAATTATTCTTAAAATTTATACTTTTTAGAATATATATGTATTTGATTTTTTTTATATATATGTTTAAAAACAAATGTGTTTTAAACTTTTCGTTTTTAATTAGTTAGAATAAAGAAAGTTTACATTTAATGAAACATTTTTGTTTTTAATCAAATCTATGTTGCTTGCCTTGAACCAAAAGAATGTTTTTTAGACGCAATAATTTTAAAATTGTTATTTAGTTGATCAAGCAAAAAAAGTTACTTCGGCTTTATTTTCAGTTGTTTTTTTTCCGAGGGTTTTTTTTACACATAGACATCATTTTTGAACTATTTCTTCGCACGCCACAAAATTTCTTTCGATTTACCATTCTACTGCAACAATGTATACAATCTTTATAATAACTCGATTGATATCTTCATAAACACAGTAAGAGTTTAATAGAATCAGGGGGATTAAAAGTAATGCATATGCTGTGTCGGCGGCATGGTAATTATGGGTGATTACGAGTTAGCCAGCGGACCCTTGTTGACAGTCTCGCATGCACCACCAATGAAGCGGTGCCTATTAATTTTCCACTCTTTAGAAGAGAATACGACAATTGACGATTTCTGATGTGGTTGTCCAAGGAAACTCGATACATTTAAGGTCGTTTAGGTTAGTTCTCAAGTTCAATAATAGGACCATGAAGGTTTTTTTTTTGTATTTTAAAGTTTCATTGCTTGTTTTTTTTAACGATAATCTGAAAGAAACTTTGTATGGGCTCAGCTTGGAATACAGGTAGAATTAGAAATTTTTCGAATCAATTTGGTACAGGTTTCCATCGAAAAATCAAAAATTCGAATGATTTGGATTTAAAAAAATATTTGAATTAGTGTAGAATATGTTGAAAATGGGAGAAAAGAATAATTTTTTTAAATAAAAAATGCTTTTAGTTAAAATGAAACGGCAACACTTTTACATGTTTAGCGTACAAATAGATGAATACATGTAGCAAAATGGCACAATTGGATTTCCGATAGACGGAGTTTGGATTAATTGGTTTTATTAAAATTTGAATATACAGGGTGATTATATTTTAAAATTTCTGATTTAATTTGGCTTTTTTAACCCGCTGAGGGATACGGACGTATAAACCCGTCACCTAACAATACGTTTTTCCAGCAACTCCAACCAAAAAATTATAAATTTTATAATTTAATAAATTTCAATCTTCGAAGTATGGAGGAACCGTAACCATTTGCTACAGAAAAATAATTTTTAAAAATTTAAAGAAATTTAGTTCTCAATATAAGTTTCATGCAATAAAAACAAGTTTACACTTCAGCCAATTTGCTTATTCCACAGAGGGTTATTCCAGAATAACCTAGTCGGAATAATGAGAAAATTGTCTCACTCTTTGGGCGATTGTATTCATTACACGAGTATTCCAATGATTATTAACAAGAAAACTTCATTGTCGCAATGTTCATTCCGATTAATAATTGGTTAGCATTTTACAGTAACGTTAAATCTAAACTTTAATTCAAATTATCTTGAACTAAGAACATAGATATTCGGGCTTTATATTTATTTAGAATTAGTAAATGCCTTCAGTTTTTGGGAATTAATTATTTTAAATGAGATCTCAATTTAAAATTTACTCCAAAAAGTATTTGGTTTCTATAAAATGCATGTCAAGCATTCTATGGGAGTAAACTAATTTTGTGTTTGTAACAATATAACAGACTTATTTTGGAAACTAAAACTAAGATTACTAGATATGACATCAATGGGTTGGTAGTAATTGTACAAAACGAAAAACTGCTAATTATTCATTTCTTTTGACAAATCGTGCGTAAAATAACTTTACTAAATCCGCCAGACAGGAAATGCCTTTGTGTAAGAATGAATGAAACAATATGACGTCGCCCTTCCATCCAAAAGGGAGGCCCCCATTCTAGTGGGAATAACCTGGAACATTTGGATTTTGTTCATCCAAAAAGAACCAAACGGCAGTCTTATAAGTATTTGATATACTGAAGCGTGATACCAAAAAAAAATAATTCTTAATCAATTTCTAGACTACCAATTTATAAGGAAAATAGTTGTCTGATTTTGGTTCCTATTTTCCTACGGAGTTCGAAATTACACCTTCAGCTCTTAGCAAACGAATTTTAAAAAGCCTCTTGTCTAGAAATGTTCACAGTGTAAAGTTGTTTCTTCTGTAAGCTTTTTGATATGTAAGAATAGTAAATTATTTCCTTATTTTATTTATGGGTGAACAAGTGAAAACAAGTTCAACCAAATAATGGCTTTGCATTTGAATTAAAACTACATTTTATAAATGATTAATATACATTGTTGAGAAGACTTTATATCAAAAGTATACTAGTTTACGTTTGTAACGGTTTAGAGGGTTAAATATGGATGTCTCTTAGCTCCTTTTTGGTGAAACTCCCGTTCTTATTTGTTCTTCACTTGTTTGGGAGGGCGGGCAACGGTCTGGCCCAGTCGGCAACGTTGAAAGGCCTCTACCCCCTCCCCCCTTAAATGATAGTGCAGGTGATTACCGTTGACGTGTAGACATCTTCGTTAGTTTGTTGGAAGACTTCTTGAGGCATTCCGAACAAATTACAGGCCGCTACTCGATGTTCAGGGCTGCGACCTTTTTATTATTTACTTATTGCCTCTTTGGGGGGCATTGAAAGGAAATTTCATGCTGCATCTATCGCGCACTGGTGGTGTGGTAACCGTGTAACTATCATGTGATTGAGTTAGAGGGATAGATAGAGTGTTTCTCTGATGTAATGTAACTGTAAATTGAGAACCATTGGTTAGAGATATAGGGAAGTGTAATTTAACAACTTTAGAGGTGATAGTTTTGTTTAGGGGGCAAAATCTTAGATGGGTAAAATAATGGAGCAATACAAATAAGAAAATTGACGACCAACAACAGGCCAGAGGCACATCAAGGTTGGTCTAAAAGTTACTAATTTTTTACTCGTCTCCAATATCTATCAATATTTTTCTCTGGGAATCACCGAGTAATAAGAGCAAAGCAAAATTTCACAGACAAGTAATGCTTTTCGGAACAGGTAAGACTGCAAAGTCCAATAAGAAACAATATGAGTCCTTAATATGGGACTTAGAAAAAAAAACTTCTTCCTAGTCTATATTTAGGCTTAAGACTCTAATGACATAGATTCATTATTACCATCAAACGAAATTCCATCACCTCGCGATTGATCCTGTCAAATTCCACATTCTGACTAGTAGTTTTTATTTCACATTTAACCATAAGCTTATTAAATATCACCCTTATTGTTTTGCAATGCGAATTGTCCATGAAGGTCGGAAGGTAAATCTTTTCCTTCTTAACGTTTCCCTTCGACAGAAGTCTCAGTTACAGCTTTGTTCAACCACACTCGGCACCCATGTGTGCGTCCCAACCGTTTTCTTGGACGAGATCCTTCCTGTTGTGATAGTTCCGTATCGGCCTCTCTTTGATTCTGCTCGCGATGAGATGATGGGAGGGGGGATAGAAAGTCCGGCTGATGCTGGAGGATGGGGAGTGTGTGGTCTTTTTCCTCTCCATCCTTTGGTTCTCTTCGTTATCTTTTGCATGGTGTTATCGTAGATGTATCGGGTAGGACCGGTTTCCTCCTGAGCGTTAGACCCGGGATTTTGTGCATCAGTCTTTCTTACAATAACCTTAAATTTCAAAAATTTTATACATATAAATTTTTATTTAGAAAGTACCTACTTTTTTCATTTAGAAATGATTTAAAGGTAAAACTCCTTCAAAAGATCTTTAAAAATAAAATTAAGTCAATTTTTTTTAAAAAACAAATATGTTTGAAACAAACTGAATTATTTTAGGCAAAATTTATGGTTGTTTAGTCCATGTGTTTTCTAACGGTGCACTGCATTTTTATTTTCATTGTGTTACTTGTGAGCTTCAAATTAGAAACCTACATTCGTTTTTTTTTGCATTTGAGAATCAGTTCATCTTTTTTGGGCCTCGTCATTTAACATAGCTTTGAAATGAAAACATAGCTTTTGAATGAATAAATATCACCGCACCAGAGGTATTATTGGCGATGGGCTTCATAATTTAGAACCACAGTCAAGTGACGAGCCAAGACCTGAGTAAGCCCCCAACGCGACTTTCACCGAGCGAGATCATACACGGCGTCGGGACATTGGAGCACATTTAACGTATATGGTGTTATTATTCGCAGGACTTTTTTGGCTGCAGAGACCGTTTATAGGTCAGCAGTAATTTTGGCACTGCCCGGATCCGAACCTGTGACTTTTGGCATGCAAAGCAAGCGCCTTACCAACTGGGATCCCTAGCTTTGGAAAAGTGCTAGAAATAGACAACCGGAAGCGGTTACCTAATGAATCAATAACACTTCCGACAAAAACATCATTGCGGATTTTTTACAGGCACTTGTTAAGGTTATCTTTTATTATTAGACTCTAAGACAGAGCAGCAGTTCCGTGCTAGCTTCCGTCACGGATTTGTTAGGGTGCGTAATCTTATCTAGAGCATTTTGTCACTCTCTGCTTTACCTGATGGGTAAATGCTCTTTCCCTTTCATTCAAGAATGCGTAGCGTGCGTCACAACTTGTAATTTTATCTCCATTCAAACGGATTCATTTCTTCATAGCAAATACCGAAACTTGAAAACAAACGAGGGAATTTCCTTGCAAGATTTGTCTGATGCTATCGTGTTGTTTGGATGCAGTTTTGATGGGTTACTTGGAGACGGTGATTGATAAAGAAAAAATATGTGTATTTTTACTTATATTTGTTTTTTAGCATTGTCGTTACATATCAGAAGGATATTACAAAGACATTTTTATTTAATCGAAATTTAAATAAAAGTATGATAGGTTAAAAAATTCTTTGTTTTCCCCCTAAAGCTGCAAATCCAAGTAATTAACAACAATAAATTCGGAAAATTATTTTAATTACTACACTCTTAAAACAAAAGAGTGAAATTCACTCCTATAGGAGAAGTGCATTTTCGGCGAGTGGAAATGAACTCGGACTGAGTTAAAACAGCTCGTTTTAAGAGTGTAGGACGCAGATTGTTTTCTTTTATTTCTTTTACCCACTCCGAAAAAGAGTGAAATTCACTCCTATAGGAGAAGTGCATTTTCGGCACGGAAAGGAGTGAAAATTAACTCAGACTGAGTTAAAACAGCTCGTTTGTTTTAAGAGTGTACAGAAAATAATTGTTCTTTGGTGAAATATAGCTACACGGTTTTTTTTAAAAAAAAAACTTGTTGCGTCAACGTGTTAATATCGAAATGGGAATTGAGCTGTACCAGATGTACCATCCTTCAAGCGGTGTTTGCCGGGAAATATCCCGGTGGTTAAAACTCCGGTGCAAATGCACCTTTAAGGAAGCGGTTTGTGCCGGAAAATTTAAAATATCTATTGCATCTCTATAATGCATTTTTTTCTCACTAAGTGGAGTTAGACCATTATTGAAACAATCCTCTCAAATGAGAGTCGAGAGGGAAAAAAAATTGCGGTTGTGCCACTTCTTCCACAAGGTGGAGACGACCCTTTCTCTTAGAATTACAGCATTTGACCCGAGAGAGAGTCTCTTTTCGAGAGAAATGCATTCAACTTCCACTAACTAATTACACGTCGTCGGTGCTCCAATACTCCAAAGTTCGCATCAAAAGGATCCTGTTTCGCTGGCCTTGTAATCAGGTGAAGATATTGTCACGGACCCCCTTTTTCACTTCGGGAGACGTATTAAGTTGTCCACTTCAGACTGTCCGCTCTGACTTGGGTGCAAGAAGCTAACAGATTGGGATCAGGATTATAAAAAAAATTAATGGGTGACATTTTTCTTCTCAAAAGTGTGAGCTTTATTTTGTCAATCAACGTCCTGCTATGAGGCTGGAAGAAACACCTCAATTTTGAAACAAGTTTACAGTGGGATAACATTTGTTGTAACTTAAAATGATAGTATGTTTTTGTACAATTTAAAGTTGTTTTTAAAGAAAAATCACCCGCTCATTTTTTTTGGAGGATATAAGGTTTCAATATTTCATACTAATATTAAGGTAGGTTGTTACCTGAATTACTATAACAACCTCCGACTTGGCTCCTCTGCGAAACGGGTCATTGTCATGACACCCAGTAGCTGTCAAAATGAGAAAATGCGACCAAGACTATACATTTGATAGTGTGAATCTCAAACTTGGTCCCGCATATTTGGTAGCGCGAGATGGCGCTCCGATCATCATCGAAAATCTTGGAGGGAAAGTAAAGTGAAAAGAACAAGAGTTTGACTTGTTGGAGAGATGAGAAAAATGTAGTAAGATGAAAACAGCGTTATGTAACTAATTTATTAATTTCTTTTCCAACTAAACAAAATTTGAAGAATAGGAATGGTAATATTTCTTATTTCTCTATTTTCTGTCACCTTAAAAGTAACGATCAATTACATATAGAATATACACAACATGACTAAGTAAGAACATGTGAAAACCTGTGCATTTAAAAAAAAAATTAATCATACCATAAATAAGTCCCAAACCCAACAAACAAATGTGGGTGGCATACTCCACTCCCAACAATACATCCCTCATTTCAGGGGGAGCCATAAGTATCAACCTTTTATAACACTAGCGCAGACCTGTGCGGCTGGGCCTTAAAACGCTGTCCGTTAGATCTCGTTAAGATAACGCAATTCCTGAGCCGCTCATGACAGGACAAGAATACCGGCAGTTCAGATGTCAGCCCCCCCCCCCCCCTTTCGAAAAGGGCGTAGCTTTTCGTCAGGTGGGTGGTTACCTGTCCCTGGGAACCTCTGTGTTCCGGAATCGGCTTGAAAACACACATTGGGGGTCGAACTATTTGGATAAAGCTGGGAGTGAGACGGCATACTTATCCTACTGAACTGTTAGGGGCGACTGCACTAACTACTGTATTTTGTTTGGCATGTTGTTAGGGGGTATTTGTTTAATGCACACAGGTGAAAACGTGAGTGGAGAAGATAACTTCTTTAAGAATGTTCTATTCCGATGGCTTTTGAATGTTCGTTATCTATTCTAAATTTGGTTGAAATTCGTTTCTCCCATTGAAATTAGATGTACACTTGAGAGTTAGTATATTAGTATATGCATGTTGTATTATTGCTTATATATATTATTGATCTTACATTTTTAATTTATAATATGAATGAAACTAATGTAATTTATAAATGTATTAATTTTTTTTTTAAAAATTACTTTGTTTTAATTCTGAGTTGTATAGAATTCAATACGAAAGCAGCTTGTTTAATAATACATAACTTTTATTACTGGACTAACTTTCAATTGATTGATTGCATTAAGCTAATTGAATAATCATCTGAGACTAACAGATTGTATTGATTTTAGAATTTTTAAATCGCTTTTACACAACGCACCCAAACGAAAGCTTAGAACTCATATAAATTAATTCATGACTCCAAGAACATTAGTATTTTAATATACCATATAAAATCAATTTGATCAGTAAAGAGTAAAACATTAGTTATAGAGAGAAACCGCTGATGCAATACTATTCGATGGTAAGGTTTTTCTATTTAAGCGTTACCGTAATTTCTGCATAACTCTGCCAAAGGAAGCCTATCAAATTATAAGATAAAAGAAAGCGAAAATACAATCTATATAAAATCAGTCAAACTGCCACTCAGCTCCTACCCTCCTTTTCCAATTGCTGCACAATTGTTTTCCTAGTTCGGAATTAACAACGGATAATTTATTGATTCTTTACAATTGGGTATTGCGTACAAAATACGCCCTGCGGTAGCGGCAAGTATAAGTATTCCCATACAGTCCGTACTAGGGATGTTAAGAAGAACCCAATTTTCTTTTTCGCATGCTATTTGACGTTAAGATTGAAGGAGAAAGAAGTGTAAGAGGGAAAATAGGCTGTCTCGGGTTTGGACATAAAACAAACCGAATATAGTTTATTGTAAAAATAGCAAGTATATATATTAAAAGGAATAACAGCGCCTGGCGCAGGTAAAATTAAAGAATAAAATTGCATATCATTCTTAGGGGATGCCAACAAACTCCCGATTGGAAGATGCAAATTTAACATAAAGAAATTAGGCACTTTAATTCGTTCAACTTGATCTAGAGCTTACAATAGCTTGGTGTCGTTTAGATTGGAGTTTTAAATTCACGTTTAATTGCTAAAATACCTTTTTTTGCTCTACCTGAGCAAAGCAAACAGCTCGACATTTCAGCGGATTACTAACTTTTACGTAACTACAAATAATGTTACTTTTTCTATTCCACTGCTCCTTTTTTCTTCCATATTCCATTGTTTTAAACAAAACTCTCTTCCTCTCCTCTCACTTGCGGTTCGATCAAATTTCGCATCATTCTGACTGGTGATTATCATTTTACACACCTAATAAAACCGAACTTTATGCTATAAATACCCTTACTTTAAAAGAATTTGTATGTATATGAGTATATATATTTCAAATTGTGTGATTATAATTACTTTTATATAATGCCGTATAAACGTAAGTAAAGTTTTTAACAAGAGTTTAATTGCAAAGAAAAGGGAAGAAAACTCATGCCCTTACTAAAAGTTCTCCTTTTCTTTCAGAAAGAACGCGAGCATAAATAACTATTCTAAAAAAGAACGTGTCTTTTCACGTCCCTAATTCATACATTTTTTTACCTGGAGCGGGCCACCCAAAAGAGCCAAAATTGAGCAGCAAAACAGAAAAAAAATAATAAGACACCGTAGAGCAAATAAAAGATAAAGAAATGGTCCAGCCTCTTTTCGGTGAGGTTCAAATGCACCGTTTGAAAAATGGTATAGAGATGTGCAACATAATTCACAATAGGTTGACAGGGCGGTCGGGAGGGCTTGCAAATTTAGGGGTTTCGCCACCTACCCACCCGAGAGATTGCGAGATACGCCTATTCAAACATTGGTGATTCTTTCACTTGTCTCTTGGTGCCCTGGGGAGACGTCCGAGAAGGGATTTGCATGAGAGGCTCCTTTTGATGTCGAAGGTGTCTATAGTCACGAAAAGCCACCTTTGGTTCACAATGGCAGTGCTTTCTTTTTTGACCAAAAGTTCTCGGTTTTTTAATGAGGTTTTATGGCACCCATGTCTATTGGAGTGTTTTATTGAGACATGAGTTCTCGTTAGACCGTGGCTAGGATTATGGCAAGGAGAGATTAATTGAAGGGGGTGGAGGAAAGATAGAGTTCAACAAGAGCATTACCCCATCCATAAGTCAGCTAGAAATAAAAATGCTAAAAAGTAGCTATTAACTGAAGAGAGGATATTATTTTAAACCATACATGATGAATGTCTTACTGGTGAAGTCTCATTGGGCTTTTTTATTAATAAAGAAATATTTGTTACCGAATTTTCAGTTTAAGTTTCGTCATTTCAGTGGAGGTAAAAATAGTTTTCAATTTATTAATAAAACAATCAAAATATATAATTTGTTTTATAAATAACCGAAATTTTCATCCAAAATTTTAATTTTACTTTCAAAATATCTCAAACTGAGTTGTTATACATTAAGTATTTTTGTTTAATAATATATAGTTTACAGGTAAATCTGTTTGCATTTATTAAAAACTTTAATCGCACCTTAAATTATCAGTTGCATTTAGGCGTTCTTGATATTAACTACCTTAATTCCGCTTTGCATTTATTTGAAGAATTTATGCAGTTTTTTTAAAATAGAAAACTGGGTTTTAAGTCTCAAATACAGCCTGTCAATTCGAATTAATAGCAAGATAAAACAAACCCAAATTGCCGATGAAAGATGCAATGGAACGCGGCTGCCTACGCCAAACCTCTCCACATCAGGCAATCTTTCCCCATCACCGGAAACAGTAATGACAAAACTCTGCCTACGTTGTTGATATTCCTTTCCGTCCCGTCAATCGCCCCAAAAGATCTATCCCATCCCCTTCATTAGATCTAATTACAGCGTACAGCATTTGTAAATCTTGACATACTACATCCAGCGTATGAGATGGGATGCATCTAGAGATTTTTGTGTTGGTAGGATTAGAGGAAGAGGTTATTGCTGTAGTGGTCCAACTGAAATGTTTAACTGAATACGTTATTTTTTTTTATGCCGCTGCAATAGTAGCTTTTAAATAACCAGACGGCAGTTTAAAATGCTCCTAATTGCTATTGTTTTTTTATTGTATAAAATTATCTCGATAATCTTAATGAGTAGAAGCGCTGCAGATGCAACTGTAAAGGTTTATTGAAAGAAATACTCGTATAGATATGTTATGCCCTAAATAGAGAATATGTGTTGTTTCTAATGCCACTCGGTAACCGAGCCCGGAGTAGAGAACTACCCGATTTTAAGGCGAAGAGGGGCGGCCTCCGTTTTTATTGAGCGCCACAAGGGAGGAAGTCCGACTTTTGCTCGTCAGCATGACACATCCGTTTTACAGGAAGGTCCATTTCACACTTCCATTCTCACTCAGATATCAGAATTTTGATCCAGATCAAAGGCCGATAATCCCCTGATCTGGTACCCCCAGAGGTATTAATTTGGTACGGGAACATGGCGGACTTTGTGACCACGACATATTTAACGTGCCCCAGTCACCATTAGCAACACGGTGGTCTTTAGCCGAATACAAGCGCCGACCCAGCAACCATCAGAATTGCGAGCACCGCCGAGGACAGAACCCACAACCCTTCCGATGCGAGAACGACGCTTCATCAGACTGAGCTACCGCGGCTCAAATAAATAGAGAATATAGCTCGGTTACAACTCACATAAATAAGATACATGTAAATGAAATAAAAACCACTAAAGTAACATATTAACACAACAAGACAAACTGATAAACATTTGACGAATATTATTACCAAAGTTAACACAAGTATCACTGAAAATATCAATATTATTTGAAGACACAAAATATAGGATATCCCTAATACTGAACAATTTATGTATTGGAGAAATTAAGTAACATTTTAACGAATTTTAGAAACTTAAATTGAAGGTTTTTATTCGGTAATAAAAGTGTTGATGGTATTCACAAATGGGTCTTGAAGCTGTACCTGGAAATCGGACAAAATGAGAGTTGAGCCACTGTTAAAATGATCCATCCCCTTTTCTTATATTTTCGACGTAGGTGTTCACTTTCCATATGATCTGTCTTTTTCACTATCAGATGGATTGGGATCCATATTTGTATTTTGGCTGGAATCTAATTGCCGACCATCAATATACGTCTTTTGAGCGGTTGGCAAACAGGATCAAGGGTAAATTTTGTTTGATGTTGGTGTGATACAGAAATCGAGATTTTGTGAGGATATTGTAATGGAATACTGATATACTCTTATTACCCATTTATTATCTAATGTGTTTACTGTGGGATTATTTTCGTATTTAGGGCAATTGGATGGTAAAGAATTTCCCCCTTAACACAGTGAGATAAAATGATATTCAATTTTTCTTATGAAGATAATTTTGTTTGTTGCGTAAGGGTTTATGATGTTATTAAATACAGTGGCAGTACATAGTTGAGACATTGGTATTTAATTCTAGATATATAAACAACTTATCTTGTTTAAGAATTAAAATTTGTAGTATACATATCAACTAATTTTTTGCCTTGGAAGTCCATAATCCATTTAATTCTTAATGGTAAAATGGTTAGGGGTAATTCCTACCTCTAGACTGATTTCCCTTGATTATTATCCAGGCTGATCGGGTTCAATTCTCTGCATAGGAACTACATTATTAGTATTTCTAGTGTTTCTCTAGTGCGACGTTAATTCGATAAAGTAAAATCCCTTGATTACCTTTTAATAGGGATTTTTTTAAAAATTAAATTGGTGGAAAAAAAGTTTTGTAATTAAAATATAATTTGAGAAACAAAACGATTAAATGTTGTAATTATAAAAAAAAATTAGTAAGACATCCGGGTTACAAGTAATACGGAGACGGAATTTTCGTTGTTTTGCAGAGTCAGATTAAAAAATTTGCGTTTAGATAATTTAACATACAACTATAGTTTAGCACTGTTACACATGTTTTTATTATTTTATACCGTTTTGCAATGACGTTCACGATTCCAGGAATAAAATTAACCTAGAATTTCTTATTTTTCATATCGCAAACTACCTCCACACAATTCATACTTGATTTCTTCTATAACCTTTACTCTTTCTGACTCGACTGATTGTATCCCAGTAATGTGGGTGGTACACCTAAAAGAAAAGTAGAAAGTAAACCGGTGAAAAAATGTTTCATAATTATCATTATCACTGACATAAAAAAAACGACATAAAAGCAAAGAAAATGCATCCGAATCTGAACAATATTGGCAAGAACGAAAAATCAACTATACATAGCTTTCCACGAAATTTATTATTCTTGTAAATATTATTTAAATATTCCTTTTCTGTTGTTTTCGAGTGTTTTCCCAATTTGTTTTTCAATAGTTCTTTTCTTCTTTAGTTGCTTTTCCAACACAAACCATCTAACCCACTTTTATTAGAGTGACTGGGAAAAGTGGATATCGGATTGTCTCATCGTTTAGGTTTCCGATAAAGTTTTATTAATTGAATTTTTTTTAAACAAAAGCTATTGGATTTTGAATTTCGCTAAAATTTTTTTTCTAGTTATTTAATAAAATATTTCAAGAAAAGAATGGTATATGCTTGCTAAAGGAAGGGTTTTCTTCGCTTTCAATTTTTTTTGCGTTGTGTATTTTTTTTCAATGTTTTGAAAAATTAATGTTCCACACACGCTATCAAAGCATATTTAAAAATATTTAATAAATTCTTTCAGAACACTCAAAATAATTTTGTATTTTTATTTGATCTCTCTTAAATTTTTAAAAGGATGTTTCATCATATTGGATAATTACATTGTTGCTAACCTGATGCTTCACAAGTTACAGTTAGTTTTTTAGTAATTATTATTAAAATTATTAAAAAATATCCGGAAGTGCTTTTAAACTTATGCTTTAAAATAGTTTAACAAATGGTTTTCTATTTTGAGAAAGATATCTTTATTTACTAAATTACGCACTTGCTGCTGTTTTCTAGGCATCCGACTTAGACAGTAAAAAAAATCATTAAGGCACAAAAAATCATTTTAAGTCATTTTCATATGTAAAATAACAAGAATGTATGTTAATGAGAAGAAGTAGATACAAGTACTTTCACCAAGAGAAAAAAACCCCTCTTCTCAGTAAGTTTAGTCTTATTTTTTTCATTTTTAAACAAATAAATTTAGAAATAAACTAAGTTATGTATATATTTTATAAAACTTTCGCTGCGCAAATTTCGTTATGATTTATTGATCTGCACTAAATTGTGTACGATACTTTCAGTTAAGTTTAAAAACTTATCAAACAACTGAAGCTATTAAAAGTTGATAGCATAATAATTGTTTGTAACTCCTCGAACGGATAGGTGAGATCGTACAATTGCATCATTGCAACGGCACTTTATAATCCTCTGAGACATTTGGAGGAGTCATTTATAATCTGCAACAGAAATATAAAAAAAAAATCTAAATTTTCAATCTTATGCTGTGAAAAACACTTAACCCTCCAGCCTACTTGCTTATCGCTCAGAGGGATAAAACACACAAATAAAACTTGCAGGTAAAAAACAAAAAAAAACCACCGGCACCGTGTTGAAACTAAATTCCAATAAATAGAAAGAAGAAAGAAAGAAAAATGAAATTAATATCAAACTTCAAGAAAAGCACCACGGTGATTATATGCGCGGCAACTTCGGCACGTTCGTTCTTCGAACCCAATCAATCCATTGTCTTCCACGAATTTTTTTTGTGCCTAAATTATGCAAATGGCGAGAAGGTCGTACCATTCACCCACATTTCGAGCGGACGACAATAATTGTCGTGTGGGATTCCTCGGAACGATCGCCGGACACCGATTCCCTGGAACTTTCATTTGGTTCAATTTGAGTTAATAGTGGCACATGACTCTCAGGTTCTTGAAAACTTCAGGATTTTGAATTCTGTATGAAAAAAAATATTGCAGCATGACTGATTTTCATTCCTAATTATGTAATTTTTAACAAATGCATATCCCCCCCCATTAAGTGTATTTATTTCTATCTTCGACCATTAAGACCAGTATTACTTTCTATATTTTATGCATCAGTTTTTCTAGCACTAAACCTAAATTTTATAAATAATACGATTTAATTGATATTCTACTTTTTGCATAATTTCAATTATTTTAAAATCATTTAAAATTATTTTGAAATTAATTTAAATTATTTTGAAATTAATTTAAATTATTTGAAATTAACTTAAAATATTTTAAAAGGAAAATCTTTAATTCCCCTTTTATTAACCTTAATTTTGCCCCTCATTTGGTAAAAAAAGGTCTTAAATTTAAAACTAGTCGAATGCTTTGGAAAAGCATTTCACTATAGTTTTAAAAACTCTTCGGAAAGTCTCGAAAAATTGTATTGGATGTTCTCAAAGTGTGCGCTGTGCTTTCCTGGGAACGCCTTATACTTCCTCATTTGATCATATCATTAGAATAAAACGCACTTACTGTTTAGCTGCTTTTAAAATAAAGTGGTGACAATGCTATTTGAGTTGGCAATGAGAAAATATTTGCTGCAGCATTTTAACATTATCTCTACTTGATTGAAGATCACAGATGTAACCGTAAATGCGGCTTTTGCTATCGTCGCATGTGAAAGATCCTATGATTTGATAATGCCACTGCGATCCGCAATAATTCCATTTGGAATCATCAGCTTGCGATTTTTTTCCCCCATAAGGTTATATTGTCTTTTTGCATTTTGAAGAATAATGTATTTTGAAGAATTAAATAATGTTTGTTTTAATTAAATGAAAATATGAAATACGTGGTAAAATAAAATTCACTCTGAAACAATTTTATTAAATAAATTGACCCTAAATTCTTCATGCTTGTATTTTTAGATGTTTAAAAATTGATTTTAACTATTTTTAACAAATAAAGTTAAAAAAAATTATTGTTATTATTTATTAAAAAATTATGACTCCAATTTTTTCCTCTTTAAATTTTAGTCAAAACATTAAGATTTTTTCCCCTCGGTTTTTTACCATTTCATTCTAGATGCATAATAAATCTATTTAAAATTTTTTAGATTTTTTGAATAAAAAATAAAAAGTTGGGACTGAAAGGGTTAACAAAAGTACATAAAGTACTCCCCTAATTGTTTTGAGCAGTGTACTTCGAACATTATTGGAACAACACCTCATTCTCATTGGAACCATCGCGTGTGAGGTGGGCCTAAATGATGAGAGTTGTGCCACTCTTCCTTACGAGAGGAAGTGTGAGCAAGGTCCTCCTCCTGTGTGGAAGATCCTCGAGGAGACCAACGCCCTCGTTTGTCGAGGAAGGGCTTTCTCGGAAGCTCGGGATGCTCAGGTAAAGATTTCGCGGAAATGACAATTTTCACCGGCCAGGTAATTTGCTCACCCGTCCCCCGCATTTCTGCTGGGTTTTTTTTTATTTATAAGATTTCTTTTCTTCTTTCTGTTTGTTTTCGGGTAGAGGGCGATCATTTGGAAAGGTATTTAGGGAATCTTGTGGGCTTGGGTGAGATTTGTCGTTGCGCTACGTTTATAATATGGGTAGTGTGATTTTGGTGGTGAAAACATAAATGTTTTCTGGAATTGGACAGTTAGTTTAGGGCATAATTAAAAATATACAAAATAATTACGATTAATTACCTAGTGACTCAATGCTACTAAATGGACCCTTTAACTTATTACATTCAGATAAATGTTTTTTTATTTAATATAATTACGAAATGTAACTAATGCATTAATATTATAGGTATCCTAATTTTTAAGGATGTGTTTCGATACATCAGAATTTTTCAATTGTAAGACTTAAAAATTTTCGAAATTCATTAAGGTCGACTAAAATTAATGGACTTTGAATTGAAGGTAAAATGAATGCTTGAAAGATAAGTTGTTTTAAAACTTAGTATATAACTTTTAAAGTTTATGAAAAGAGATGGAATGAACGGTTTATTTTTATCATCTTTCTCTTATAAGAGGAAAGATTAACTTTTAGTTGAGCTGTGTTTATAATGCTGCAAATTCTTAATTGGGTCCTGATTCCCCACTTCAGACCCAGTTCATACAATGCAAATGTATTTTATAAATAAGCTACTTTGTTATCAATATGATATGACATGAGTGTTGTTTTCCAAGTAGCATTTTAAGAGAACCTCGCATCGTAGGCGTAGTTAGCCAAGAAGAACTTCGAGATATTCGATGGTATACTACGAGAACATCGTAACATTCACATAGTTCATCAGGAAGTCATACTTGGAAAACATCATGAAATATTGCACCATGGTGCAGAAGTATTAAGTAAAACACATTGTGAATTAATACAATATTTTTGTACAGGTTGTTCCAAAAGTGGCCGATAATTTTCAATGGGGCATATTGACTATTCTAAGGAAACTTGAGAAGCATAAAACTTGTGCTGAAGGGGTTAAATTGGATTATTTATGTGCCGCCTCGTGCGTAACCCTTTTTTCTCATATTATGTGAATAATACCTCTTGTTCTTGTGGTGGTTGGGTTCTCTCTCTCAGTCGGCAGACAGGCGTGAAATGGCTGTCGCTGATAAGATCTTGAAGGCTTCTTGGGAAATGATGCAAATGAATACATATTTTGGGTAAGGATACACTAGCAATTGATTTCGGCTCGTGTCCCGTTACTTTCATTACCGAGGGTTTTTTTATGCGGAGTTTGGAACTAATGAAACTAGTTGGAATTATTTTATTTTATAGAAATTGATTTTTGTTATTTGTTCTTTATATCTTACTGCAAATAATTACATTGAAACATTAAATAAGATTCATAAAATTGCGAATGGTATCACAAGAAAATCAGTATTTAAGTTCAAGTTAACGGTAAAATTTTCTGGCTACGTTTAATTTTTGAACCCTCACCTTAATGGGATTTCAAACCACCTTTCACGATAAATGCTTGTTGTAAAAATACAAACATTAATTTTTCAAATTAATTTTGGCTAATTCCTTCTCTTGTCACATCATATCACAGCTGCTTAATTTTAAATTTTGTCATCACTATTATTTAATGGCCTTTGGAATATCATTCATGCTATCAGTGTTGGAAGATAATAAAGAACCGTCGACAATCAAATTTAAAGTTTATGAACAAGATAAATATGATTTATGGACATAAAACAAGGTTCTCTCCCATTCCTTGGTGTCTGTTGTTGCACTTTTCTGCAGAAACATGTCCAAATATTTCAAGGAGGGCCCTTTGGAATGTCCGATGACTCAGAGCCCCTATCCGGAGGTTCGCACAACCCCTTCGAGCTGTGGACATTCCAGACATAAGTGTACCTGAGATCCCGCTGGCTGATAAAAACCGCAGCACTTCCTTATCAACAAGAGTGACGGCTTCAACCTTTTATTGTCCAAATTCTGTTTCTCCCTTGCCAACACACGGCTGTGCGTATTTGGGTCCTTATCTCCACAGCGGTGTTCTCTTGAAAGGTGTGATCGTTAAGTGAGGAGGTTTTAATGAGATAATGTGGATGCACTCGTTGGTGTTGTTGATGGTATGAATGGGAGATTTCGTGTTGTCAATGGTTGCGGGAATATTGGGTATCAATGGGATGAAAGAATTGAAAGAGCGGCTAAGTTTACTCTATCTATAGATTCCGTAGTTGTCGCCCCCCACACTCTTACAGGAGCGCCACGAAATACCCCATACTTATAAAGCATGTTTTCAGATATAATTTACTAATGATTTAGAAATTAATATTTTTAATAAATGTATTTGTCATTAAAAAACCAATCATCGTATGTAGTATAGGTGAGAATTCGGATTGTATCTTTGTCTTTATTTCCCCCGATTAGATTATCTTAACGTTTGGATCTTCAACGCAGGATAGTTTACAGTGCGGTTGTTTAAGGAGATAAAAAAAAATTAGGTATCAGGATTTACGTATGTATTGTAAATGGAATTTTCTGAGGCTGTTATAATAATTGTGTGAATATTTGGTAAAGATGTATAGTTTTGTTAAGACGATAAGGATAGGAAAGTATGTATTTCAGTTCGAGAAATCAGTGTTTGTTGACATTATTTAAATATTTTTCATAATAATAGATATGGAAGTATATCAACGATATTTTGACGCTAGATGATAAAACTACAGGGACATCCTTAAATGTCCAACATTTATAAATTATTTTATATTTAGTTTCCTTAACTTTAGCTGTTTAAAAATAATGCTAGGTGAAAAGAGAATAGAATTTAAGAATATGCACACACACACCGTATTTAAATCTTGATACATACAGCAAATGTATCATTTTAATTGAACTCTTGAAAATTTTTTGAGATTAAAATAATATTGACACTATGGAAACAGTTTTAAACTCTCTTTTTGTTACTACTTTTCACGAATAGTACCAACCAACTTGTTAAGCTAAACTGAGCAAAAACATACCTAATACAGAGTTAGGGTCTGAATAATGTAACAAGAATTTAATTTCTATCAAAATCAATTGTCTTTTGATATTCAAAGGGTGTTGGACAAACAATCTATTCTTCCAATGATACCAGCCGATAATTTGAAGCAATTTCCATACAGTACGGCGAAGCGTGGCCTCAAATGGCAGAGTGTACATAGATATTTCTATTGAAGTCACTCAGGCGAGCGAAAACAAAATATTAAATTTAGTTTTGTGCTACTTGTCTCAAGTGCATGATTTCTTTTTCGCTTTTACTTTTCAGAAACGATATGTTCTGATATTATCGCATTCGCAGAACCAAAGCGGTGCTCACCGTTTAATTTTATGCCTCAGACGGTTTGATGTCTATCTCTATTTCTGATACGTTTCGAATGTTGTACGACTTTGTTTTCATGACCAGAGTTTATCCTCCGTGTCCCCCCCCCCCCCGCCATTTTCGTTTTCCACCCACTTGAGTTAGAGCCTGAAAATTGCAGAGCTTAGTGGAAGAACGTGCTAAGTTAATTTTTAAAAAATTTAAGATTCTTGTGTTAATGAACATGTTATTCCCTCCTTTAAAGATAATAAAATTAATTCTTTTCAAAATCTTAAGTATATTTTTTACCTTTTGTAATTGTCGTTTTTAATGTATCTAAGTGCAAATGAAAAACTTTGAAGCTCATTTTCTCGATTTCCCCTTTTTTGTCACTTCGCACGTTCTTCCACTAAGCTCTTCAATTGCGAAATCTACTCTTTCGATGCACTTGTAGAGTTGTTTTTGCATGTTTCTCATAATTGTAACACGATATGGACCGGGTTTGTTTCTTGATCAAATTTAATTAAATGCTCAGACTATTTTTAAGGGTTTTCCGCCCAATTACGCTAATTTATTTTTTACGTTAAATGAACTCCATTAATTTATTTCCATGGCCGATATGTAGGTTCTATGTTTTATGTATCTTTCAAGCTTGCACAATTGATTCTGTGTAACTTTATACCCAGGAAGTGAATAGTGGTTGTGATATATTCTGCCCTTTTTGAATCAAGCTATTAGGAAATTGTTGGACCACGGATGTTTCATTTGAAATTTCATATGTTTTTGAATAGTAAATTTCTGATTTATCTGTCTGCCCAAGTAATGGGCGAAGTAATAATAAAAATACATGTGTTAAACTATTGATATTTTAATCGAAAATGGTGTCTAAATTTAAATAAAATTAAATTTCAAAAAAAAAAATTAAATTAATTTTAATAAATTAAGTTAACAAATTAAAAGTAACATTTTAATCAAGTAACATTTCAGAGTTAACTGGTTTTGATTTCCTCAATCTTTTTTTAGCATTAAAATAATGAATACTTTCCGCCCCATCCCAACATAAATTTCTGAAATACTAACTACGGTTTAGCTCGATATAACGAAAAGTACCTGATTTTAAATAGTGTACAATGCAACTTTTCCATTAACATGTTTAATGTCACTATTTACATATTTTCTATATACTTCACTCAAGTAAACATTTCATTCATGTCATTTCATAATAATCTTGCAATAAATACCTGATAGGTGCAATACAAGTTAACCATTGCATCATGACATGCCTCTATCTGTACTGCTTCGAAATCGTTTGGAACTGTGGTATCCCGTTGGTAGTCAATGGGTTAGTACCCCCCCCCCCCCCCTCTTAAATGCCCATCTCACAGACCCTTATCTCTCGGCAGTCTTTCAAACTATTCGGGTCGCATTTTTTCAAAAGAAGTGCACCTTTGTAGTAAATGCCCTCCGGCTATCTTGCACTGACCATCCGGGGTGGCATACGTGTACAGACCTGTCATTGTCACCAATCATCATTACCTATTGACCGTTTGACTATGGGAAGTTTGGTTTAAACACCTTTGGACCTTGGTGTATTTCGAAAATGGGGTGGGGGGGATGGGGGAGACCTACCTGTGTTGTTGTCCCTCATACCTGGATCGCATTGGTCGTTTGGTCCGCAGTGAGGACAAATGAATTTGGAGAACGGGACATCCCCGTAGCCTTTGTAGTATTTCTACATAAAAAGGCAGAGTCTAGTTTGTTGTGATAGTATTTGATTCCCTGTGGTTTTAGTGAGTGCTGTTATAAATATGAGGTTAGGATTTTCAAGTAGACATTTAATAGGTAAGATATTTGACTTTGTGCATACATGTTAGCGTTAAATTAAGTGTAAGGGATTTTGACGCAATATGTTTGGGGTTGTAACCGTTGGAACTTCGTTTGTTTTCTTTTCCTAAACATTGAATAACATAATAAGTAGAGAAAACTATGAATCTCAAAGTTAATAGCGGACGTGTCAAAAATCTCTCAAACCAAAAACATTTATAGCAATTATTTGTATATTTTTTTAAATTTTTATTCATAAAAAATATAAAATATTAAAAAAAACCGTACTGCATTGCATATGTGAGACGATTAGAATTAAAAAGAATTATTAATAAAATAAGTATTGCCGGAAAAACTGAAGATAAACTGCGATAACACTTATATGTTTCTGTATGATATATGTATGGCTATACATAAAATATATATGGTAATTTTAGGAACCACAAACATAATTTTGTGCTATTATTCTATTTAGTTTTTCTGGTACTTTAAAATTAGTTCAATTTCCTATAATTAATCGGTTTTGTTGAAGTATTTCTTTTACAAAACATAAAAAAATTATATATTTTTTTTATGTTTTTAAATTGAATGATGCCTATTGCTGACCAACGGCCAAAACACATCGAAACCTGTAATAAAGGGCGAGCATTGTTTAGCATTCACAGGGCCATAAAAGCGTTGCATGAGTGATCAGCACTTGAAAAATACCCACAGCAGGTTTGCGGCTGGTCAGTTGTCGAAAACCACAAGTCTTTGTTTGGATGAAGGGAAACTTAACAAGTGTCGCTTTACAGCTGTTAGAAAAGACCTTGCAAGCACTTGAATCATAGGATGTCTTTTATTGTAGTTTTTAGATAGAGATTGCTCCCTGTTCTGGGTCCTCCTATGTGCAAGGGTTAGGAATAAGTTGATTCATAAGTCAGAAAAAGTCATGTTTTACGTATTGATATGATAACTCGTAATTTTTTTAAATGCTGAATGTACTTACTAATGTAAAGTAGATTGAAAAATGCGTTAAAGTTGGCTACAGTGGACATAATAAAATTAATTATCCGCCCGACTGTGGTGAAGAGATATAAACCCTCCGCCATACCTGAGACTCCTGAGAGAGAGATTGATTTAAAACTTCTATTATTTAATGAAACAAAATAGGAGGGATTGTCAGACCCATAGAGCTAATGCCTTAGTTTTGGAATCACAACTTCCACAGGAGTATTGCTTTGCCATATTAGCCCTTTTTCCCCTGGTATGGGAATCAACATAACATCGAAATGAAACAAATTTGAAAGGAAAATCTTATCTTAGTTTTAAAATGCCCCAAAATATTCAGCAGATGGAGACACAATTTTTAAACTTTATCAATTAATAATTAAATAACCGGAAGTTATTTTCTTTTAAATTTTGTTTTGAATTAAAGTTATGATGATTCCCATACCTGGTGAAAATGGGATGGGATCCTACTTGTTTGCTGTATTCTTGATTCGGGAAGTGAAAGTGGGTGATGGACAGAGGGATTACAATTTATATTTGTTATATTTGTTTTTGTTATAAACTAAATATGAAAACTAAAAGGCTTATATATAAATGATCTAATCCATGTTTCATGTATGTAGATGAAACTGAATATGCAAACTAGGGATTATCGACAAATTTGGTTATGTTTACCATAATTTCCTATTAAATCATTCGGAATTCTCTTTTACAACCGAATAAACCAGTTTAGACCTTAAATATTTCATGTTTTAATTTAAATCTAATCGGTATGCAATTTTTTAATGATAAATACTGCATTTAAATGCCTTTTGATGAGCTGTTGAATATGTTTCTTCAATAAAATATCAGCCATTTAAAATAATATTTTTTTGAATAGTATTAAAGACGAGGATATCAATTGTAATTCTTCCCTATTTTTCTTCAAACTTCACATAAAAAAAATACGTATGAAGCCATGAATATATGCGTTTTGAAAAACGTTGGGATTAAATATAGCAAATATATAATTTTTTTTAGATGAATAAGCATGAAATCTAAAATGTGAAAGATTTTTCAAAGTATAGGACATTTTTTTTTAAATCCAATTTTTATAATTTGATGAGTTGTAACTGATATCATTGTTATCTTTGGAAAACGTTTCATATTTTAACATATAGGGTTAAAAATAATTCTAAAATTTAATAGGTTTCTAATTTATGTCATCAGCTAAATGTTTCATTTAATGGATTTGTTAACTAAAGTTAAATAAAATCTAATCATTAAAATATTTTAAATTAAAAACAAATATAAAACATTTCAGTTTTAATTCATGTACTTCCCAATTTTTAGAGTTGTAACAGTGGATATTGCGTGATCAATTTCCAGAGAGGTGCTAGGAATTTTTTGATCTACAAAATTAAATGAATAATTGTAATAAAACTTAAATAAAAAAAAATCAAAGTAAAAATGGCTCTTGGTGACTTAAACAACATTTTCTTACGGAAATCGCCCATCACTTTATAAAAATATCCAGAGTCCAAGAATTTCCGCTCCTGTCATCTTCCTTATCCCTTACCACATACCTCAGATGCTTGGTCATGAATGGATATTGTCCCTTCGTGACGTCATTACTATTAAGGGAGGCACTTTCTCCAATGAGCGCCTTTCATCTTACGCGCCATTCTTATCGATACCCGACGTCATCATCCCAGCTTCCAATCGCATCAGGGGAAAGTTCTCTTCCAGAAGTGACGTCAAAGAATCATTTTTTTGATATCTCAGGTAACAGGAGATCGGGTTGCTAAGTTGGCTCGTTTATCGCTTCTTTTTTTTACGTTGTGGTTTGTGATAATTTTAGGATGAGTTTGATTTGTTGGTTTTTCAAAGTTGTAACTTACATGATTTATTTTTTTGAGTCAAACAGGGAAAAGACTAGGAATAAGAGAAGCTTAGGAATAAGAGAACATTAAGGGGATTGAATCCAATAATCTATATGTCAAATTTGTTTAGTTAAAATATTTTGTATGGTGGTGTTCACATAAAATTATAATTCCTAGTAGAAAATGGACCTATTTGCCATGTTGAAACAAATTACATCGGCTCTTTTTCCACTTACAAATCAACCACTAAATGTAAAATTACAAGAGTTAAAATTCATCAATAAATGGTCCGCGAACTCAATATTTCGGATAATGCTAGTTTTGCAACTGGATCCTTCATATATAAATATCAATATGTTTTATTATAATAAATATCGGTTACAGCTATAATATAGCTTAGTAATTTCCTTGAAGTCTGCTGGGTTGTTTTAAAGAGAAATTTTATCGGAGGTTTTGGAGATATTTCCGATTCAGTGAATGATGAATCAAATAGTCTGAAGATATTTTTCATGTTGCGTGAAGTTATTTTTTCAAGAAAAATTGGTTTTGAAATGTTACTAGTAAATTTTGGTTTCTCTAAATACTAAGAATATATACGAATCGATTTTTGAAAATGATTAACATTCCATCGTTCCGGTATTTAATTTTTTCTATGAAGACATTTTATTTTGTACAGCAGACATATTCTTTGAATTTTGGTTACAAAATATTAATGTAATTATGTAAAGTTGTAATTTTGAACCATCGCTGCAAAAGAAGCTTACAAAAGCATTCAATTTAAAAAAAACCCCACACTATAATAAGTTAAAGATTTTTTTGCTGTATCTTTAAAATACAAAGTTATTCCACTAAAACATGCAATATTTATCTTTAAAAATAAATAATTTATGTTTTACTGGAATAATTTTGATTTAGTGTATTGAATGTATTACTCCAACACTCCAAAATTGGGTAAAGATATATTTAATAAGATTTCCCTACTGTAAGTTTTAATTTAAAAATAGCATGTTTTGTAAAGTGTCCAAAGGTTACACTATTTTTAAAAAACTATTATTCATTTAAATAACGCATATTAAGTACGTAAAAATGTCATATTTTAAACTTCGCAATCGTAAGTTTTTTATTTTAAAATTATAACCTAATTAGATTGCAAAATAATTATTAATATTCCAGTAAAACATAAAATATTTGTTTTTTAAAGCTACAGTAAGCATCTTTTACTTATTATAGGCTTTGTGATTCAGTGAACAAAAAAAATAATGCTTTTGTAAGCTTCTTTTGAAGCGAAGGTTCAAAATTATAACTTTATATAAATTTATAAAAGTGACGAAATGCTAGTCTAACTAAATATTTTCTATTGTTTTACAAAATTCAATAAAATAAGACGTGATATATTATAACTAATCGTTAAATTTTAATTAAAATATAGCATCCCTCATGAAACTTCGAATACAAAAAAAATCTAAGCTTTCACTTGACGACACCTTGACACACTCCTTTTATCCTTCTCCTTACATCACCTGTTGCATCTTCAACGGCGTCTTCACGATCGATTTGGCGAGAAGCGCAACAGGCTGCGTGCCCGCGCGCACTTGGCAACCCTTCTATCCGAAAACCCACGTGTGTCACCGTTTTTTACTACCTATCCCAAATCCGGAACAGCGAAAACAAGAGAAAAAGAACAATAAAAACAAAGCGACAAGGGAAGATGGGGGGTGAGGAGGGGGATGGCAGAAGCAAAAATCAAACGATCAAAAAAAAAAAAAAAATGGCATAACCACTTCGCTCCTCCCTCTTTTTCCGCTCTTAATCGCGTTTTTCGTGAATGGGTCTATATAAGCCGTCGCGTGGCCGGTCTTCCCCTCATTCACAAAGCGATCGCGGCGGAGTAAAAAAGTGATCCGTGACCTCGGAAAAACACACACTCTACTTTAAAAAAAAGAAAAGAAAACTCTTGTTTTATTTTTCTCTTCTTCGACCATGCCACAGACGGTAGTTCCACATTGTCGCGCTGCTTCTAGTTTATCTTCTGCAAGGTGTTCCTTCGTGTGTCGAGTCGAGTAGTGGGCAACAGGTCTCCCGTGGTGGTGGTGTTGTGTGTCTAGTGTCCTCCTCTCGTGCCATGATCGGTTCGTGACTCGATGCCGCAGTAGCAGCCCCGATGCTCCAACACTGTCCTTTTGCAGGGTGCTCGCTGAGGAGGCTGCTCAACTGGTCGCTGGTGTGGCTGGCTGCCCTCTTCTGGCTGGCGGAGTGCCGGCCCATGAACTTCTCCAACAGCGAGTCTGCCCGTTGGATCAATCCGTGCGACCTGCCCGGGCACCTCTTCGACCCTACCCTGGACATGGTGGGGGCGCCCAATGTGGACGAGGCTGAGGTAGCCCAATCGGTGGTGATACGGGCCAGGATCGCCCTCAACCAGGCCAAGAAGTTGCGGGACACCTTCGTGAGTACCCCTTTATCTGTATTATCTTATTATCATTTCTGTACAGTAGAACTCGAATTATCCGATGGAATCTTTCTACTCCACACGCTAGACATGCAAGAGTGTTGACTTTTTTTCAAATTAATTATTTTTAATTTTGAAGACTTTTTTAATCTAATTTTCAAATTTCCCCCTTTTTTCAGAAAAATAAAATGATCGTATTCTTGATCCATTCATCCGCTTAAAGTACAAAAGAGTTGCCCTTTGATTTATCTTTTTCTTTAAAAAAAGTATTTATCATAATTCACAGCAATTAATTAAACTGTTACCTTATTTCAGAAAAATGATTAAATAATTTTTTTTTAATTTTCTGAAAGGAGACCGGTCTTAATTGATGATAATTGTAGTTCTTCTGTACAATATTAGTAGAAAAGCAACAATGTTTAGTTTTATAATAAGTCGGCATTTTTTTTTACTTCGATAATTTTCATGTTTGTACTTTAATAGTAAAAAGGACATATTTCCGGATTTTATAACATAGGATGTCGGCCTTTTTTTACTAAGATTCATAGATTTGATTATTTATGCTGTAGAGCCTCTTTGGAACTGCGATATGAATGAGTAAAATCCTTTAATACACTTGTTAAAAAAAATCTTCTGTTATCTTACACGCGAAATAAGATAATAGGATTAGGTTTGTTTATTTACTTGAAAAAGGCTGTGCATATAATGTTTATTATACGATAGTTAACTCCTTGCATTTTACACCTATGTTATTAAAGAAATAATTTTATTAAATAAATTAAGTTAATTTAAGCATTTTTTAATAAATTACTTCCGTTTTTATTATGTCTGTTAATTGAGGCTCCATTGTAGTTTTCTGATATCTATATTATTCACTAATAAATATCGATATTAATTCAATAATATATATACTATTGAATTAATATCGATTAAATTTATTCTTATATTTCGGATTTTAAGGGCTTACAAATTATCAGAAACTAAAATCGGATAAAAAGTGTAGCCATTTTTTTTCACTGAATTTTAATAATGATCTTTTACGCTTTTCGATTACATTTCCGTCCTGTAGTTTTTAGAAAAAGCTTTTTATAGTGGTTTTTGCATAGCACTAACACTCTAATTGTATTGTCATAGTGTATTATAAGTTTTTCCTGCTTTACACAGATTAAAACTAATTCTAATAAAATTAATTTTGTAATTTACTTAAAATTTATGCGATGAATAATATTTACTCACCGTTATTTTAGTTAGATTTCTCCCCAATTGGATATCGAAAATAAAAACATAGAATCTCCTTTCTACCAGTCTAAAAAAGCATTGCTCTTCATTGCGTAACTTAAATATATATTAATATTATTTATTTCTTTCGGCTTATATAATTGGGTGTAATTTTATGTACAAAAAAAATGAATGCAATTAGAAATATACAAGTAGAATAACTACATGTCTGTGTGTATTTTATTTTAACTGGGTTTTGACAGCTTGTGATTTAATATGCTTATTTGTTTCGTGTTAATTTGACTATAAAAAACGTATAGCAAAGTTAGGTAAATGTTTTAAAACTCTTTTTTAGATTTTTAAAATTTATTTTCATTGTAGAACTTTTACATTATATTTATTCGCATATTTGAAGTAATTAAAACTTTATTGATATTTTATGTATTTTACATTGCAAAGTATTTTCTGCATGCAAAATTTTTTATTTACTTATTGTATGTTTAGCAATTGATGTTAATTTGTTTTCAAAATGGTGAATAGTTTACAATTTTTATTACAAAATGCTTGGGTATTTTTTAAGGGCCAAAATTTAGCTTAAAAAAAAGCTGTTATAAAGTTCCCAAAATTTTATTCCGATGTTAATAAAAAAACTTCATCGATATCAATTATTAATACAATTACATGATTTATTTAGTTTGCTTTATTTTAAAATATTTATATTAAGTAAAGTATTTGTGTAATTTTTCAAGTGGAATTCCATTTATTTATAATTTTTACCATCGATAAAAAAAAATTTAATTGTAAGTTATTTTACATGAACTGAATTAGACCACCTTCGTAGATGTAAAATTAGGTTTATGTAAACTGGAGAAATTTTTTACTATTTTTTAATGCTAATATTCAGTAAGAATAGAAATGTGCCCAAATAACATATCAAGTCAGTAAAGTAATGATAAATCTTTCTTTGCTTGAAATAAATCACTAAGCCAAAATAGAAAAAAGTACAACGCAAATATATTACCTTAATTATTCATTCGATCTTTCACTTTGAGATCTGTTACCCTAACTTAAGGCGCTTATGCTAATGTAAAGCAATGGCAGAAAACAAAATATTTAAAAATGAACTTTTGCGTAATATCTTATATGGTTTGTGATTGAATGGATATATGATAGCTTAAAAATTTAAATTATTTTTTAATGATAAATAGGTAGACTAAAAATATACTGAGTTCAAAGATTCTTAAATCGCGTAAAAACGTTAAAATTCAAATAAACGTTTGACATGGTTTCGCAACACATGTTATTGATAAATTGTTAAATTATTTTAGTGTATTGTTAATTTTAAAAGTAACGTTTAAAATTGATGTAATGCAATGTCTTACATGCTTTCCACTTTATATCTAGCAATAATATATAATAAGAAATTTATAGATGTTTAAAGATAAGAAATTATAAAATGTTTTATTGCTATTGATTTGAAAGTTGAGTTGAACGAAAGCCCTGCCCCGAAACAGGGATTAATTACATATATTAAGGCATATTAAGTTACAGCATACGGCACGTTTTCTATAAGTACTCGAAGTAATTTAATGTCCAAACAACCTTGCAATTTTTGCTTTCACGGCAGTTGGCGTGTCATGTTCGCTTTTGGTGACATAATTGGCGATTGTTTTCAATGAACTTGAACCGTAAACACATTCATTTTACTAGTATTTTAGGTGGGGTTTGTTTTATAGAATAAATCAGCCAGCATAATAGCTGGGTTATTGTGGTTCAAACAACGGTAATGGAAAAGTGAAATGGTAAATTTAGTCACTGTTTAAAAAAAATTAAAGTGAAACAGTAGTTATCTCCTTTTAAATGAGTTTTTAATGTTAATGGATAGAAAGCTTAATATTACTGAAGTTTTTGAATGAAATTTAACTTTTACTAACTAATTTAATGAGACGAAAATATGAGTTTTTAAATTTTAATTAAATGACAAAACTTTTCTAAATATTATTTAAAAAATGCTTCTGAGTTTTTCACAACATCTTTTATCTATCTGTTTTTTTCTACGTATACATATTGTAATAAGCCTTGTCTCAAAAGTTTTATTTTAACTTTTCAATATGAAGAAGTATACAATGGGGGTTAATAGTTCATTTCATTTTAGCAATTTATTCATGATGAAATGTATTAATATCACAAAATGGAAACGAAATTGTTTCTGTGAAGGAAATGTGCGGTGCATTTAATCTTTTAATTCAATGAAGTTTCTAATAGAAATTGGCTTGTTATTGTGAATTCCGTCTACAGTAACTTTTTTGTGCTTGGTTGCCTGTCCCTTTGTGTTATCAATGCAAATTTTTCTAATAAATGGTTAAATAGTTCATTTACGATTAAAAATTTACAAATAATGTATGTAATATTGCTTATTTTATCCATTATTATAACACTCATAGTTTCTTAAAAAAATTAAAATTTTAAAAACATAAAATAACAACTAAGCCCTTATACTTACGCTTAGAAAGTTAATAACATATGGCAATTTTCTTATTTAATACATCAACACACAGATTTCTTTTAGTTTCATTTGCGCTAATTTTGATTCAGTTTTATTGTGGTATTCATTTGTGTTTTGACGAAAAAAAAAACTTTTACCTGTGTAGTTAGAGTTTCGGCGGTTTTCCCCCATTCTTTGATCCCTGATAACATCGGCTATTATGACCAGGAAATCCGATTTTGATGTTTTGGGGAGAACCAAATAATATTTCCTTTATTTTGCTTCTATGCGCTGCTATTGCCGTCTCCAATCGAATCGATCAATGCAAAAAGGGGTTAAGTCTGTTGGGGAATATCCCTCTACTCTTCTTTCTTTAAACATTTCGGTGGGAGAAAAGGTTGTAGGGAAATATATCTGCGGATTTGATTCTCGTTTACATTGAGGGATTCCATTGAGAATTTGGAGAGATGAGAATAAATTAAAGACGTGTTACCTTTGCGGTAATGCAATACGTAAATACAGGTTTAAAATATGTATTTATGAAACAAAAATGTTTTTGTGATGTTTGAGGTATTTTTTTTCTGAAATGTTTTTCAATGCGTGTATATGAAATTGCCTTTAAAAAAAAACTTTACTGGTTTGATTAAAATGTTTTAATATTATTTATAATTATTTTTATTGGGAAGGGGTTATTGGCGGTTTATTTTGATTAAACGGTATGCAATTCCTCATCTGAATTTGTTATGACACAGTCAATATTTTGAACGACCCAGACAATTCCGACAAATGACTCGTAAAGATGACTAGCAATCTTATAAATGGTGATTCACTGCGTGTTTGTGTACATGAAGGGACTAGTTGCAAAACTCACATTCTTCAAGGTATAACTAAAATATGGGGTCCGGTCTATTCATTGGCGACTTTTGATAATCGTAAATTCGATTGGACAAAATAGCCACTAAACGGGCCGGACCCTGTATCTTAGTTATACTTTGGAGAATGTGGCTTTGCAAGTCTAGACCCTTCATATGTATGGATTGGAATTTATTTTTATGTAGAAAGAATACTTTTCGTTATACTCACCAATGTTTTTATTGATGTTAGGTGTTTGAGAAATTTTAAAATTCCTTTAATAGCAACGTCGATAATTGGTTTTAAGAATACTTTTATTCATATGGTTCTGTAATACATATCTTTCATTTGAATACTTTACATTATAAAATGAAATATAAAAGTGGTTGCTATCTTTTAAAATTGATTAGAACAGTTGTAATTGAAATGTAAATTTACCTTCATTTGTTCTGCAAGCAAATTTATATTCTGTCAATGAAAATTTTCAATGTAACTTTATGTTTATATGTAAGTTATGAAACTTGATATTTAAATAAATTAAATCAAATATAAAACATATTTTAATGCGTTAAAAAACCTCGGATAACAACAGACTGCATTTAGAAGAGCGAAATCAGTGCCATGGTATTCCAACGAAAACTTTTCTTTTAAACTAACATTTAAAATGCATTAAATACCTATTTTATACGGATTTATGTCTGATATTGATTCATTCCAGATTATTTTAAATCGCACATTTCTTTGTGAAAACAAGTAGATTTGTAACAGAATCTGTCACTTAACCCGCTTCCACACAACAGTTATGTTTAACAGGTAAAAAGTCACCAAACACAGCATTAATTCTATATTAAAACTTTACATGCTAAATTTGGCTAGTTTCATTTATTTTGTTTCGAAAATTCAATAATTATTACTTATCGTTTGCAAAAAAATAATTTATATTTCAAAGAATAAATATTTAATATTCCTCGCTTTTAAATAGAATGAAAATATTTCATATAAACATACAAAGAATCTCGCAGTGAAATATATTTGACGTCATTTCGATGTCGTAAAAATAAATTTATTTTAATTTATTGTCTAAAGAATTAAAGTTTCTCGAGCGATTGTTGCGAATGGCAATGGTGATTTAATTCTAATAAAAATGGCTTCCTATGCTATTTAAATGAGCATTAAATTTTGGAGTTTTTTTTTTTTTAAATAATTGAGATACTTCAAATTCGAATTTTCTGAAAATTTCAATGTATTCTTATTTCGATGCGCTGAATTTTTTTGACGTATCACACTTGTCCGTAGCATTTGTAGTTTGGGATATGAAAGTGGGGGACAGACGGACTGAACGATTATAATACCTTCCATTTTTACGTTATAAACGTAGTGTGGAAGCTGAAACTCTGTCATGACTTCAATAACTTGCCTGCATCCAATATAACGTTTTCCTCTTTATTGCAGTTTTATTGATTTACTCGACCGTCTACCAGAGGGGGGTTGATTAGGCTTTTTGTTCTAATGATACAATAGTAGGGAATCATAATGGCCAATTGACCAAATTTATGCAATTAGACGATATTTTTTTTTCAAATATTTTATTTCTATACGATATTTTCTATCTTTTATGCAATTGGCGAACGATAAAATACTTATTTATTTTTAATATTTAACCTTATTTTAGTGTATTTTTTTCTTTCAATTAATATGAAATGTTTTAAATTTATTAAAGGTCATATATCTATTATACTATAAAAAAATCTTATTTTTTCTGGAACTTTGACAATGTAGTCCTGGTAGGTGGGTCGGTGTTTATTTTAATTTTTGACAATGATTTTTCACATATATTTTTCATTAAATTTTCAATATTTTTAATCCACATTTTTTGTATAATTACATTTGAAAATATTCTAATTTTTAAACCTTCATTTTGATGTTAATTAGTACTGTTAAAAATTTGTTTTTAGTGTTAGGTGTCATAATCTTGCGATCATTTGAAAAATAGTTCCTTCGTTAAACAATGAATAAATGAATTTCGAAAATAAATGAAATTAGTGAATGGTGAAGTTACTGCGACGTAAATTTTCGGTTGTCCTCGGATTTTTAAAATAACAGAAAAATGTCTGTAACGCGTTATTGCATCGCTATTTTATTGTTTAATTGTTAAGAATGTTTTAAAATAAAAGGCGATTTCTAAATATATTTAAAATAACTTAAACTATAATTTGTTTTTCTCATTTTGGATCACGGTTTAAAAGTAATTCAATTATTTTTAAGGGTATATGGTTTCACCAATAGGGTTAGTTTTCATATAAATGCTCAATCTTTAAAATTTTTCAAAAATAGCTTATTATAATAAAAATTTAAAACAAAGGGTATTTATGGCCTGAATTTCATTTACTTAATGAGATAAATAAAAAAATGTTTTGAATGAAAAAAATCATTATAAAATGTATTGCGAAGAAAACTATATTTCTAGGGGTTATATTTCAGAGGGTTAAAATATGATAGAATAAATTAAGAATGAAAAAACTTTTTAGGTTTAAATCGAGCTGTAAATTTGCATTCGACAAGTAAACTCGCTTTCTATAAAGAAATTTGAAATTAAACAACTTAGCTAACAAAGTTTTTAAATAAGTATTCTGCCTGAATACATTTAAAGGAGAAATTAAATACTAAAAGGCATTGGGGGGGAATTGTGGACATTTTTTTTTAATTCTAATTATTTTAATAGCTATTTTGATGTAACCTTTAAAGACAAAAACGAAATTTGAAAAAAATAATAATAAGTTGAGTAATATGTGTTCGGTAATGTTATTTTTTTCCCCCATTTCTACCAAGTCTAAAGTCATTATTTACTAAATCTTCGTTTTCAATGTATAAAAGATTTGCCGCAGTCAGTGGACCATGTTTATACGCAACATATAACTTTCGCAATTAGTTTTTTTTTTATTATGGAATAATATTTTTCTTAAACTGATTAAAAACAATATACTTTTAAGTCAATCGTATAAAATAAACTAAATACGAATGGAAATATCTTAAACATCAAACTAATTTGAATAAAAATTCTACAAAACCAAAGTTAGTATGAAACGCATTTACCAAAAAATAATAAAGATTTTTAAGCGTTTTCTCATAATAAAACTCAAATAATTTATCTGTATTTTTTTATTTGTTAATACAAAATTATTCAAAAATATTAATACACTAATATACAACTTTAACTTTCACATGGAGTAGCTGTGTAGTATACTTTAATCTTAATAAAGTATATAATCTTAAAAACTTAAATAGTATTTAAAAGTATGTCTTATACTTCAATCTAATAAAATATAATTAAAACAAGTTTTAATTAAGTTTTAACTTTTTATTTCATCTTCATAAAAGCATTTAAAATGGCTAAGCTAATTTAGGTAGGGTAATTTGATACCCGTATAGATCTGAAAAATATTTTGATAGGAAGTTTAAAATATTTGCTTGCCTTATTTTCTATGCTGAGAAACCTTTTGAGGAAAGTTATTTTAGACCTTGAATTTAATTTGAGCTTCAGTTTGCATGACTTAACATATTGCCTTGTCAATAGTAACACCTTTAAAATGTGAATTATGAAAAACTGATTTCAACTTAATGTTAAAGAAACAATTCATTTATACTTAAACAAGCCGCTGCACCATAATTATATGAATTCTTCGCATTAGAACTATTTTGAACTCTACAAAATACTTTTAATTAGTGCCTAACTTGCAATTTACACTATAAAAATACTTAATTGCATCAAGCTTCCTTGACAATTGCATCATTTTTCTTCATAGATAAAGATTCCAATCAACTCTTCCTTAAACACCTGATACACCAAAATCATCTTTAATATAATTCAGTTAAGACTATTACGAAACACTTCTGCCCGTCACAGAACAGTCTAAAATAGCACAATCAAGTAGTATGAAGAAAACTCATCATGAAATGAATGTAGCTGTACATTAAAGGGTTAATGTGGGAAATAATTGTTAGATGCCATTCGCCCCCTCGGGCGAAGCACCTGACTTGGATGAGGTTTCTTTCTTGCGTTCGAGAACATTTTGTTTTATTTGACCTGTTTATATATCAGCCTGCTAATTAACGTTTAGAAAATGTGAGCGATTTGCTTAATTTTTTCTTCTGATAGTTCTGTATTTCTTTTTACTACAGTAGAAATAGTTTTAAAAATCTGAACATTACGAACTTATTTTGATATTTTATCGAAAACTATATTAGAAATCTGATTTTATCACGAAAAAGGCTACGAGTAAACCTTTTGTCAAATTGAAGTTAAGTTTGAGCTTGAAAGTATGCACATCGTGCAAAGTCATGTGCCCAGCGAAGAAAGAATATTCAAAAGGGCTTATACTAAAATTTAAAACTGTTTCATTTCTACTTCTAACGTTTTTCGTTCTTTAAATACTAATTTTGTTGTTCAATATGCTTGTATGTTATTCGGCCTTCACTAATCTTGCGCTCCTACATTACAGACACAGACAAGTTAGTGCTTGACTGCACACGTCTGAATATTCTCCTCAACGTGATGCATTTCATGTTCACCGATGTCATTGTAGTATTAAGGATTGTTTTACTTACAATATGAGTTTGATATTTTGTTTGCTGTATTGGATACTATTTTAGAATGTTAGTACAGTTTTAAGTTTTTTTTTTTAATTAGGGGAGCTTGATTAGTTGCTTAAATTTGCCCAAAACCATCTAATTTTTTTCGTTTAATGCTTTTAATTATTATAATTTATAATAATAATAAATATTATATTATTTTCATAAATTTATAGTTGGCTATTTAGGACACCGAAAAATTTTCTCCTTAAAATAAAACTTAAAGAACCTTTCTTAAATGAACTGACGGATAAGCAATTGAAATTGCGGATCATGTATAAAATTGTTTTCACTGCTTAAGCTTTGAATCAAAATTTCCTACTTTCTTTTTTATTTGAAAAATGTTTTTTTTAAATCTATATTCTTGTAGTAAATGGTTTTGGAACACCAAGCTCTTAAACTTAAAAAAAAAATTAATGAAATCATGTCATTTTTGCTAATTCTGAAATCTATCTTGTTTTAAAAACTAAATTTCTAGACTGGTTTATATGACCGCTTCCTCCGTTGTTGGTTAATAAACAACGTTAACTAAAAACAACAGTTCTCAGGACGATATCAGGATATACCATCTCTGAAAAAAATGAAAGCAATCCTAACATAAGAAAGAAAGCAAGAAAAGCGGCTCATAATGGACCTTCGATAGGCGGCTGTTAGAATTGACAGTTAACGGTGTTGTTAGACACACATAAAACTGAGACTTAATCAACTTTCAGTTTAAGAGGCTTAAACTAAGAATTGTAATAGAAGGCTATGGTGATCACGAGACATAATTCTTTCTTTCTCATTGAATTTAGCACATGCAACTACCAAAGTTAGATTATTAATTGGTTATGTTCATTAATGTTGATCGAAATAAAAAACTATTATTGACTGAAATATCAGTTAAAGTTTTGTCAAATTGAGGAAGCGAGTTAAACAACCAGAATGGAATGAGAGACTCGTGTTTTCTTTTAATGTAATAATGGAAGCTTTTATGATGTTAATATATGATTGACTAATGTAAAAAGGATTAAAATCCATTGGAGTATTTTCCATTACGCTTCCTCCTTTCCACGTTTTAGTGTAAGAAGAGTCATGCACGGGAATCTCTCAGTATATTTGATTCCTTTTTTATATAGCAGTCCATTTAAGATTGCTGTTGCTTCTTCCGCTACTGGAATTTGATGAGTGTTTCAATTTAGGCATTCGAAGATGGGATGTTGGTTAACCTTATTAATCCGTAGTCGAAAGGGGTGCCAAAATATTTCTTGTTTACCCATTTACAAATGCGTATTTAAATAAAAACGTTAAATGAAACATTTATGTAAAATAATAATACGAATATGTGTACATTTATTATTAAAACAACAGTTACAAAAGTGCAATTGAAATATCACCAGCGCAAAAAAGCAGTATTGATTTAATTCTTTCATTAAAAATTTTCATTAAATAAATTTGGTGTATTTTCTCTTTCAATTTTAATGTATTTGTATTCGTCTAATACTTTTACATTAGTTCAAACAAATCTCAGTGAGACTGAGTATTCTTCTTCTTGACATTTTGCTTTACGGAGTTTTCTTTTATAGTTTCTGTTAAATTGATTAATTTTGATGTTTTCCCTATCGATTATCTTTTTGAAGTTGTTAAAAGTGTTCAATGATTATTTTATATTAAACGAAATGGATATTGTCTTCAAATATATATTGATACACTAAATTAAATTTATAAATGCAGTTTTATCCGTTTTTAATTTTAGGTTTATTTTTCGTAAAATTTTCTTTAATTACAATTGTATTTGAAGTTTAACAAGAATAATTTATCATAGTTCCTACAAATTTTTTTTCCACTACTGGGTTTTCATTGCGAGAAAGTGTTGAATAGTTTATTCGCAGTATGAACGATTTTTCAAAATTTTAAATTTCGTCGATTGTTGCTAGTGATTTATCATTAATACTGTTATTTACTTTTTATTTTTCACTAAATCCGAATAATGTTATCCATATTAAAACAAGTAGGTTTGTAACAGAATCTGTCACTTAACCCGCTTCCACACAACAGTTGTGTTTAACAGGTAAAAAGGCGACAAAAACAGCATTAATATTCTATATTAAACATTTACATACTAAATTTGGCTAGTTTCATTTATTTTATTTCGAAAATTCAATAATTATTACTTATCGTTTGCAAAAATTAATTTATATTTCAAAGAATAAATATGTAATATTCCTCGCTTTAAATAGAATTAAAACATTTCATATTAACGTAGTCAGAATCTCGTAGTGAAATATATTTCACGTCATTTGAAACTGATCGATGTCGCAAAAATAAATTTATTTTAATTTATTGTCTAAAAGAATTAAGTTTCTCGAGCGATTGTTGCGAATGGCAATGGTGATTTAATTTTAATAAAAATGGATTCCTATGCTTTTTAAATAAGCACTCAATTTTGCAGTTTTTAAATAATTGAAGTACTTCGAACTCGAATTCGTTTCTGAAATTTTCAATGTATTCTAATTTCGATGCGCAGAATTTTTTGGCGTATCACACTTGTCCGTAGCATTTGTAGTTCGGGATATGAAAGTGGGTGACAGAAAGACAGACGGACTGAACGATTATAATACCTTCCACTTTTTACGTTATAAACATAGTGTGGAAGCTAAAATGAATGAGGAGTAAAATTAATAGCACTTTTTTCTTATTACATTTATACTGGTAAAAGTGTGTAATATTTCTTTAAACTTTGAAGGAAAGATTACCTCTGCATTCTTCGTGCCCCCTATGACATGTCAAAACTCGCATGTCCGTAAAACTTTATATATATTTATAGAGCCACGTCTACATTGTCTATTACATTCCGCACATTTTATACAACGTCTTTATTTCAACGTATGGTATTCGTAACCGAATATTTCCAACCACTTTATATCCGTGCCTCATAAGAAAATGAACCCAAGTCCAATGTTGCAGAGTAGTACAACTGCCTTTTCTTCACTAAGGGGCATAAATATGACTACTGGGGAGGGTAGAGAGGACGTAAAAGACTAAAATGAACCAAGTGAACCTAAGTCCTATGTTGTAGGATGGCACAACTGCCCTTTCTTTACTAAGGTACGTAAATATGACTACTGGAGGGGACATAAAAGAGGAAAATTCACCTTTGGGTATTTACCGCCCGGGAAGTGGCGATGTGTTGTTAGCATGAAGCGTAACGTTATTATTTAATAACACAATAGATTCGGTCTTGTGATGTCACATCAAAATTCAATCGTCCGACCTTCCCCCGCCGACTACTCGCCCAAAACAACGATGGCTTTTGATTTGACTTTTTAAAAAAAATATATATATAAATCAGATGTCATGAAAATAGTTAGCGGATATAGTTTTGTACTCCATTTTGTATTCATTTCATTTGAAGTTGGATACAGATGTCATGACAAAATATCAGTTTGGTCGAAAATGCATCTAAAAGAAGTATTACATTTTCATACGATTCAGATTGATTGCGTAATATATTCGAACCGCCTATAGTAAATTTTCGTTAGCATTCTTGTTATACCATGCTAAAATATCTCACATTAATAACATTGGGCTCTCTAATCATAACATTGGGCGAAAATATGGATTTAAAAGTGAAATATTAAATTTTCAACCGAATTTTTACGATACATTAATAGCTGCAAAATATCTATTAGATTTTTTTATTAAGTTCGTATTCTAAGGCTATATCATTTATAAGTTACATATTAAGCATTTTAAATGAAATGAAGTAATTTTGAAAACGCTTTCCTGTGATCGGCAAAACAATTCAAGTAAAATAAAAAAGAATTTTGCATGCAAAAGTTTAAAATGAGATATTCATTTGTAAACAAAGGGAAAATTTTTAGTTTTGATTACTAAACCTGATTCAACTTCTTAGTCATACTTTAAATTTTATTTACATTTTACAAACTCTTAATAGCTTTAAGTTAAAACAATTAATCAGCAAAGTTAGTCTTCAGCAGAAGATAGCAGCATTCAGCATAATACAACATTTAGATATACCAGATTGAAATCTGAAACTGAATTTAAACACATTCTCTCAATACTTGATTTCCAACACTTCAGTAATTTGACCAAACAACCCCCCCCCTCTATAAGAAAAACCATTCAAGAACAAAATCGCCAAATCCTTTGCGCTTGGTTTCCTTTGGCATCGGTTTCTTTCTGAACGAAAAAGAGATTCCTTTTTTCTTTTCTTCATCGAAGAAAGGAGCAGAGGAACAAATCGAAAGTTTAGCGATCTTCCCCTCTAGACAACTATTAGTTCCGAATGCGTAGTTGTTGTTCCAACTACCACATTACGCATGTAAATTGCGCATGTAAAAGACGGTCGTAAATTCCTGGACAAGTGTCATGGCAGGCCAGCCGTGAACTCGCACCTTGTTGTGTGGAGCACTTGTTGGCTCTTTCAACCTTGCTGCCCTCGTGGATGGGATGTTTTGGTTTGGCTTGTCTGGAATGCTTGTATTGGTTTAGTCACTTAACAGTTTCGAACGTGCATGGACCGTCCAATCGTGTTTCCTTTATCCTCTTCACTCCTTCAAAAAAAATCCCATGCATATATTTTTTTTATCTAAACATTTTTCAAACAATTATGTACTTATAAGTATGTTTTGCAAGTAATTTTGAAAAAAAAAATGCGTTTACTATTTACTGAGGGTCACGTTAATTTAATGGGATTTGAGGTTTTGAGAGTAAAAATACACATTTTTGGTGTGCTATGAGTAAACAGATAAGCTCTGTCTTTTTTTGCGATTAGTAGACCATTTTAAATTTTGTTTTAATCCAAATTTTCCGATAAATTAACATTTGAAAAAAACCTAACAGACACGCTTGTGTACTTCTGGAGCAAAGATGTTAAAATGGGTGCTATTTGTCTTATAAAAAGAATCGTCACTACCTTAGACCTAATATATTAGTTGCGAAATCATGATACTTGTTAACAGGGATTGGAAAGTTACTTTTAAAAAGTAACTCTGTTACAGTTACAGTTAATTAAAAAAGTAACTCTGTTACAGTTACTTCATATGAAAAGTAACGCGCTACAGTTACTTTTAAAAAAAAGTAACGAATCACAGTTACTTTTCGAAATTTCAAGTTATAAGAAAAATTGAAATTTAGCCATCTTACCATTTTTCAAAGAGAACCACGATAAACGAAATATAAGCTCAAACAAAACACTGAAATTATAATTAATAAACATTTTTTTTATATTTAATTTTAATCCTTTACCCTGATACGAGTCCATCTGTAAACACTCGGGTAGGCGTAGATACTGACAGAAATAGGGGTATTTTAAGAATGAATGTGAAATCTCTGTCTCCCCCCTCCCCACCCCTCTTCGAGGGAAAGGACTTGGTCATTGTTGTAGAACGCATTCAGGCAGGGGGACACAAAGGGGTTTGGACTGAGGGATCCAACCTGCTTGGCAATTAGCGTGATTTATTTGAAAACCCTTCTTTTCCGTAGATGCCTGTAATTGTGCGGGGCTTATAATGTGATTCTTAGAAAGGTAAACAGACAAGGAAAAACATTCGTACTGTTACAATTCTGTCTGAAAGCCGCCGTTACGCCTTTAGCAGCCAAAGTGGACAATTCTATTATATTCTTTACTTTTCCCCTCCAAAGAAAAGCTATCGTATAGCGGGAGTGCGAAATGTTTCATTCTTAAGAGTGGAATTTCGAAATTGGCATCAGGCAGCCTTCGTAAAGTAACGGAAAAGTAACGACATTTTTCGTTACTTCGTTACCGTTAAAAGTAACTAAGTTACAGTTACTTTCTGAAAAATGTAACGGCGTTACCCCAAAATAGTAACTGTTACAAGTAACGCGTTACTCCAATCCCTGCTTGTTAAGTACTATTGCTTGACAATTTAAGCTGACTGTGGTTTTAAATTTTGACGATCGTCGCCAATAACCCTCGTTTAGTTCTTGTTCGACGTTAATTCAACTCTACTATTTAAATATTTGTTTCACCAGTTAGAAGAATAGTAATAACAACTAAACAAAGCAAATCAGAAGGGAAAATATCTTCCAGTTATTTTTTAATAGTTAAGTTTTAAAGTAGTCATAGTTCATCGACAGAGATGACGACACTATTTTAGAACTGTATAAAAATATAATACCTAATTTTAAAAAAAAAAAGATAATATATATTCCCTTCAAATGTGCTGTGTTGTCAATATTATTTGCATACCCGGTGAAAAATTGCTTGATTTTTTAAAAAATATTTCGACAGTTATTACGATTTTAAAAACAATGTAATAGGTTTATGGACTGACCTATTCCTTTTTTTTTTACCTCTTAACCTATTCCTTTTTTTGTAGTTTTATAAGTTTTGTGTCATGATTTTCATTCGGGATCCAAATTAATTCATCTGTTACCATATTATCTTTTATTTCATTTGCTTTTCTTCATTTTTTCATTACTGTTTTGCACCTTTTGTGGAAAGTAAATCTTATTAAAATGTTAGTGTTAAGTCATATTTTGAGGATACTTGTAGATTTTGAATAACGCTAATAGTTTCTGTATTATATATTTGAGATTTGAAGTGTTAAACAAAAAAAATATTCAAATATACTCTTCTTCTAAAGATAACTTCTTCTAAAAATAAGATTCTTCTAAAGATGTCTGACTGTTATAAAATGAGTAATTCACATTCTAGCTGTTTCCAGAAACGTTTTTTTACAATAAAATTTTGAATATGACTGATTTGCATCTTTTGTAATGATTTTAATTCAAAGTTTCAATCTTACGAAGTATTATATATTTTTTCGTATCATTTGAAGAATTTTTTTTAATGTAAAATAGAACATTACTTTCATGCACTATGATCAATAATTTCTATTATGGTAACTCTGTAAAGAACAGTAGCAATCGAAAGGCTTTTTATCCAAAAGGACAACGATTTGATGATTTACATTCGAGGGGACGGACCATTCATACAGTCAGTGCCATTATAGTGCAATTTTTCTATTGTTTACGGGCGGGGCTCATACAAGATTTATTGGGGTGCGTTTTGCATGGGCTGCTACGAACCAGGAATAGGCTGACAGGAGAAAGCGACGTCAACAGTTTGATAGATCTTTTTATATTTTTTATTTGGGCTGTCTTATTGTTGGCCGGAAAGCATCAAATTTCTGCTTCAGTGGTACTGGTTTTAAACGACTATTCGCCAACTTATTTTACGAAATAAATGTTGTTAAATATTAAATATAGAGTTTTATACATTAACAACTAAAATCTGAAGATCTCGAGTTACACTACTCTGATACTGAGCAAATTGTCTCAGCGAAGCAAGCCAATCGATACAAAAAAGTCAATTTGATCCTAGTTCTAAGTTGTTTTTTGAATTTCTGTAGCTAAAATAACTCAAGTTTGTTAAGGTATCAGTTTAGTAGAATTTAATTTAATTGTTTTAGTATTCTTCTATTTTATTTCTACAGTGTATAAAGAACTTTCCACATTTATTTTATTTCCTTTGATATGGGTCTTTAATTTAATGCTTTGTGGTCAAAGGAAAATTTTAAAGCAACTTAAAATCGCAAACATTTAAAGTAACCATGAAATTTATACATTTAAAATTATCAATTCGGGATTTATTTAAAAAAAAATATTTTCCTTAATTATTTAATTTGCATTAAAAGTTTTTTCTTTTATTAGATCAAAACGAATCCACAATCAACGTTCCTAATTTCAAAAACCAAGTTAATTATTTAATCCAGAATTTTTTTCTTGCACAGTTGGCAAATTATTTCCACGAGCGATATTGTTCGATTGTTGAAAATGTTTAATTTGACCAACCAGTATGCTTAAGAAAATGTGATTGTAAGATTAATTTAACGTTTTTCTTCTTATGGGAGCCCGTTGCTTGTTACATAATTTTATTATAGACTGATCGATACCCAGACTTCGTTTTCCAGTAAGTTTAACTTTTGAAATGGATAACTAGACATCGGAAACCTCTTGCTTTCAATTACAGAAAAATTCTTCTGAGATCAAAATCATAATATTAAAGAAATTCAAGACAAATGTAAAAAGAAAATAGAACTTTCCCTGGAATACCTATTTTTATTTTATTCAAATCCATGAAAAAATTACCATTCTATTGCTCCCTGACAAAGCAACGAGGAACAAAGGGTCAGCAATAAACAGCTAATTTATCATTGGAAGAACATGTGCTGGGCAGAGTCGCGTAGGTTTGCAGTGATTTTATTTTGTGTGTAGGTGTCTCATCGGAGAGGTGGGGGGAACCTCCTTTTATTTTAATTTCCTTCTGGGTAATCGGAAGGCTTATTTCCCGATCCCAAGTCTGGTTTATGTGGACACCATAGGAGAGAAACCAATTCAGGTTGCATAATTCGACATTTGGCGAAATATGAAATCTATAAAGTTTTAAGGGATTGTTGTTTTTTATGCTATAATAGGACGAAAAGCGGTGATTGCAGATTTGATTCATCGTCGTGGTATTTGAAGAATTCTAACAGATATTCTGGGCTGAAAAATTAGGGCTGAAGTATTTTCATGCTTTTGTGAACCATAAGTAACTAGGATGCAATCTTAGATCAATAATTTCAAATAAGTACCGAAAATTCTTTGAAGAATAAAAATAATAATAAAAACATCGAAAATATAAGTAATTCATATTAATAGCTAGGAATGAAATTTAAATTAAAGTTATGCGGAACAATCTTCTTCTAAAAACAACAATTTTGATTTTGCATAAAAGCTTACATAAAAAAGCACAAGCAATGCATAAGTTTTATCGTCAAATAAGCCGAATTCTGGGATAGGCATATCTGCAATCGGAAGGGCTATTAAAATCGTGTATTTATCGTCATTAGAGGATGTTAGGCCTATTATTGCCAGGCGTGGGATGTCGGAGGAGGCTCCAGTTTTAACGCCTGATCACGCAGACAACAATGAGGCTGTGGAAGTTGTCCGCCGTGTTTTGTTGTATCTACTTTACAACAAGGTGGGGGCTGTAGGGCAGTGGCCACTCTCCAGAGACGTTTGTGTGTCATTTTTACACGGGTTTGTATTGTTGCCGTGAATCATGGTTTCTACGCCTTCTGAAAATCCTGAAATAACCCATGGTGTTCAATTGAGTCTAAACATGGGAACAATCGAAATTAGAAACTACTCCTTTTCCTTCCTTAAAATGATATAAAATTTCTATAGAGATTTCCCAATAACGATGTGTGTAATGCGGATTTTATATTAAATGATAAATAAATATTAGTTTATTTCTTTTATCCAAGAGTTATGATACCGAAATTCCAAAACTATTAGACTTATTATTTTAGTCAATGAAATGTCATTGTTATTTTTCTGACATTTGGAAAATGTTTATTTATTAGTGGATTTTTTTAAACATCGAAGTGTTTGGGGAAATTTATAAATATTTGAAAAAATTCCTACAAATGCTGCGAAGAAAAGTGCTTTTGTTTGCAAGTACCCCAGATTGTGATAATTTTGGCTAATAACAGTTACCTCTGGTCCTTTCAATTACTAACTTTCTACACTTTTGTAATTTATCAATTAGAGTATAAGGTAAAAATGCCATTGTTTTTGAAAAACTAAGGAGTTAGTACAAGGCAGAGCTTGCGCCAAAGCAGCCATAAACTGATTTTCAAAAACATAGTGTGTGAAGTCCGAGATTTTTCGCTCGTCATCCTCAAACTCTAATTCCTCTAAATTCCTCCTTAAATTTTTTGGTCTAAAGGCGAAGCCATCACTACATTCGCGAATCCACTTCTCCGTCCAGCAGTGACTTCCGTAGCGATGTGCGAGTTCATTTTATTATGTAACTTTTGCAAATAAGAGTACGAGAGTGAAAAGCTCGTCGAATGGACTGTCCTTTCACAGGAGGCTATTGACCAGTGGGAGGGGTGCTGTCCAACGACCCACTGACTCAATCACCGAGTTTCCAGCGAACCATGACGTCACAGGCACCGACCGGCCTCTTGTGAATGACACGTGACCTCGTGGGAGGATGGGTTTATGTCCATCTTCTTTGCATCCTCATCCCTCGTCAACTTGAAATGACATAGTAGAATTGTCTATTTGCATATTGTCGACCTTTTGCTGCAGGATCCTCCTTTGGGATGGAGGAATAGCCTCTTCAACCCGCAATATCTTCATGCTGACCAATCCGTTCAAGGTCATCGAGGTTCATGTTAGGAAGAACCACCAACAATTATAAAGGATTGTTTGAATAGTGGACTAAGTCCACATTTCGAAAGAATTGAGTTGGTTACATTATCGTATTTATACACCTCAATCCTGACTTTTATAAGCATGGCTTACCTCTTGATTGCTTTTGGTGCCTACAAAGTGTGTTTTGAAAACTCACCACAGAGTTCTATGACGTTTAAAATCTTTCGGATCTCGAAACGAATAACAGTGGAGATGGACCACCATTAAAATAAGCCCTCATTTTGTTATCTGCTTGTTATTTTATTTGTCTGCTACATTGGAAGTGAGTCATGATTTCGCGTGGGCTGCATGGCGGGTTGGGAAATCACCTTATGCCTTCATCGGGGTCTGTCTGGGAGATTCTTGTCACACTAAATGCCAGCGCGTTTCAAAAGGTACACTCTATTGTGCGAAAGGTGCGCTTCACGTGTATTTTTTATGCTTAAAGGCGAGTCTTATATTGCGACTACGTCATCGGACGTAAATCACGCTGTTTCGAAAAGCCGGAACAGGTTGTCACTCATTTTTCCGACACGAAGTGAATGTTTGTTTTCGCCGCGCTCTCTCGGGAGGCAAAAACTCGAAACAATTAACCTCTAAAAGTGTCGGTGTATGTTTTGCCGGATTCGGTTTTTGTGGTTTGTAGTCTGCGGCAATTGAGTACTGCGTAGGGGGTGTTGCGTGTTTACACAGTTTAAGCGGTTAGTCTAAAATAGATACAGATGAGTTGCTTTTGACGTGAATGTTCTGGTTCTCCAGAACCTGCTTTATAGAGTAAATTCTGTTTGTATTAGCAGCCAAAAAGGTCTGAACATTCTAATATAAACAAATCCGAGCTGAATAACGTACATAGAAAAAAAAGTTAAAAGAAATATAATAAAGAAAATACAATAAGAAATAAAACATCATTTATACATCAAAATCAAGAAGTAGTTAAGGGCAGTATCAACTAGTACACTGTCTTACCTTAACCCTAGAATTTTTTTTTTCACATTTAAACCCCTAACCAGGATAAATAATAACTCCTACGTTTGCTTATAAAATCGTTATGAAAGCAGCAATTTGACTCATAAGTGCATGGATTTTTGTTTTTCATACAGAAGAGAATTTTGTGGGGCAAATTCAATTTTTTAAAAGTTTATTTTGTAAAATCGATGTAATAGTTTGTCGATAATGTCATTAAGCAGCTGTAAACACGTAGTTCAATGTTTAGCTGAAGTAAATATCTATTCCGGTTTGTACTTCTAGGGTTAAACACAAGTCCTTTTCAATCGTTTTTATATCATTGTGAATCCAAAGTTTTGGATACTCACTAGTACTATTGAAACATTTCTTCATGCGTTTTTTCCATCAAAATTTTAATAAAATTTATGATGTAACATATACCAACTTTAAAAAATACCCTACACCTACCAAACTTGTAGAATATTAATGCAAAAGCTCCAGAGGTTTTGCATGAACTTTTATTGTCTTCAATGACAGTTTCAGAAAATATGACATACGATGTGAAGACAATGTGTTGACGTATACGATTTTATTTTCAACTATTATATAACCCAACCACATACAATCCTGTCAAATATTTCATTTCTATACAAAACTACTTAATCCCATGATATATTTCCAATTATTTTTCTTTTTTACCTTTATCGGGGCCCACATTTTCCCTGTAATCTTTCTTTCCTTTAATACCAGTTTGGGCTCTCCAGTAACTCACCGCTGACGAAATGTGTGATATTGTAACAACATACGAGGTGTCGCATTTTTGCTAACTACTTGAACTTTCACCCACAGCAAGGGATAAGGGGAAGTAATGTGCATTTTTTTGTCGGCTTTTTTCTCCACCTCAGTGTCGGATAGCGGTAATTTCAAGCGTGACTTCCATCCTAATTGGATTTTACCTGTGAAGCACGTTCGCTGTTTGCCGATGAACAGTGACAGAATGCCACTTGATACGGTTCTTTGTAATATATATGGACTTGAAGAATTCGACTACTTGAGGCGTTGGCGTTCAATCGGGGTGAACCATATCAACTTGAAGTTAGTGAAAAAAAAATTGGCTGCGTATTCAGTTTGAATCGTATATCACATTTCTGTTTTATAATGAAATGTATACAGTTTTGCAAAATTTCCCGGTAAACTTTTTCACCTACTCTGTAAAACACCAGTAGAGGGGCTAAATTTTATTAGGTATTTCATATTAAGCTCTAGTACGAAGATTTTATCATAATTTAAATCTCTCAGTAGACACTATAAGAACCAGAAGATTGCAACTTCAATTCTTCAATTTTTCAACTAAACTGAAAATAATAATAACAGACGACATAAAAGATTGTTTATGTAATTCTAATATTTGAATTTGCCTGTAAATAGTTAGTTTTAACTTAATAGAAATGTACTTTTAGGCTACATTTCGTATTAGCTATTGCAATAAAAGTGGTCATTTACGAAGTCAAAATTCCTTTGACTCTAGGTATTAATTTATTTTACTTTAATTATAAATACGTTTGATAAGAAACCGATATTACTTTTTCATGCCATTTCCGCTGTGATATGTTGTTGCAAACTGAGAAGTAATTTTCTTCCGTTTCTTCTGCAGGTGGCTCGTTCATTCGCAGATCCGTCTCTCGTCGAAGGGACAGCTAGTCACCGTCTAAGTTGGTTGCCAAAGGTTACAAGAAAAGAATTAGAGGGCAAGTCTGTAAGTATTAACTACATACTTTTACTTCAGATATTTTTTAGTTATTAAGTATAGCATTTTTATTGACCATCCCTATATTGTTGTATAGTGTTTAGATAGTATATTTAAGTTATAAGAAGTAAGTTTTGTTCGCTCTTGGAATGATTTCTGTCTAGGACTACATCAATAGGCAATATAAGGTGAAAACTATGATTGCATCAATATATAGATCAATACGTAGCCACCTGCATCAATTGAATGCATAAGAACTGATCCGTGTGACATCTTAGTCGACTAATTTTTAGGTTTTGTTTAAGATTTCTTTAAGATTCAATTTTTCTTTTTTTTTAATGAAGAAATACTCATTAAACAATCATGACAAAACAGCCCTCTATTTCAACACTATGACGTAGTATCTCAGGATACTTCTCATGTGTTGTTATAACTTGGGTGGTATTGCCAAAGACCTACTTTGTTGTGCCTCGTGTCTGTTTTCAGGAAATTCCTTGAAGCGTGTGTGTAACTTGACGTCTTTTTTAAACGTTGCCACTTAGTGTAGTTTTCTAATCAAAATCTGCACTGACCAAATTAAAGTATTTGAGTAGCAGAAAAATATCAGTACAGCCTGAATCTGAAGTACAGCCGCATCCTTCTAGAAATCAACTCCTGTTTCTTTTTGTATTGAGATTGGTCGTCTCTTTTCCAACGACAGATTTATAATGAACGGTATTCTACTAGAAAAGACCTCTGAGGGGAGGGTCAGGATGAATCTCGCCAAATCATTAATTTTGTGATAAAGGTTACTACGCGTTTGGCAACTTATCGCTGCCGATCTAGTAAGGGTCCAAAACAACACCACCTAAAAATATATTTTAAAGTTAGATTTTGTTGTAGTTTGCTATATTTCTAACTCTGCAATGACAACAATTGAGTTTGTTTACATTTTCGCAAACGGTAAAGAGCAGATGCTCTTGATTTACTTTAAGGTAAAGGTACTTGAGGGGTTGGCGAGCGATAGCGAGAAGCGGGCGTTCCCCTTAGTTATATAAATTGTCTCTGGAAAAGTGACATGACTTTTGCATCGTTGTTGGTTATCTTTTGATTTTGCGAAATGTTCATTGAATCTAAAGTATTTGCTTCTTCTTCTTGCAGATCCATGCCCTGTGCAGGTACTGGTACCGCGTGCTCCAGTTCTACGGCGTGGCCCTGGAGCAGGTGATCCTCGACTTGACCCTGTACGACGACGGCACCCTCCTGCCCATGTGCCAGGAGGCCGAGAACTTCCTCACGCAGACCCTGTGCCAGGTGCACCTCGCCACATTCATGCTGCGTGTGCGGCTCTCGCCCGACGTCACCAGAGACGTCATGAAACAGGAGTACAGGGCTGGCACCCACTCAGAACGGACCCTGAGAAATTACATCATCTTCAGGGACTACGCTGTAGCATTAGAGGTCATGGTGGACAGCTTCGAAGGGGCTGCCTCAGTGCAGCAGCAAAGGACGTTGACGCCCTCCTTCACGTACTTTAACACACCCTCGCTCTATAAGGACTGAAGATGTCGTGTGGTGGTGATAGAGATGGCGGTTTTTATATATTATATAGAGATATACATGGCTGTGATGTTTTATTTATTATCTTTAATTTATTTTTTAATGTTTTGGAGGATGACTATTCTGTGAGCGCGAGTTTTTTTTTGTCGTCTGTACTGGATAATGCATTTTTTTTTTAAATTGTGGGAAGTGTTTGTGGTGTAGGACACTATTCGACGTGGTTAGTGATAATCGGGGCCTGGCAATTGTTTTATTGTAAATAATAGTGGAAATGAAAGATTCGATCGAAATACGAATGCTTGAAAGCCATTTTATAAATTTGACCATCCGTTATTATGGAAAAACCCAAAGGTATAGCAAAATCCTGTACTCTATCAAGTTAGTGAGTCCCTAGAAGAACAAAGTATGATCCTACAATAGTAAAACAAAACAGCCACCTTGTCCAAAAATCGCCTTTTATTGTCTTCAAGTAAGGAGGTAAAAGACTGTACGCCGTCTATGATCCCCTGAAGCCGGTGTTTACCTCTTTACTTGAAGTTTTTTTTGGATTTGATAAGGAAAGCTGTTTATTTTTTAAATAAGGTAACCATACCCCCTTTGGGATAAAATTAAATGATAAAGGCTAATATTCTGAAACGCAATTTGCGATAACCAAACACGTCGAGTATTGTCCTATGCTGCAGGTGAGCCCGTTTTATTATTGCCACTCATTTTAAAAGCACCAGTTCCCTTCTCTGTGCAGTTTCACTACCGTTGCGTTAAAAATATGCTTTAGAATATTAAATTTGTATGATTAAATGTTTATATGTTTTAAGTTGATATATTTGATTTTTCTTCACCCTGTTACAAAGTTTTAAGTCCGAAGTTTTAAGTTTTTGCTTTGTTTCGTTTACCTGGGCTGTTGTATTATGCAGCAGATCTTTAGTCATAACGGAACTAAAAGAACCTTGGTAAAATTCCATTGTAAATTGTATAGTATCATAGAGTGTCTTTTTTTTCCTGGTCAGCAAGATATTTCAAAATCAAACGTTTGTGGCAGCTGACTTCAAACAACCCTGTGCTATTTTCTAATCGTTATTACTTCTCCATGTCTTTTGCAACAACTCTCTTCAATATCTTCATGGAAACTGTTCTATTTGCCAATATTTACCTCGCCACAAATAGGCTAGCCATTATTATTATTATTTTGTTGATGTGCCAGAGATTGTATAAAGAGTTATTCCTAAAATCCTCACACTTGAGCGGCAATGTTCTTTCAAGTACGTGCTGTTCGTTCTGGGAACGACCCAAATCTCAAATTACTTGATTCCTACGATGTATTTAGCGTATGTGTTTATGTTGTTGTTGTAATTTATTTTATGTGTGTAATATTTTAAAGATTTGTTTGCGATGTATGAGGATAATCAAAACCAAAGACTTTTATGTAACGTGTGTTGCGTGCGAATCGAAACCGGAAATAATTTTATCCAACTAAATAACTATTGGGTTAGATCAATGTTTAATATGGTTTTTAAATGAAAAATATCCATTATTTATCATATGAAATTATTAGTTACTATTGATTTTTTTTGGTAAACTATTAAAATGACGTCATAGCTCTTATTTTTTTTTTCTAAAGGCTTAATAATACATGTTCATGTTTCGGTTTAAATTTTTTTTAGAAGATGTAGAATTTTAACATTTATTTTTATGAGATTTACCATTTTAAATGAAACTATTTTTAAAAGTTCAAATGCAAGTGTATTTGTACGTGGTAGTTTGAGAAGTCGTTTAAAATTGGAATAGTTGTACGAAATCTATTACAAAATATTTTCAAATTATATTTATTAAATTTTAGCATTATTGTGTTTTTAGAATAAAACTGGAATATTTTGATGCTAGATACTTTCTTACGAGACAATATAGATATTTTTAGCATTTTTAAAATATTCCTAAATAATGTATTTTGGTTATATTTAAAATATATAATACATTTTCCATCGATTACTTTTAGATGGCCAATTTCTAAGCTCTGTATTTGAAGAATTTTTGACTAAGGTACTAACCGGATAATCTTCAATACTATATTTACTTATACTCTTTCGAAAGTTTCGACGACAGGTACCTCAACTTCAATCAGTATTTTTCCAAGTATCTGAATATATATTTAGTATTTTTACACGATATCTTGCATCTACATAGCTTCTAAAAACATTAACATAGGGGAAAAGGCGGTAACTTTTATAAACAAATGATTAATGTTTTTCTGCTTAAAAATTAAATACTTGTTTGCAACTTCTTCTATAGCCCTACATGGTCTACGTTTGTATATTGTATATATTGTAAAATCTGTATATTCAACATTCTCGATGTATTTAGAACCCACCACGTTACGCAAAATAGGCGAAATTGTTTTATAATTAGTCACAGAGAGCGTGTTTGTTTGATCTGTAAATATTTATAAATATTATTTTTCCTCAAAAGCTGACAGCATCCTTAGTGGCATATACATATATTTTAAAACCTTTGGTACATTTTAATTTGAGAAGTAGCATATTTTCTTAAAAATAAATTCACTATAACATAGTATATTAAAATGCTATTTTGTAAAAAAAAATGCGTTAAAATGAATTTAGTAATTTTTAAAATCAAATTATACATACCAAAATTTGAAAGCATCCCGGAAAGTACTTTCATATATAAAAAAGGAATAAACCATACTTTTTATGCCTCAGACGTAAGTTTGTATTTTGTCAATGAATATAAGTTTAATACCATTATTTATTTGAATTTATCTTTTAAAATGTTGCTGTAATCTTTTGTGTAAAACCATGCGTTTAAAGTTCCTTTCGTACATTATGTATAGAGTTTTCTTTAATAATATGCTGTTAATACTTCATTTGTATGAAATGGCTCTTTAGAATTGTTAACTTTGTCGATTGTTTCCCCTGAAAAATCATGGAATGTTGAAGTTTACGAAAAATCTAAAATTTTATTGTATAAAATGAATAAGAAAATGGTTACTATATGCAATTAATTAAAAGTCCAGTAATTATAACAATTTTCATAAATATTTCAAAACTGGGTACATTCAAGTTATGAATTTTAAAGTTTTAAGATTTGTTGAGCATGTAATGCAGCCCAGTAAATATTTAAAATTATATATTTATTTTACTGGTGAAAAATATTTTTAGTTTCCAGTTTAGAAATTGTCTCGTATGCATTTGTTTTGTTCGAGTTGCTTACTATTTTTCTAAATTGCATTGAAATTTTCGAGTTTTTAAATTCTTTTGTTCGTTTTGGTGTTTTGTGTTTTAAAGATTGGCATTGTTCTTATTCTACAAGGTTTTATCTTTGCATTAGTTAATCATTTTTTTAAAAAAAATCTTTCATTAAAAAAGCACCACTCAATGTCATCGGAGTCGAGAACTTTAAGGGTAACAAATATTTGTTAGGTAACAGATCTCGATGCATTTTAAAACTTTTAAACTTATTCTTTAGGAAAATATGCCACGTGTACTCATGAAAATTTTCTCAAAAAGGCAGACTAACACTAAGTAGTAGTTAAAGTGATAAATAAGAAGAATAACTAGGATAGTAAGGAATTATTATTAAATGAAGTTTAAAGATAATTAAATAAAATTTAAAAATAATTAAATAAGGTTTAAAGATAATTAAATAAATAAAGTCTGACCGATGATAGCATGTTACTTAATAATCTTTTTATTGGTAAATAGTGTTGTTTTGCATTTTTGAGAAAAATATTTGTGAGTAGCTGTCACAAAATTCAGGAAAAAGTCTAAAAGTTTTTTTAATTGGAATTTTGAAGAGATCTGTTATTGTACAAGACCCTTAAAAAAACTCAATGTCATCTGAGAATTTTAAAGTATTTATTAAAATCATTCCCCATTTGATCAAAAGCTTTATCTTTTCAACAAAAAAATGTGATCTTGTTCCAGTTTCTCGATTGTATTATAGTATTATCATATGCATTCATTTTGTACATTGTTGGAGGCGCATCAGCCGAATTATTTTGTATCATTGCCACATTATTTCTGTTTCTTTTGTTCATTGTGTTTATTTTATTTCATTGAGTGAATGTGAGATGCGATTGAAAGTGTTTATTTCGTGGTTCCTAATTACTTAAATATAAACCGAGTGTTTGAATATGTTTCGAGATGTGGTGCTACGACTTGATGCTATTTTTGTGAATAAATCAGTTTTTTAGTAATGCAAATTTGTGTATGATTGTATTTTCTTTCATAAATAGTAAATGTTACGAACTTAAAACTGGGGTAATACCTATGATAAAAAAAAGTTCATTGTCGTTTAAAAACTTTAAATTTAGTTAGATAAGAGATAGTTTAGATAGTTTTATAATAGACAGTTTTTAATGAGTTAAATTTTTTTACACATTATAAGCACATATTATATGTTAAAAAAGAAGAAATTTTATCTAAATATAAAATTTCTTGCACATAAAGCAAATTTATATACTGCGACTATTTCTTTAACTGCCATAGTAGAGCGAGAGCCCAGGGCCCCCAGACTCAGAAGTTATTTTCGCACGAATAAAATGTTAAAATGTATAGGATTAGTTTCGGTTTTCATATTCTTTTAGTGTGTGAATACTAGGGGGTATGCATACTATAGAGTGGACCGGCGGCCAATTTACAGGTATCGGGTGCAAAAAGTAGGTAAATTATAAGCTAACTAGTCATTTTCTCAAGGCTGATTTTTGCGTATGTTTTAGAAAATATTGTTAAACGTTAATAATCAATCTGCTAGACGCTTTAAACGTCCCTGTAAAGTTCAGACTTTGTCCCACGCATCTGGTGGCGCAATATGGTGCTACGTATTTTCTAACTAAACAAAAATTTATTTAAATCGAAATGATAATCTTTCTTCTTCTTCATTGCTTATCGGCTCAGCTTTATTTCTGCCATCATAAAAGTAACGAACAATTACTGTGTCCCTCCAAAAAAATTAAAAAACGTAAAAAAAGATTGTCATTTCAATTTAAATGTTTGTTTAGTTAGAAAATACGTAGCGCCATATCGCCCCACCAGATGCGTGGGACAAAGTCTCAACATTACAGGGACATTTAAAGCGTCTGGTAAAAGTTTTGGCCGGTGGAAAGTGTCTGGCAGATTGATTACTAACTTTTAACAATATTTTCTAAAACATACGCAAAAATCAGCCTTGATAAAATGACTTAAGTTAACTTACAATTTACCTACTTTTTGCACCCGATACCTGTAAATTGGCCGTCGGTCTGGCGGGTATGCATACACTAAAAGTAAGTGAAAACCCAAACCTAATCCGAAACATTTCATTCGTGAGAAAATAACTTCGGCCCTAGGCTCTTGGACTATATGGTTAAGAGTATTTTGGCCAAACCATAAATGTCTACTTTTCTCGCCAATAACCCTCGTGTAGCTCAAGTTCGATAACATTTCTACCTAGTTCTAACTTCCTAAAAAAAACTAAACTCCTCTGAGCAACAGCCCATTAGTGGGCCTGCCGTTCTAACTTCCTACTCCCCTAAAATGAAAGTATTGCGATGGGGTCCAAGATCTGAACTAAACTTTTTGTGTTTCTACACGTTTTGGAGGGTTTTGATTCTGAAAAAAGGGCTTTTGAACCTTTGTCCGTCAGTCTGTCTGAAACTACTATGCAGCTACGTATTTCAAATTTGGCATCGAGTTCCTAGTATCGAATCGGGCGTCATAATAAGGTTTTCGAGAAAATCGCGCATGCGCAAAGGACAGCTGCCGTAGAGCTTTTTAGGCATAACAGTTATTGAAATTGTCCTTATAGCTATATAACTATCTATTTATTTTTGGAAATTCAAAGTTGTGTAGTCTTACATACCCCTAGTTTATTTTACAGTTATTTCTTCGTTGTTGTCAGAAAGATGTTCCAGAAGTATAGCATAAAATAACGCTTAAAACTATGTTTTGAAAATTATATAAAATTGTCCAAGTTTTTATTCCAAGGTTTCAATTTTATTACTTTATCATTGATTATTTTACACCAAATTGTTAGATTTTCTATGTTTTGTTTGTTTGAGAACTCTGCTGTATACTTTTATTTATAAAGTTTTAATAGTGATAGCAATCATAAAAAGTATTATATGACACAATAAAAATAAAATTTATTGAAAAAAACATATTATAAAGAATTGGTTAATGCACGGTGAAGATAATTTGTAATAAAATATTATTAAAGGCTTAACAGTTTAATGAAAATTCAATTTAACATTGAATTAAGAATATAAATAATAATGGACATGTTTCAGGTCTTGGGATGGCAACAGAAATGTTGAATGAAAATAAGTTCTTTCTAGAGTCTTGATTGGGGAATCAATGTCACGTGGGAACAGATCACCAATAGCACCACCGATCGAAGGAAAAACAAGAATGAAAGCTGGAATGAAATATGTCAACTGAAACAAGTCAATTAAAATTAACAATTAAAACATACAAAAATGCTTGATGTTAAGATTAATACTTTTACAATACCAGATAAGTGCAAATTTATTTCAATTTTTTCCCACACTTATTTTTTAAGTTTGTTTACTTATGAAATGCACAATAAATAAGCAAACCTCATGATATACAATGCGATGAAATATTACTACTACAGATATAGTACTAATTGCGGAACTTAGTCTTCTTATGAAGTAAATCATTTTCTATGCAAATGATGAAATGCTGTTAGTTTTCTTTAGACTTTTAAGATGCGGTAATTTTTATATAAGATATATTAGATAGTCGAATGATTTTAATGTAAATTATTTGAGACAGGAAATTTATTTCTCTGCAATTAGTTATGAAGAGTTATGCAAGTACCGAAGAACTTTGAGATATGAGTTAAGAAATACAGTAATAATTATACTAATTCTGAATGAGTGAACGTATTTAGATTTTTCTAATTAAATCATCATTGAAATTTATATATTAGTAATTTATGAATCTAGATAGTAAAAAATATTTTCCAGATTCATAACAATTAGATTTTATTAAAAAAATAATTTCAATATTCTATTGCTTACACTATAATCCAATTTTAAAAGTTAAAAATCCAATTTTAAGAGTTAAAAATAATTTTAATCAATATTTATTTTAGCGTATTTTCAATGTATATTTAAAATGTTATAATATTTTTTTATTATTAAATTTTATTGAAAAAAAGTTACCCGTCTGACAACGTGAAACCTATCTAACAAATAATAGTCCCCATCTACAATGGAATCACCTTAATACTTGGTTGGTTGGTTGGTAGACATATATATTCAGGTTTGTGTGCTTGGTCAGCGACCCGCTTATAAACCTTCGTCAAGTAAGACAGACACAACAGACAACACACACACATAAGTGGATCCATCTAATTTTTAGAGACAGAGGCCAACTAGAGGATCCCCAGAATTGGCTTGTCACCCCCAGAGGTATTGATTTGGTATGGGAACTTAGAGGACTTTCGGACCCAACAGATTTAACGAGCACGTACTCCGCATATACTCGGTAGGTCTTCAGTGGTACCGGGACTCGATCGCAGGACCTTCCGATCCCGAGACCGAGACGCTGACCACTAGGCTCACTACGGCCCCCCTTAATACTTATATCAAAACCTTTTAATGTAATGTAATCGTTTCCACCTGCCTATTTCTAGCCTCCTTTAGTAGCTTTAACACAGCCAGTTACGCCTCGTAATTTAGAATCCAGGTCAAGTGACGAGGCCGACACCGGGCGACGGGCACCCAACGGAACTTCGAGCGACATCGTACGCTAACGCCGTCGGTACTTTCGACTCCACAGATTTAACGAGCACGTATATCGCAGCGTACTCGGGCACCCCGGTGATTTTTAGAGGATTTTTTTCCACCAGCACGAATGCGTTTATAGTATGGCTAGGATAAGGACAGAACCAAGAACCTTCTCGGTGATAGGCTCGTCGCTTACACCTCTCGGCAACCGGGGGACCTCAAAACCTTTTTTAAAAGTTAGGTTGTACGTTTCTGGCTGTCTATTTATAGCCTCCATAGATATGAAGCACAGCCAATTACGACTCGTAATTTGAACCCTGGTCAAATGACGATGTCGACACCTGAGCGGGCACCCAAAGCAAACCACTGGCTCCATCGTGCGCTTGTTAGGGACTTTTACCTCTACAGATTTAACTAGCACGTCAAAAAAAAATCTCAGCCCGTCATTAAACTGTCAGTGTACTCAGAACAAATACAGACAAACACACAACACAAATATCCCTGCACATGCTGGGATTCGAACCAAGGATTTTCTGACTGCCTGACCAGCTCCCTGACCATTCAGCTGTCTAGTCTTCAAACTATTTTTGTGAGACACCTTTATCTATACTTAAGCTGGATATATGAAGACATGCGATTCGGAACATGAACCATAATCTGGGATCTGATTGGCTGTTCTTATTTCGGAAACCTAAAAATACATGAAAAAGTTTATATCATAGTCGATATGAGGGTTCGCATTTCGGATCATGCAAACGAAAAGATTAAAAAAATGTATTATTAATTTAATATTTAATTAATCATTAGTGCGAAGAAGAAATACGATCATAATACAGTCAATAATTTATCTTTTAAAAATAAGTAAAAAAGAAAAAAAAATGGAGGTCATTTATTCAAATATTTATTGAGAAAAATTTGAGTCTCAAGTATAATTTTTTTCGCTGAATAGAAATAGAACTATCCAAAAATTCATCCTGGTTTAAAAATCCCAAAAATACTATCAACGTCAAAATAAAATTTCAAAAAGCTACTAGCCATAGAATCTGATATAAAAGCGCAATTTTAGTTCTGTTTTATTCTACACAACTCCTCAAGCGGGCCCCCAAGATGGCGGGAGAAAGAAATCAGCTTTTTAGTCCCCGAATTCAACGAACACGTGTACTCGGAGTTATTGTGATGGATTTTGGCTGCATTTCCATTAATGGGAAGTACTGTAGGCAACAAGAATCTACTGCAATCGCATAGTTAATTCTGCACACACCTTCGGTCTCCAAGAGGTTTCGTGAATTAAATATAACTTCTTTTCACATCTTTCTAATTTATCTGTGAGTTACCTATAATTTACAAACGTAACGTGTGTTTCACTATCGGCACATGTTGCATTACTATTCTTGTACAGCTGACCTATAAAAATAGTGACGCACATGGCTTACAAATTTAATTAGATTTGTTTTCCCCAATTTCAAGCGATTGTAATCTTATATGACTAAGTTTGAACCGCGGCAGGATATTGGAGCCGTCACTTTTTCAGCCATGGATACTCAAGAAAACTTCTATCGCCATTAAAAGCGGAAAAGTGAAGTAAATGACCAAATTTGATTTTTGAGGTAAAATGACTAAAGTCCATAAATTTTCAAGAGATAAATTAATGTAACTACGCCTTTAATAACTCCGTGAGGTGGCTGACTAGTTGAGGTTTTGGTCTTTTGGCTTCAGGGTGGTTTGGTTAAATCTGTCGGTTCGAGTCCTGTTTCTGGCATGGATGATTTTATAGCTGTTCGGAATGGGCTTCAAGTCAGTCTTGGTCTAACTTGCTCATTTGTAGCAATAAACAAGTAGGTTTGTAACATAATCTGTCACTTAACCCGCTTCCACACATTTGTGTTTAACAGGAATAAACGCTCCAAACACAACATTAATTCTATATTAAACATTTACACGCTAAATTTGGCTAGTTTCATTTATTTTATTTCGAAAATTCAGTAATTATTACTTATCGTTTGCAAAAATTAATTCATATTTCAAAGAATAAATATGTAATATTCCTCGCTTTTAAATAGAATGAAAACATTTCATATCAACATACAAAGAATCCGTAGTGAAATATATTTGACGTCATTTCAAACTGATCGATTTCACAAAAATAAATTTATTTAAATTTATTGTCTAAAAGAATTAAAGTTTCTCGAGCGATTGTTGCGAATGGCAAAGGTGATTTAATTCTAATAAAAACCATAAAAATAGGGCCTTTAGCTATTTGTAATTCAAAGTTTTAAACGCCAAAATTGACTATTTTCATTAATCTTCTTTCTCAGATTTAATAATTAGACTTTATCGTTTGCTAAATTTGTTTGAAGTTAGAAGAATAATGATGTAATCTTTTTTAATAAATATCTTTGTGTCGCCTTAATTTCCCATTTACATTTCTTTCGAAAATTCACTTATTTATAGTTCGTTAAATTAATTTACAGTTCAAAAAATATATAATTTGTACAATTGATGCTTTAAAAATAAAAGCGAAACTTTGCATATTTTTTTTATGCCAAGTTAGAATTCTCTATGCACATCTTTCTTCATACATATATAATGAACCATCAAAAGAACTCTATTGTGTTATTACAACAATCCAAACTGAATTATATCACATAAATAAATATTTTTATTTTTATTTCAAATAAAGTTTATTTCAAATAAAGTTTTTCAAATAAAGTTTTGCAACAGTGAAATATTGAATAAAAATAGAATTTTCATGTTATTTCAATTTAGATTAAATTTTTAGTTATTTAAATTTTAAATAAACTTCTAATTTAAATTTTTTAATGAAATTTGGAATGTAGCCTAATCTGATTGTTTGCTTCAAAATGACGTATCCCACTTGTCTGTAGGACTTGTGGTTATTTCTGTGAAAGTAGGTGACGGACAGACAGACAGACGGACGGACAGACAGACGGACTGAACGATTATAAAACCTTCCACTTTTTACGTTATAAACGTAGTGTGGAAGCTAAAAACCATATGCAATCCTAATCGACCGACTTTATTACAATAAGCGGTTCCTAAAAACTTCCACACGAGTCTAGTTGGTAAAGTTATGGCCTTAAGACCAAGATATTTTAAGATGTCTTAGAATTAAATGTAATTTTCTACGTTGACATCTTTCAAACAAATTATGAAGTAAAAAAATCAGACTTAGATATTTTGTATAGAGGATACTGATACATTTTAAATTTATATATTATCCATTATCCTGAAGCCAGGTTCGGTGGCACAACATTATGATGTTGAGGCATCAACCTCCAAGAAAACATCAACAACGACATTTGACAGCGGTTAACAATTTCTGGGTGCTTATTGGCTGTTTTAGAGCTCTGTAAAGAAAATAGAAACGAAAGACATAGCGTAAACTGCAAAATATCTGTAATAGAACCACTTCAGAAAAATTCAAACGATTATCCTGAAAATCTCATTTCTGCCTACATGTCACTTTTCCGGGTACTGTGCTATATAATTATTATTTTACAAGACAATCGCGCACACGCCGAGTACTGATGTTACGGACTGGTAATATACGTGGGGAAAATAGATCCGTCTATTTTCTCGATGCTTTAAATAAGCTAATAAAAATCGGATAACGAGCCAGATACTGTTGCATGAAATGTACACCTTCCAGACCTACACGTGGCTACTGCAAGAGTGTTTATTAGCCACAATGGATAAAATGTGATTTAGACACTATTTAAGTTTCAGTTAACAATATCTTGTCTAAAAAAAGATTTGCTATCTTGGAGTGGTATTTGTTTAGTAAGGTAAGAATTCAGGACATCTATTTCTAGCATTAAAAAGAGAATTAAACTCAGCAATAGATTGTTTCGTAACTTTGAACTCCATTAAGTCGTGCGTCATTACTTTCCAAAAATACAGTGAGTTTAACCTTCTGAGAGATACAAACGTGTAAACCTGACACGTGACGGTCCAGCAACACGCATACAAAGTTATGCATTTTATAACTTTACTTAATTTAAAAATTTGAAGTATGAAAAAATCATTTGTAATCATTTGCTACAGAAATATAATTAAATAAAGGAAGTTTAATTAAAATTAATAATTCAAATTTTAATCTCATGTAGTGAAAACAAGTTAACACTTTAGCCAATTTGCTTATCCCTCAGAGAGTGTTAAACAAAACACTTATTCCGCGGTCAATGATGTAAAAGATTGAACGAAAACATATACAGATGGAATAAACGCTTCAATTATGGATACGTCTCAAGTGATATTATGGATACACAAAAATCACCACATATTTTTCTTATTAAAAACAGTAATTCGCTTTAAAATGTCTTATTGATAAAAAATATTCCTTGAAAAGTTTATTTGTTCTAAAGCTTCAAATAACTAGTTTGAATTCAACGGCTTAACAATGTGGTTGTGACTTCGATCCAAAGTTTCCATTTAATCACAAGCACGTTTCTACCATTAATTTATTTGTAATTTAATTTCACCGAATCGTGCCTCGTCAGGTAGACATTATATTAGTCGAAAGGTAATTAAATAACTGAAAATTGTGCAAATTTTCCGAAAGTTCGTTTAATATCGAGTTTAAATAATTACAGAGACACTCACTCATCATACACTCATACACATACATATATATTTCGGCTTGTGTGCTTGATCAGAGACCCACTTATAAAACTTACAGATACTAGTTTGCTCGTTTTATAACATTTTGATGATAATTCATTTGTGTATGACGTCTCTTCTTAAAAGAATCGCCCTTGTGTAGCTCTGGGGCAAGGTTAGCGCAACCAAAAACCAAATTATATATTTCCTAAAAAAATTATCCATATTAGAGAACTCCAATGTTCAATTCAGTTTTAACAAAGAAAAATTATTTCTCTTGGAAATAATCGGAAAACTTTTTTAAGTCTTATTTACTTACGTTTTGAATTTTATAATACCTTTTTACAACTACAATCCTCAAAATGAATTTGTTGAAAAGTTAGTAACAAGTAAATATAAACCCGTCATTATGTTTTATTTGATGTAATTTAAAAAATTTTGTAAAAAGTCCCCACCTTAAAATGAAGTAGAGTATTGATTAAATTCTATAAATACCAATGAAAATAAATAAAAATGAAAATAAAAAAGAGAAATAAATAATAAAAATGAGTAATGAAAATAAATAATGATGAAAGAGAATAAAATAAAAATGAATAAAAATTACAATAAATAATAAAGAAAAGGAATAATAATGAAAGCGAATAATGATGAAAATAAATAATAAGGAAAATGAACAATTAGGAAAATAAATAGTAATGAATATCGACAATGATATTCTTATTTTATTCAACTAATATATCTTTTATCCACAGAGCATCAATAGTATTTTCGAGTCAGCTTCCACCAGTGTTACAAGTTCCTCCACCAGTTCCATTTAAAAAAAAAGTTCACTGGCTTCTAACCACTAACAGAATTTAAAGACAATCCCAATCGTGTTGAAGAGAAACGTATCATCACAGGCATAAAGCGATCTTTGAACCCAGTGGCGTTCAGTGTCGGATGAGGTAGAACCAGTGGCGTTGCAGCCAGTGCCCTTTGTAAGAGGCCAGGAGCCGACATAAAAAAATTGTGCCGTCCCTTCCGACTAGACGCCCTTCCTACTGGTGTTCCAACACGCTGCGTTTGACACCCGGCTTCGTCGAGGATCGTCAGGAAATGGCTGTTTTAAATCCCTAGTAAAAGGCTAGAAATAGGCGATCAGAAGATTTTAAAAACAAAAATTTGTGTTTCTATTTTTGGTTTGTACCGTCCAATGGGGTAACTTTGGCTGAAACATAAAACCATTGTAATAACACTCTTTTTAAGTGAAACTTCTAAGAGCGACCATCCTCCCGTTCCCTAATAAATCGGTCGTAAATGGAGGTTGGTCGCTCCTAGAGTACAAAAAGGGAATTAGCTAAAAAGTTAAAATATTTTACAACGCATTATTAACCATTAAAAAATTACAAAAATCTATTTATCATTACATTTTTTTTATTAATTCGCAAATATATACACAAAATTATGCTAACTTACTTTTGAACAAATTTTAGTATGTAAAACATACTACACTAACTTATTTTAACAAACTAGTATTTACTAATTAAACCTTTTTAAAGTAAGAAGTAAGAAGAAATTTCTGACTGTTTCATTTTTTTCGATTTTTCGCAAACCACCTCTTTTTCTAATTTATTTTTTTTAAATCGGATTTTTCTATGTCCATTTATATTGTCATCTTTAGTGCTATTGTGTAAATTGACGTAATAAAGATAATTTTTCATAAAATGGGATTTGAAACTGGTCTTTTGGGGAATGAGATCTGGTCTCTCCCAGAGTGACTTTTAACATTGAACAAATGGGGGAAAAAAATCGGTGACTTGAAAAATTGGTCGTAAGTCAAGGTGGTCGTTTAATGGAGGTGGTCGGTCGTAGAGTTTTCGCTGTATTTTGTTTTACTTATAGGTCAAGGCAGAATTACCATTAACTGAACCCCCCTCCCAACCCCCCCCCCACGTTTTTAAGGAGTGTATTTAATGAGTAGTTATTAGTTTGAAAAGATTGGGTCAAAGTTACCCCATTCGACGGTATTGGAATGGTATTTGAGAATTATATTTGCAGTTTGATGGTCCTAGAATTTATTGTGATAAAACATTTTTTCTTTAAAAAAAACAACAATAAATTCATTAGCAACCGGATACTTTTGAATAAGATTCTGTATAATAATCTGCAGTTGCTGTGACGCTAATGAATAGACATTTCTCAATATTCAATTCTTAATTGTTTTTCAACTGTGTAGGTTTCGACATATTTCAAAAGAATGTGGAATGTCGGTTTACACACTCTGAGAAATTTATTTTTAAGAGTTCACGAGGATTTCCTCATTTTTGATGAAAAGTTTTTTATGTGAAATGCTCCAAGTGAATGTGTTAACAAATCAGCTTAGTATATATTTTTAAACACAAATTAAGAATTCCAGAAAGGGAATAATATTTTATTAACGTTATTCAATAAATAATTAATTTGAATTTAGTATTATTTTGCATACTTAATGGAGACATGATTAAAAACGTTTTCAGTTTTTTTCAAAAATCATTTTCTTACTGCCTTGGTCATCTGCTCGTTCGGATAAGTTTCGAACTTCGAAACCATCTGATACACCAAGGAACACCTTACCGTCTGAAATACATAAAAATGTTAAACTTGAAAACTTAGTGAAATGAAGAAAAAAAAAACTAATAGTGAGAAAGAAATTATTATGCATTTTTGTTATCGTTTCGTTCATAAAGTATTTTCCTATAAGTTTAATGTCTCTTCAATAAACGAATTGTGTTCTCAATAAAACCCTGCAGTTTATAGCTACAATAATTCTATAAACAAAATAAAATAAATTTGCATTGAAAGAACCCCCGAAACTTTGAAAAATGGTCCGGGTTTTAAGGCCTGGAAATAATTATAAGGTCACAAATTTTTTTAACAAAAAAAAGTATACAGCTGAGTTCAACAGAAAACTTTAATGTGACTCTTTCTTAGAAATAAAACTTAAAAAGATAAACTTAGGTTATAAACCTAAGTAAAATATAATCAAACCACAAATGACAATTCAAAAATCTGATGGCACTTCGACTTGGAAATAAATATAAGGTCGAGGAGTTTTGAATGAAAATATATAGTCAATTTCCCACAAATTCACCTTTTCTTTCAATGACTTTTTATCAGTCGATTAGTCATCGTTGCAGAAAGTTGATGTAAATTATCATTTTTGATATTGTCCCATGCATTCCTGATTGCCTTTATGATTTAACATTTCCTTCGATACTTCCGCATATTCTTATAAACAGATTACGCAAGTATTCCCCACAAATCTCCATTTTGTTTAAGTCCGGACTGAAGGATGGCCAATCAGGCTGGCGGACCTCATTTGCTTCAAACCAATCTTTTGTTGAACGAGCAGAATGGATGCTGGCATTATCCTGCTGAAAAGGGGAACCTCCTGATGTAACTAATGGGGCGTTGGGAAGCAAAGTATCTCCCAGTATATGCAATGTATTCATTTTAATATTAATTACCACAATTGGTAATGTGTCATTAGCAGCTAACGCTTCCTAGATCATGACTGATCCACTTCCATGTTGCCGCTTGGAAAAGTAGATTTTTTTTTATAAATATCATGGCAGTACATTTTAAAGCCGCCATGTATATAAAATTAAAAAAAAAATTCTCACCCGAAACAACTATATATTTCCATTTATCTCCAGGTGAAACATACTTTTGAGCATATTCTAAACGAGCTAATTTACTCTTCTTTGTTAAGGCTGGTCGAGAGCGTAATTTTACGAACTGTGCCCTCGGGTTGGAACTTAAAACATCGCGTACTGTTCAGCTGGTACATGCTAGGCAAAAATCACGAACTATTTCGGAAAGACATTTTTTTTAATCGACATTTTGGAAATACATTTTTTCCCATCGGAAAACGGTCACTTTTTGACGCCTCGTAAGTGCACTTGGTTTTCCTGTGCGCTTGCATTTACCATACTTTGAAGGATCTTTTAAGAAATTGACTACCTTTTAAGACCTTCTGATAGACCTGGAAATGCTGCACCACTCATTTCACACGCTTTCATTCCAATGATTTACTCGCGTCCTACGTAGGACAATTGTTTCTGCCTCGGTATCGTTGTCAATAGCACAGATGAAGATTAAAGTCACCCTAAATGCGTTGTTAGTTTGCCTTTTATATTTCCTGATTTCTCGGACTGCAGAAAATTTGCATATCCAACAAAAAAAATTCGCCGACCTTATACATTTTCCCATCAATAGAAACGATTAATAGTTAATACGGTAATTAGTTATATTAATTTAACTTAGATTTTATCAAAAATGTTTTATAATAACAAATCGTTAGCGTACTTTGTATTTTAATTGATTTTAGAATCCGACAAATTTGCATAAATCCTAGTTTCACTGGTTATTTCTTCGCCTTATAATTTTATCCAGGGCCTTATAAGTTGTTTGGACCAAACGTTTTTGTAAACGAAGTTTATTCAGAAATTCTGATATCGTTCTTTTTCTCTGTGAAGTTTTCGGTTTTTCATTGCACTTTGATTGTGGCGGTAACTCTTTTCGCCATCACAAAGTGTTGTTAGCCGATCAAATTTTTACGGTCATCTGGCGTATTTTTTCAAGACAAAAGAGGCATTTATTTTCACAAAGGCCTTTTGCAAGACACATAAGCACCAACAAAACTCTTTTTTTGCTTTTATGACCCACCACTTAAATGCTCAATGTAAGATGCGAACACTCTCAGGAATAGATTCTCAAATTTCACGATTTTTTTGTTGTTGACGAAACCGTTTAACATTGAGCAAACGTTTAAAAACAAACGAGCAAACGTTGTCAAATTAAGAAATTTAATTTTTTCACTTGTTTAATCATGTACTATTCTTGTATTAACCTAGCAGTTGTATAATCATCTTTTACCAAATATTTTTGGTAGAATTCGCTTCCTTTGTTTAACCCTCTGAGGGATAAGCCAATTGGCTAAAGTCTAAACTTGTTTTCACTGCATAAGATTTAAATATTTTTTTACTGAAAATTTAATTTCTTTAAAAAAATTATATTTCTGTAGTATATGGTGTGTAATGGCTCCTCCATGTTTAAATTTAAAAAATGATAAAATCATTAAATTTATAATTTTTAAAAAATTATGTGTGTTGCTGGAAAACCTGATAGCCAGGTGAGGGGTTCATAATGTCTGTATCCCTCTGAAGGTAACCTCCAAATAATGGAGCATCATATTTTACCTTTCTCGTCTTTAAAAATTCAATTACAAATTCCTGAAATGCAAAATAGTCGTAAAAAAATAACAAGTTTTACTACAAACACAATTAACTTACGTGGTTCCAATCGAAGTAACAGGTTAACTAAATAAAGCTATCAGTCTGCATCACTTGTTACAGAATTTATTCCTCCTTTTCGGCCTGAAAACCAAACCAAAAAAAAAGAAAAAGAAAAGAAACTCCAACTTTAAACCTGCGAAATTACAGAAAAAATACAGAAGCATAAAAGACTAAACAAAGTCGACAAGAAAAAACCCCATCAAGTGTTGTATTGTTTTTAAAAGCCTTTTTTGTAAGAGAAACATTTTTTTTATCTTGTATCCGCCGTAAGTTGAAGGTCAAATACGTGAAATATCGTTTTCTTTTCAAAAGTATCAAAAAAGGGAACGATTCCGTAGTTTGTCGCATCGGGATGTCAACTTTTCTTTCCCGCTCGGGGTGCATTGACCACGGGTCCCGAAAATCTTCTGTTTCGACTTTAAATTGGGAAGTACTCGATCTGGAGAACAGTTACTTAAGAAATGTAAAAATCTTTGTTAAGGACTTTGTACCCTCTTGTATTTTCAAGACGTTTCCTTATAATTTCCTCGTAAGAATGGTTTAAGAGGGAGTGCCATTCCCATAGAGCTAATGCATTAGTTTTGAAATCACAACTTTTGCAAAACAATTGTTTTGCCATGTTATCCCATTTTCACCAGGTATAGGAATCATCATAACATCGATTTAAAACAAAATTGAAAAGAAAATAACATTCGGTTATTTAATTATTAATTGATATAGTTTTAAAATAGTGTTGCCATCTGCTGAATATATTTTGGGGTATTTTAAAATTTCAACAAATATATAATTAAATAACTAGATAACATTTTCGTTTCAAATTCTTTCATTTCGATGTTATGTTGATTCCCATACCTGGGGAAAAAGGGCTAACATGACAAAGTAATACTTCTGCGGAAGTTGTGATTCCAAAACTAATGCATTAGCTTTATGGGACTGACAATCCCTCTTAAGGCGCTCACCATGAAGCTGGGACGGACTCGTTAAATATGATGTGTCCAAAGTTCTGCGGGTGTCTGGTATACTCGTCGCCAACCAAATTAGAACACGTTAGGGATGGCAGTTTTTCAGAAAAACCGGTTTTTCAAATCCCGGTTCCATCCCTAAAGTGTAACAAATAAGGGTGGCGGGAACTATAGTTCCGTTGTATGCCAGCCCAAATGTAAAGACATCGTCAAATCGACCTAGGTAAAAATGAAGCCGCGTTACATGGCTTTGGTGAAAACTCTGTACTAAGGCTACAAATAGACAGTTTAAAAAGGGAAGAAGAGTTTTAAAATTCGGAAGGGCTCAAACTCAAATTCTAACAAGTTCTAAGGGGATAGAGAGCCAGGTTGGTTGAGGCGTCCACCCGGTCCCAGGTTCGAGTCCGGAAATTGTCAAAATTGCTCCCGTCAATAAACGGCCTGTGCACCTGTTAAGCCCTCGTAATTTTGTAACTCTTGTCCCTTGACCAGGGAAAAATTACGAGGCATGTGAACTAAATAAAAACAAATACGGCAAATATCTGGTTGAAGAGTTGTACTGAGTCTGGAAGCAATAAACCAGAGCCTCAACTAGACTAACAAACATCTTGTGACAAGGAGTAAAAAGAACAACATATATATCTTTCCCATCCCTCTCCGGAATTACCTTCGAGACCAATGCTCGCTAAAACGTAATCTCCACATTGAACACGTGTATGTCCGCCATTGAAGGACCGAAGATGCGACACTTATTTTCTTGACGGGAGCCCTAAACGCACCGACATTCTTATTGTTACACTTTATTTATATATTTTGACTTTACGGTGATGTGGGAGATTCTTGAACCTGCGGAAAGGTGGTCTTTGGAGATTTTTGAACCGTCTTGGGGATGGTTAGTTGAACTTTTGAGAAATGATAGAGTAAAGACTTTTTTTGTATGTTTTTTTTATGTAAAGATGAACAAAAATAAGGAAACTGGTTTAAATTTGTATAATTATTACTTTAATAATATAACCAGCCTAGTAGCACATAAAATATAGTATCATGTGATATTGTCTTGATCTGTTTTTGGAGTTATTCTGATATTCTATTGACATAGAGAGGTATTGTATCAAATAGTAGGCAATAATCAAAATTATATTCTTACCTTTAAGAAATTCCAAATTTTCAAATAAAGTTAAACTAGTCCTGCTTAATTAGCTAATTACCATGACTTAAACAAATAAATATCTAATTTGCTTACATATATTATTTCTGATAACTGCAACATGTGTGAAAACTAAATACGATATATCTACACTTGTTAAGGCAATACATGTTTACCAGATGTTATTTTGTGTATACTTTTTTGCCGCCACTTACTAAAACTTAATTCTGTGCTGATTTCAATGGAAAACTCCACCATAATATAAACAATGCAGTTTAATGATTATTTTCTAATAGTTTTCACCTTTTTTTTTATTTTCCCTCGGTTTGTAAGAGATTATTAAGCTTAACTTTGTGTTATTGTTTTCTTTGAATCCTTCTAAATTGGATTATTTAAAAATAATTTCGAAATTAATTGTAGAAGAAATAAGTGTGTTAATAAATTGTGCTACAACAAAATGTTTTTTTATGAAGCAATATTCAAATATAGATATGCGTGTAGCAAAGCTTTTAACAAATTGAGGATTCTTTCGAAGAATAGATCAGAGATTTTCATTCATTAAATAACTTTGAACGAACAAATGGTAATTAATATTAAAAACCTATTTGTATTCTTTAACAATAAATAAAAATGAACTACCTTCACACACTAACCGACAAATATTAGATAGAGTATAAAATCTCCATGAACTACCATGCTACTACTACATAGACATAGGACACACACTTTTGATGCTGCCATCTAGCGTGAAAAGTTGAAAATAACTCTTGATGCGAGAATATTTTTAATAGGCTTTTTTGAAGTATCTGGTTACTTTAGTGGGATGTTCAGTCCCTTTGACATTATGCCTCAATTTTGATATCCCAACTTTTGTGAACGCATTGCTTTGCTATGTTAGCTTTTTTTCCAACTATTATGAAAATCGTTTTAACAGCAAAATAAAAAGAAATGTGAGTTAAATACGTCATCTGGTTTTATTTTGATGTTATACTGATTCTTTTACTAGGTGAAAATGAAAATGCTTACGCAGCAAAGCAATAATGTCGTTGAAGTTGTGAGTTCAACATTTATAGAAAAGTTTTGGTTGATATTAAAAATATTTCAAGTTGTATTATTTATTACTGTTTCAATTTCTGTAAATCGTAGTCCACTTAAATATTACTTTTAAAGACCTACAAACTTGTGATTGTGACAAGTTTGTTTAATTGTTTTTGTCACATTTGTACTACCATGGGAATGAAAACAGCATTCAAACTAAAATTTATTGACATGTATCTCATGTATCGGGTTTCATGCAGTTTACTTTTAGCCAAAACCTTTTATTAGCCACCGTATAAAAAAATACAGGAAACGATAAATATATTATACTCCTTACTGACTAATAAATGTGGCCAAAACGGTATATAAATATATTATTTGTTAAAATAAAGCTTAAATTTGAGCTAAAGCTTAATATTCATTACAGTCGAAATGATTTGGCTTAAAAACAGTCGAAATGATTTGGCTTAAAAATTTACTGTGGCTACCGCTCCCATCGCCCATTAATGTAACAATGGTGACATATTAATTTCTTCTAAAAAATAAATTTATAGCAACCAATTAATAATTTTCTCTTGTTGTAACACGGTTATTTCAAGCAAAACATTTTCCTCTTGTAGTCAATTTAATAGCAACAATGCTTACTTAAAAGTAACAGAAATAATTCATTTTAAAATTCATCTGTTTGTAACAATGAATCCAAACAATGCTAGACTAATTTTTTTTCTCTGTTAAACATATTTTAGCTTCAGATTTCAACGCTTGTTTCGTATACGAGTTGCTCCTTTAAAATGTGAAGTTTGGAAAAAGATTTTCTAAATAAAATTGTCGGCTAAATTTACGTCTCAATAGGACCTTATTGGTCCATGCATGGCGACGAGTATTAAAAGTTTCCGGCAATGGTAGGTCTATTAAAATTTCCGGCACTTGTGTATTAACCGTCGACTGTTATCGCCAAACAAGATATATAAGTATAATTTGTATTAAATAAAAGAATTAGAAAATAATAATAATAAAAATAAAATAATAATATAATTTTTTTAAAAACTGTAATAGTTAATATAAATTGTAAAATAATATAATGTAAGTAAAATGTATGTTTTTTCATGGAAAAAGTAGTGACAAACCAAAAAACTAGCTCTAAAGGATTTGGTGATAGTTAACAGGTCTACAGGAAAATACACAAGAATCCAATTTCTTAATTTTTCTTTAAAAAATATTAAAAGTCGTCACTATAACTTCAAATGCCTTCTAATACGAATTACTTGACCACACAATACTCTAAATGTTATGTAAAATATTGTAATTGTTCTTTTTATAGATAAATTTTCATATTTCTTCTTTTTAAATGCAAAAGTAACTAAAAAACTTTTTATATACTATTTAAAATGTACCACAAACGTGTTACGCAAATGTTACACTCTTACAAAAATATTTTTAAATCTTTAAATATGTACATTGATCGTAAAAAAAGTATTATATTGTTAGGCAAAGCATGCAGAGTATGTATACTCTTCGAATTTAAAAGGCAATACTGAATCTGTAACTACTTTTTGAATTTTCCTGTTATAAATAGTCCGTCTCAAAAGTTTAGACAAAAAATATTTTGAGTCATAAAATTTCACTGAAAGGGTTTAGTTGTAAAAAGTTGTGGTAGTAAGGACCAGGCAGATATAAATAATTAAAAATATCATGAATCACATAGACAATAAATAAAATGAATATAACGAATATAATAAATATAACAAAAATAACAAATAATGAATTTTATTGATTAATTTAATGGTGAAAAGTACCCAGAAAATCTTTCTCAAAAATATAGAGAAAAACAATTTAATTCACGTTTAATGTTTATCCTAATTTTCATTTTTATTGTTTGAATTTTCTTTATTTTGTTGTTTATTATTTTCCTTACGATTCATGGTATTATTTTATTATTTATACTTGCCGGATCCTTACTATCACAACTTATTTTTCAACTAAACCTTTTCAGGGAAATTTTGTGACTCAAAATGTTTTTTGTCTAAACTGTTTGAGGCGGACTATATACCAATTGTCGGATTTTGGGAAGAGAAAATATTTAACTTTTTCTTGCCGCCTGAAATCCTGTTAGAGTTATGTTGAATTATCGTCACACAAGACCTACATGAGAGCTATTGGCGATGAGCGTCATAATTTAGAACCACAGTCAAGCGACGATCCGATACTTGAGTAGACACCCAATGCAACTTTTTTAAGGACGTCACCGTAGGCAGCGTCGGAATAATGAAGCACATTTAACATGCACTCCCTCTACAGGGGGTATTATTGATCGGACTTTTAGGGGAGGCTCTTTCCTTCCCCTAGCAGCCGGTATCGGTTCTGGCCGAAGGTAGTGCCCGGGGGAGGATCTTTGCTTCCGTAGCAGCTGATATCGGTTGGGAGAAGGTAGTGCATGGGGGAGGCTGTTTGCTTCCCCCGAGCAGCCGGTATCGGTTCTGGCCGGAGGTAGTGCCCGTGGGAGGCTCTTTGCTTCCCATAGCAGCCGGTATCGGTTCTGGCCGGAGGTAGTGCCCGTGGGAGGCTCTTTGCTTCCCCTAGCAGCCGGTATCGGTTCTGGCCGGAGGTAGTGCCTAGGGGAGGCTCTTGTTCCCCACAGCCGGTATCGGTCTCTGGCCGGGGATGCCGGAGCCTTTGTCCACACCGAGTGGTAGGGAGCTCTCGACGTATCGTCTGGGGGGTATGCCCTGGGAAGGCTCTTTGCTTCCCCTAGCAGCCGGTATCGGTTCTGGCGGAGGTAGTGCCGGGGAGGCTCTTTGCTTCCCCTAGCAGCCGGTATCGGTTCTGGCCGGAGGTAGTGCCTGGGGAGGCTCTTTGCTTCCCCTAGCAGCCGGTATCGGTTCTGGCCGGAGGTAGTGCCTAGGAGCTTTGTACAGGGTATCGTTCTAGTATGCAGGCTCTTTGCTTCCCCGAGCAGCCGGTATCGGTTCTGGCCGGAGGTAGGGCCCGGGGGATGCTCTTTGCTTCCCCTAGCAGCCGATATAGGTTGTAGTCGGAGTAGTGTATGGTGGAGGCTCTTTGATTCCCCCAAGCAGCCGGTATCGGTTCTGGCCGGAGGTAGTGCCAAGGGGAGGCTCTTTGCTTCCCCCGAGCAGCCGGTATCGGTTCTGGCCAGAGGTAGTGCCCGGGGAGGCCCTTTGCTTCCCTAGCAGCCGGTATCGGTTCTGGCCGGAGGTAGTGCATGGGGAGGCTCTTGCTTCCAGCACCGGCTTCTGCGGGTAGCTAGGCCAGAGCGTATCGGTTCTGGCGGATGGTAGGCCGAGGGGAGGCTCTTTGCTTCTCTAGCAGCCGGTATCGGTTCTGGCCGGAGGTAGTGCCCGGGGGATGCTCTTTGCTTCCCCTAGCAGCCGATATCGGTTGTAGTCGGAGTAGTGCATGGGGGAGGCTGTTTGCTTCCCCATAGCAGCCGGTATCGGTTCTGGCCGGAGGTAGTGCCCGGGGGAGGCTCTTTGCTTCCCATAACAGCCGGTATCGGTTCTGGCCGGAGGTAGTGCCCGGGGGATGCTCTTTGCTTACCCTAGCAGCCGGTATCGGTTGTAGTAGGAATAGTGCATGAGGGAGGCTGTTTGCTTCTGGTCGGAGGTAGGGCCCGTGGGTGGCTCTTTGCTTCCCCTAGCAGCCGGTATCGGTTCTGGCCGGAGGAAGTGCCTGGGGAAGGCTCTTTGCTTCCCCCGAGCCGCCGGTATCGGTTCTGGCCGGAGGTAGTGCCCGTAGGAGGCTCTTTGCTTCCCCTAGCAGCCAGTATTGGTTCTGCCGGTGTTAGTGTCTGGGGGAGGCTGTTTGCTTCCCCCGAGCAGACGGTATTGGTTCTAGCCGGACGTAGTGCCTGCCGGAGGTAGTGCGCTGGGGAGGCTCTTTGCTTCCCCCGAGCAGACGGTATCGGTGCTGGCCGGAGTATGCAAGTGTAACTCAAATGTATAGTTTCACAAAAATTTCATCAATATTTTTTTTTCAAGATCTTTCTCGTCAAATTGTACTATTTCTGAGTAATAACTCAATTGCACAATATTTGACTAAAATTATTATGGCTTTTAAATGAATGGTGTTCGCTATAAATTTTTTATGGTGTAAGTTTTGAACTTTTCTCTAGTATATATGCACTGAAATACATACCCTCTTGTTTCACTGTTGGCACAAGAACGTTTGAACGGGCAAAAAAATCATTAAAATAAATTTTTCGTAAGAGTTTGAATGACCTCTGACCGCAGTGCCAAAAGTCCACCATAAGTTTTGAATGTTCTAGCAGGTATTCTAGAACTAGCAGAACACGAGATAACTGTCACAAAAATGGTCCACTCTTGGCACAAAATGTATTGCCATATGTATGTTGGTTCATTTTTCCGCAAATGACGGACGATATACAATTAAGAACCACCAAAACTTTTTCTCAAAAATATAGGTTTGCTTGTCTAATGGTTTTGCATAAAGAATCTTTTGAATTATTTTTTAAAACAAAATTAAAAATATCATTTCTCCTAGCCTTCTTCAATACCGGCTATATTAGCAAATGTTTTTTTTGCATTGTTATCGTTTTTGAATTTCAGAGAACAACTATATAATAGGAATTAATTTTAACATTTTATAAGGTATGTGGATAAAACTATGTCATATTAATTACACGTACTATTATGTTTTATTCATATTATTAAGTTTTTACAACTTTTTTGTTAAAATTATTACAATTCAGAGTGTTTTAATTTACTTGGTTAGCTACATTTTGAAATGAAAAAACAGACTTTATGTAAGTATTTTTATCTTGATTTTGTTTTTGTATTTTATTGTTATATTGATAAATAAACGAAGCACTGGTATCTATATATTAAAATGAAGTATTCTGGTTGTTAAAAATAAAGGCAAGATCTAATAAAAATATTTTACAATATCTAATAAAAACATTTTATAAGATCTAATAAAAATATTTTCATATGTACTGTCCATGTGATTAAAACAAAGCTTTTACACATCGAAATAGCATTTATTAAATAAACATACTATAACTGTTACATTATAAATATAACTTACATTGCAATTTTAAAATATGTACATTCTAAACTAAATACAGAGTAATAAATAATGTCAGAACGATCAGACACACACATAAAGTGCAAAATACATACATTCAGTAATAAATTATGAAATTAACAATGATATGAAAAGTAAGCCTTTTAATACTTTGATTGAAATAAATGTAAATTCTATTTAAGGAACGTAATTATTTTAAACTATAATGTTTTTAAGTTACAGTTAAAAGTTCTTTATTTTAAGGGAGAAAAGAATATTACGATATTTTTGCATTTTTAATATGCAAAGTGTTTAACTGTAAGTATGAATATAATAAGTAAATATATACTTTCAAAAATTAAAATGGTAATCAGTATAAAAATATTTTAAAAAAATCGAAAAATACATTTAGGAACTTTTACCACGCTAAAACATTGATCATACAGTATACAAACATATATTTTTAAATGTCGAAACAAAGTTTTTGATGATTTTGTCGAATCATTAATCAATTTTGTTAAATAATAATCAAGGAATTGTTGAAAAACAGAGCAAAATCAAAACTTTATATTTCTTCTAAAAATGCGTCAGATATGGCATGGATGCATTCATGTAACTAAATAAACCGTATAAAAAATTATTTATAGACAACTTGAATTTCAACTTTGCAAATTTAAAAATTAAATAAAGTGTTGAAACAACTTGACAATAGTAAAAATAATAATAGTGAGTGATTGAGCAACACTCAATTGTCAAATTATTCCTTTATGAAATTTTAAACCCTATTTATAAAAATATTTTAACTGTTATTTCAAAAAACATTATTTTTTATTCTTTTTGAGATTTTAAATGATTTTCAGTTTTAAAACAAACTTTGGCACACGTTTCTTCCATAAGTTCTATTTGAAAATCTAGCACAAGAAATTTTTCTTTGATTTTTGTTTATTTTAGGAAAGAAAGACAGAAAGACAATTTTAATAAAAGTATTATTCAAACAATGCAAATCAAATAGCCCTTTCCTTAATTTAAAAAAAAATCTTTTTTTGCTGTTATATAAATATTTGAATTTAGTAATTTTGGCATCTGATTTGCAGTCAAAATTAAGTATAGAGGCCATTACGTCTCCTTTGAAAATGCACACCATTTCGTGTTTTTTTATGAATTGTTTGGAGAGAGTATAGCTATAGGGTACATCAAGAATCTAGTTGTAAAACTTCACCAAAGACAACATTCAAACTTCTACAAACATTCTCCTAAGTATAACTAAAATGGTCCGATCACTGCGACTACGTTCAATTGAATTTATACATGTTAAAAGTCGCCAATGAACGGACTGGACCCCTGTGAGATTTGCAAGTAAGCCCTTCCTATATAAGAAGCTTATAATCTATATACAATGATGGATATAACCCTGTCGTTCTTTAGAAATTTTTTCTATTTTTTGGATAAGGCAAATATGCAAAAACTTTTTTTCTTTCGCTTAAAATAAGACTTAATCAGTATGAAGCAGCCGAATATGCTGCAAATACACTTGTGTAGTAGAAAAGAATCAGGAATCTTGAAACTAAATGTGGACACAGGACACAGCCTTAGGATGGTTCAAATGAAGCTCTGTCATCATGAAACATTTTAATTTTAAACACATGTCCTTCAAGAAATATATATACAAGTGAAACTTTCCTCCTCGGTGAAAATTAGAAAAAATGAGTCTGAAGCACCCAAAAAAAGTTGATTGTCTAAGAATGACAAAGTCGTCCTACGACGGATCATGTTCAATAAGCACTTTGTCCCTCAGATACGATGTCATCTCCGACAGCAGCGTTACCGTCGAATAGACGGTGGTGCAGTCCCTCCACTGTCTCCTGGCACAGACGGGCAGGTCCATCAACGGCTCGTTGAGCAACTGCGTCGTGAGGTCGTTGAAGATATCGTCCTGAAGCACATCTTCTTCGTGCAAGGTGAGCATGCTGAACCTGAGTATGCACATGAGCTCCAGCATGTTGCTGGATAGGGAGTTAGCAGCCCTGTGAAGGCTGTCGTTGTAGCAGCTCTGGCCGGAGTACCTGGACAGCTGCTCCGAGATGAAGTAGACGTGGGCGGTGTGGTTGAGTAAGGATGCGTAGAACTCGCGGAGGACGTCTAAGGGCTTGTCATTCTAGAAAGCGAGAAAAACGGATTAGGAAGGAAAATTCTTTACACTGCAAGTACCAAAATAGTGGGTTAAGAGCTGCCATCACTCTGTGATGTGAATTTGCGTATAATGTAGAATTTATTGTGCTGTAAATCTCGGGCACACCCGTGATTTAACTGATTTATTTCGCTAGCACAAATCTGATTTAGAGGATGACTGGTTGTGGGTGGGATACAAACCCTCACTCTCCAGTTATGGTCCAATCGCAAGCAAGGCCTTTAACCGCTAGGCCAGGGAAGGTCTGGTCGTGACGTATATTTGGATAAACACAGTTAATGTTGTAGTTCTGAAGATTAGAAATCCATCTACCGCAGTAAAAATCTTTGCTTTGCTAGCAGTGATTGGATGGCATTTATCTTCACGTGACTCTACATCATGAAAACATCACAATTTGCTGTTAACTATCATTTACAACTCTGTGAGATTCTAAATAACCGCAAAAGGTGATGCAATTTTACGGAAATATTTTAAACAGTGTGCATCCGTTTCCCTTTCTTCAACTTATCTCCATAAATTTGCAAAGTTCCCTCTATCACGACGTAATGCGCAACATTGAATATTTTCCCACTGAAATAACTACTCAGCAAACATAGTTTCGTGTTCCAATCCACCCTTTGATTATTGTTATTATTCTATTTTATTCAATAAAAAAATCACATTTAAAAAAAAATCGAATATCATTTGTAAAGAGAAAAATATGTTACGTTAATATAACCCTCTTAGCACACATTATCGTATGATATCATCCAATCACCACGATATCATTCTGAAATTGAAATGACTAGTTGATATCGAGAGCTATAGTATCATATCCTGTATTCCTTAATCAGGATTATTATATAAAAGTACATATGTGCGTAATAACGATTTAACGTAAAAAATATTTCTTAAAATTGTCATTGTTACAGAACACTTACCAGCACGTCATCTGCAAATGGGATTCTTGCAACAAGTGGTTGTGGAAGTATTGAGCAATCTTTGAGCGTATACTGTAAGAAATATAAAATTATTTAAATAACATGATGTAGGGTTTACCCGACAGAACGCGTATGATAGTGTTTTGCACCCCAAGGTTTATTTTAAAATTAATGTCCTTATACTCTCGAAATTTTTCAAAGGGTGTCATACCTATAACTTTCATAAGAATGTCGCTCGATGGGATGAATTTATGTCTTTAAATTTGTCAGCGCAAACGTATCCCTAAAAATTAATCAATATTGAAATACGTCATCAATAGCTCAGCGCGTGCTCCCGGGTTAATCACTTCAAATTTATACTTGTTTTTATTTTGATCGATTAAAAAGCTAAATACATTTTCAAATATGGAAACTAAACACTCTGTCTGTCCCCTTAGATGGCTTTCAAGCTGAATTTGCTGCATTGTACACTCTTCTTTAAGTTTATTAATAAAAGATAAAAACCTTTAGTTAAATCACTAACTGTACAAAAGGAGAACCCATAAAAGAATTTCCCACCATATTCCTAAGTTACGACGCTCGTCTATAATAACTCTCGTGTAGCTCTAGTGCGACAATAATTCAACTTTACTCTTATCATACCATGATTCTTCCTTTCGTTTAGTGAAAGTATAGAAGCGAGTACGGAAAACTTCCAGTGGACTTGACCCTTATTTAATGTTGTGATTCAAATTCAAAAAATATATTTCTTCTTAAAGCTAAAGGCCATTGTCTCCTTCGCTGTGACGTCACTCACCAGACGTACGAGTTTTATTTACTCTGACACTTTCCCCAGCTAGTTTTGTCACGTCACTTTCGGGTTACAAGAAAAGCAGAATTTTCATTTCAAACTGTTGAATGAAATTCTTCCTACGTCAATGCCGAAAACAATGTCATCGTAGTAAGTTTACTTTCATAATGGGTAATGAGACTCGGAATCTTGAGGTTCAGGGTCCAAGTGGAGCAAGTCCTTTAAATATTTGAAACATGTATAGCATTTGTTTAATTTTTCAAAAAAAGTTCCGAAGTTTCAATGTTATAACTTTTTTTTGTTGTTAAAAGGAATTAATGTTGTTCGATATAGAGAAAAAATAGCAATAAGGAATGATATTGTTCATATTTTTTGAAAAGATAAATCATGTTCCTTTTAATTTTTTTACGAAGGATTAACATTGTTTGATTAGAATAAAATAGTTTCAAAGAAAATATTCTTTTTTTCTTAAATTCTTTCGTAAACTTTTTGAGGTTTCTTAAATTTTCTGCATAATTAGGATATTCAGAGTAAAAATGCAATAAAAAGTAAAACAATGTAAAATTAACAAGAACGTCACATTTATTTAATATTTTATATTTAATATAAACAGAGTGGTAAAACTGTTGTTACCTTTTGTTTGTATTTTGTTTTTAGCAATAAACTTATGCTGTTTTCTTACTAAACAACGTTCATATGCATTTCACATTGTAATAAAGATGTTTAGAGCTAGAGCTCGTCGCCAATAGCTCAATTGTAAGTCCAGAGTGGCGTAAATTAAACCAAACAAATAATTTCGATTAAAAACAAAAACCTAACCCTTTGAAGACTAAGGACTCGATCCGCTTTCCCTCTGAATTCGAAGTGTTTGCTTTCCCTGTTGGGAAACCCCTTTTCCTTCGTTCTTCCAGAATGAAACAGTTGAACGATAATAATCGCTTGATTTCTTGTTGTGGTTGACTCAATGTTAGTGTTATAATGGGATAATGTGATTCAGCGATTATTTTCGGCGAGCCAGCGGAAATAACGAATTTTATAAAGGTATCCTGTAAATTATGGGTTTGTGGGTTTTTATTATTTCATTGTTTTTATGTTTACTGGGAACTAAGTTGTGTCTTGGTGATATTTGAATGATTACTGAATATATACTGTTTATATAAAGCCCAATTTTTTTTAATTATTATTTCCGATTAACGCTTTTATCGTTCTCTATGTATGGATGTCTTATTTTCACATAGATTTTATAAAAGAGAAACTTGAATACGCTTCTAAATGTATTGATTATCCACAAATTTTAGTTTATAAATCTACTTAGTAACTATTAAATTTCAGTTTTAAATAGGATCCACATCAGCCACCTAGTATTGAAAGACAGATCAATTTGTTTTAGATAAAATATTCTTAAATTGTTGTTTGTCTTAAAAGTTTCTGTTAAGTCCTATTCTTTGATTTTGCATTCAAAAATTTTACTTTTCCCTAAAAGTAGCTACATTTTAATTAAAAAAAAATAACTACGACTAGTGATACAAAAAGTTTTCTGATATTTTTTTAATACTGTATTGTTTAATTTCCTGTTTCATGTCGATATTTTTCTTAAGCAATTAACGTAAAAACCACAAAATATTCTTAAACTAAAACTTTTCCAGGTTTTTACGTTTGTTGCCCATTCGTCATGAAAGTCATTTCATCAAATCGCTTTCTCCCGCACGAGAAAAGGTGTGTCGAAATCCAGGTCAGAACAGTCTTGAAGATCGACTGGTGAAAGAGTTACAAATACTCTACGGGGTATCGGGAAAACCGAAATCCGAACTATATATTTAGAAATAGTGTCGGTAAAGTTCGTGGTGTTACAATCAAACAATGCAAAAAAGGTTTTAATTGAAGTTGCATTTGAAATATATAAAAATAAAATGTCTGCTCTTGATGATTTGGAATTTGATGGTAGTTCTCATGGAGTAATTGATTTTTTAAAGCTAAAATCAATAATGGCATGGAAGCATGGAGTAATGTGGACAGTACAAGATATGATTAACAATGATACAAGATTGCACCGGAATTCCGGAACTTAATAGCTGCCACCACTATTTAAAGCGTCAATTTATCCCGTCTGCGGTGTATCAAAATTATGGTTTTTACCAATATTGGTTAATCGACTGTTGTAATTGGTATTCAAAGAATTGGTAAATCCATGCTCCAAATAGTGGTGGCAGCTAGAAAGTTCCAGGATTCCAGTGCAAACTTGCACCAAAATTTTTAACAGTGTACAATTCGATATTGAGGGACTCAGATAAAATACATGAATTATAGATTCTTATTATTCATGAATTATAGATTCTTATTATTCATAAATTATAGATTCTTATTATTTATGATTTATATATTCTAATTATTCACGTATCATAGATTCTTATTATTCATGAATTTTTGATTCTTATTATTCATAAATTATAGATTCTTATTATTTATAAATTATAGATTCTTATTATTTACAAATTATAGATTCTTATTATTCACGAATTATAGATTACTTATCAATTCATTGTTATATATGAGAACTCACATTCCTGAGTATGGTGGCTGCCGTGTTGTTGAGCAAACTAACTCGTCCTTTGAGTTCCCTGAGAAGACTGCATCTCATCTCCCTCCGCTCCTGATCGCTGGTATTCCGAAGAGCAGTTGCGGCTCCAGACGAGGACAGACGACACGGGTTCTCCAGCTGCTTCGAGAACTGAAGCTCGCGCACCTGAAGAACAGCAAAAATCAGCATTTTCCCACCAGCGACGACTTTGTGAATACCATTAATGTCTTCAGTTCCGTTTAAAAACGAAAAGCTTCAATTTTAAAATTCATTATTTGTGTAACTTAATTCGTCTTCTCCAATGCATCATTTTTTATTTTTACTCCAAAAAGTATATTTTGATCTTTAATGGTCATGTATTACAGAAAAAAAAATTAAAAGAATATCTTTTGCCCTGGAACTTAATCATATAAATTTTAAAAACTTTGTCGGAAAAAATATTAAAATAAATCTCTTTGCTCTGGAACTTAAACTTATTTATATAAATTTTTAAAACACTGGCATCGCCATAGACTTAGCAGTGAGGACGATGCGCTAAGTTTGGGGAAATCGTATTTTTTAATTGTTTGCTATAAATCCTTTTTTCTTTAAATAGTTAACCTTTTTACTCTAAAACATCAATATAGCTTCCAATAGATGTAAAATTGATGGAAGTTAACATCAACAATATTTTAAAATAAGCCGAACATCAACAATATTATAAAGTCATTAAGTGAAGTAAATTGTATATTGCCTAATGGCAACAGTATGCACGAGAGTTAACCAACCCTTTCGTAATACAATTTTTTTTTTTAGTTTTCTGCTACTATTTTCGGTATTCGATTGAACCATTTTTCAGCTTTTGGAAACCAAAACCTGAGAAATAGTTCAACTGAATACCGAAGATATGGTGAACATTTTACCACACAGCCGTTGCATCTACTTGGAACAATTATCTTGGTGAAACCAAGTACGAAATTGTTAACAATGTAGACAAACTCTTTGGAAAATTGGGAGTCAGTAATAGAAATTAAAGCAAAAATATTCGAGGTACATATAGGCTAGAGTAATGGAAATTCTGCTGACCTGCAGCATTCCCACTTCTTCCGCGGGCAGTGGGTTAGCAGTCGACGAAGCTATTACCATCAGGAGAAGGGAAAGGACTTGGGGCCAAGGCGCGTCTGAAACACAAGCATTGAAGTTAGGCAAAAGGAATGGGATGTCCAGGCTAAATTATTGAAGAGAAAATTATATAGCATGCATATATTTTAGTTCTAGATATAGATGTTATTAATTAGATATCTATGTCAAGTAGGGAGTATAGAAGTATGGATTTATACTTTGGACTGGTGTCTTTTTTTGGAAATCTAGGCTTCAAATCAAGTTTCGAAGAAAAAAAAGCATATTTAGGGGAGACCGGGGGCTAGTTTTCCCATGGGGTAAGTTTTCCACAAGGCATTATACAAGAAATGAGCCGTTAGGAGACGCCAAATGGCTACTTGGTTTATGAAGCAACCCGCATATGTCACCCGCAAGAATTTTTGCTCAGTTGGTGTAGTAATATTGTCTTTAGAGCTGTTTCTGTGATTTTTTCACCGTTGAGTGAATTGTCATGCTTACATTCAAACTTAAACCAAAAGTACTTTTATTAAACTTACAGTTTTTTCATTACGTATACTAAAAAGTGTCTCCTCTCTCTACGTAACTATACATTTGCTTTCAAAATAATTTATAATTCTACTCGCCAAGGTACTATTAAATTTAAAATATGACGACGGGCATGTCTTCCAAAATTTCACGGGGCAAGATTTTCAACAATGCCTTGTAGAAAAGCGTGCTCCTACATTTGTAAATTAAGCTTAATATTTCAAAAACCAAATTATTTTTATAGTATGAACACGTATTGAAAAAAAGTTGTGTTCTTAATTCCAAATTGTCTGCATAGTAATGAAAAAGGAAGATGAATGAACTCGTACTATTCTGAAACAATATATGTCAACTCTAAAAACTATCAGGAATGGATGTAGTAGCCGAAAAGCATCCAGAAACTAAAATATATTCTCCATATATTGTGAATAATTACACCGTAGTAGTAATAGGTCATGTTGCACCCAAAGTTTTGAGTTAATTGACTTTTTAAAAAAGGGGGGAAGCAATCTGACCAAACTTTAGTCAATAAATTATTTGTAATTTTTAAGAATACTTAGAGAACCTCTAGAAAAGAGCACCAAAGTTTAGTTACACAAAAGAGGAAGTTTTATGTAAGTTTAAAGGGATCCAGATGATAATATCCTTTAATGAAATTGGTTAAAATAGTTTGGTATAATAAACTAGATTTTTTTTTAAAAATATATTCTGGGTATACTCTTTTAAGCTATTTTAGTTTACAATAAATCTACGTAAAAATATAAAATGTTTTTTAAATGTGTTAAATATTTTTTAAAATTAGTTGAAAAACTAGCCCCATCACGTTTTGGCAGTCTGAGAAAATTTACCCTGCATACGGGGCACTTTTTACAGTTCAACATGTTTGCATTTAAATACTTGCTGCCAAAAAGTACCTTTACTTTTTGGAAAAGTAGTAATGCTAATTTATAGATAAAAATCTGAGGAAGACAAGGACATCTTGTTTACTTTAAAATAAATAAAAGTAAAAAATATACACTCAAAAAGAAGAAAACATGGAAAACTAGCCCCGGTCTCCCCTATGCACAGATTTAAATCGTAGGTAAAACTAATTTATTTTTAAATCCTAATTCTTTGTCTTAAAAGTTCAATGTTTTTTCTTTTACTCAAAACATTAAGTATGCATATTTTGAGAACATGTTCATTCAATGTATAGACTATAAAATATAATTTAAAACTCTAAAACAAATGTTAGTATAGAATTAAACTTTTAATAATTATAACATTACTACCATATATTTTAATTAAAAAAAGAGAATTGATACATGTTATATAAAATTTAGAAAATGAGTAGTGCACTTTCCCTACGTAATCCTAAAATAACTACCTCAATGTTAACACTAAAGCATTTTAACCATTAATGTTAAAATTACCTTATTAATTCCACCTTAAATGGATTTTAGAGCTTTAAGGGTAAAAAAGAACATGTAAATGTAAAAGAAATTGGGCCTATGACAAGTTATCTTTGCAACAGCAAAAGAGGAATTAAAAATATCGTAAACCGATGAATCAACTACAAAAAGTAATTCTTATTCATGAAATATATTATGAATGAATTTTTGATTATCATCTTATTGTCAGCAGTTATTTCCGCTTGTAAAATATTGCCTAATAATGTTGATATACAAGTTTCTTATTCATATTATAAGATTTATTACGTAATATTTCTTTGGCTATTCATTTATGTATCTGACTTCAAAGTTTTTCCCGTTGAGAAAATTATTTTGCACCGGGTTTCTTGGTCAGTCTCGCAATTTTTCTAAAATTAATATTTTATTCTTTGGTTACCGATTACTAATTAATATTCATATTGTAATTAAAGAGCTTAGTGGAAGTACGTGCTAAGTGATATTTTTGGAAAAATGGAGATTTGGTGCGTCAATGAACATAAAACTAACTTCGTTAACGATTACAACTTTCCACTTTTTCATATACTTTAAGTGTGGTTCATTTTTTTGGTTTGCAAGTTCCGTTTTCAGCAGATCTGAGAGCAAACTAAAAACTTTAAAGCAAATTTTCTTGTTTTCACCTTTTTGTCACTTAGCACGTTCGACCACTACGCTTTTCAATTAATATTAAGCGATTTAATTGTTTTTGTCTTATTGCAAGAATTGTAAATCCATTTGTTTAATTTATTAGATACATTTTGAGTTTGAAACTATGCACCGAGTACACTTATAATATGAGTATTGATCGGTATAGGTTGTGATAGTTTATAAATATGTTTTTTTGCCAAAACTTCGGCTCAATGTTTCGAGATAAATCATGCTTAGTACAAAAAATTAATAAAATAATTTCATCAATCCGATTGATGAATTTTCAGTAGTTTTTTAAAAACATTTTTATGCAAACAGTTATTATTCAGTATAATTCAGTGTGTGTGTTAGAAGATATTGATTCGGATTACGGTTAAAAATTGTTGCACTAGAGCTACATGAGGCTATTGTGTGACTACCATTAAGACTTTCATTATCATATAAAAAAGCTTACCTTTAAGGGTTTTTTAAAATTCGTTTTTCATGTAATTTAGTTTGCCTACATAAATTATCTAGAACTATAGACTTCATTTGTCTTATGTTTTCGCTAGATAAACTTGAAAGAAAGATCACTTTCGCGAGGAAATTTTTTTCTTGACAACCGTCGTTAATAGGTAAATATTGTAAAAGCACGTGTATCGTAAGAAGCTTAATTACATACAATGTGTCTTGTTTTCGATAAGTTTTTTTCAAAACCGCAAGATATACTTCGAATAGTGACCACCAAACCTTCTTAAATGCTAACATGGCCTTGAAAATGACCATTTCTTGACGATTGGTCGTCACTAATACTAGAACACAATTTAACAATGGCCCACATGGATATATCGGGTATTTCCAATACAGCTTGAAACCGTGGAAATTCCCTCGGTATCCATGTGTAATGCTTCGTACCTACGTCAATGGAAAAAAGGATATTTTAAGTTTTTTTTCATAACAGATTTTTAGAAAGGTTGTTACATATTTAAACCTTTCTTTATTGATTTATTAAGCAATGTGGATGTTTTTTTAAACAAAATATTAAAAATATAAAAATAAAATAACAAAAAAATATGAAAAGAGCCATAAATTGTTTTAAAGGAATTGCTTTTGTTTTGGTGGATTAAGCCTTTTGCAGACTTAGCATGTTCTCTAGAACTGAGAGCCATTTTGTTTTTGTGGCACCATCTTGTGGTTATCACTTCTACTTTTGACGCTTAAATTACAATGAATCTGAGCTCTCTGTGGATGTTAAAGTATGCCGAGATAACCCAAGCCAAATGGGTACTCAAGGGATCTTTTATATAACATGCGTGCCGACGATTTTCCTACCTTGACAACCTGCCGACTCAGCTGGTATCGAACCCGCCATCTTGGGCATATGATGCGGCTGCGTAATACCTCACAGCCACTGAGACGATTACAAGTCATTTATGTGAATTTGCATTTGTAAAAGCATTAGTGTTTCTGAAAGCAACGAAATTAAAATTAACCTACAAATTCAAAATTTATAGAGTTGCTTTAACTGTGTGCTGTTAAAAATAGGCGTATTTAAATTAATTTGAATAAAGGAAATTTTTTGTAATAATTGAATTTTATGAACCTTTGGTTAACAATATTAGATGATATGTTGAATACATTAAGTATTTGAAAAAAGGAGACGAACGAATGTCAAAAAAGAAACAACAATAGTTATTGTCCGATCTGTGTAACAGACGACTAAAGAACAAGTTTTTATATTTCCCAATTCTGGCCATGTCAAAATAGATAAATAAAATCATTCGAACTATTTTCGCATGTCCCAAGCAAAATAAACATAGGACTTGGGTAACTTGAATCATTTTCTTGCTTAAGGTTGGCTGATTTATCGGACACGTGATGAAAACAACCAATCAGAGCTAAGATAACAATTCTTGTTGCCAACAGCGGACAACATTCTATGACGTAGCGTTGTAAGGGGGTTTCGAGTATAGTCACCCCCTTGGATTTAAGGAAAGATGTATCCCAATGATTACTAAAGTTATACTTGACCAAGAAAATTGACCTATGTCCATATGAATCGATAGAAGAGTTTTTCTTAATACTTCTCTACTTTGAGAAGTGACACGTACAGAAGTGTCAAGGGAAGTCTTCCTAATGAGCTGATTGGACTTAGGTTCTTTTTGCATTAAAGCATAAGAAATATGAAACTTTATTCCCTTTGGGGTTGCAACAACTATAAGTACATTTACAAAAACACGTAGTTTGTGTTATTTTTAACTGTTTCGTGCTTGGTAGTGACATTTATTATATAATTTTTTTGTAAGACTTTGTGCGTTACGTAAAGTAACTTTGTTTTTGTTCTGATGGTTTTGCAAATTATTTTCCTCGTTAAAGGGTAAATAAACGAAAGGAGACTTGACTTAAAAGTAATATTTTTTTAAACCATTTTTGATGCACTTTGTTTCACTTATACAATGGTCATTTTGATTAAAATTAACTGAATAAAGTAAATTATTAAAAATGATTCCTAAAAAAAGTACTTTTTGCACAATAATCCTAAGAAATGCTCTACTTCTGTTCCAATTATCTTCCATTGTATAGAATTTATTGATATTCTCAAGTCTATAAAGTTATAAAACTCCACAAATAAATAACCAAGGACAAAAATCGAAGAGCTTGAAAACTGAAAACTGTTTTGAGTTACAAACATACATTTTACAATGTCTTGGCAAAATTTTTTGCCATCATTTTTCTATGAAAAGTTGAAATTTGTGTTAAAAAATACGTTTTAGATTTAGCGATTATCAAAGGAAATATTTAGCTAGTTTCAGAGCTTCGTGGTTGGGCTTATTGGATCAGGCATAGGGCACATTAGGCTAAATTGTACTAAAAACACAATTGTACTAAAAATTGATTAGATTCAACTCTGCCAAAAACAAAGTTAATTTACTTTCTGCGAGAACATTACTGAAATAACAAATGATTTAAGCATAAAGACAATAAATTTAATATTAATTTATAAATTAACTAATTTTTACAAATGTAATTTATAACACTTTTTTTTTATATTTAAACATAGTTAAAAGTAAGGGAAGAATGTCATATACGCCAAAAGAGGCATAATCTAACATCTCAAAATTTTTATACAAAAGTTAGTTTTTCTTAAAAGTTATTGTACAGTAGAACAAAATTGGATATATGTGTTAAAAAAGATAAAGTATTGGCGGAAGATCTGCACCTTCAACTATAGTAAAAGCAAAAAAGTTTTAGCATTGTCCACCATATAATAACTTTTTACATATTTTTGGCAGGTAGTTCACACATCCACGAGGAAAACACTTAGGATTAAGATTGAAATAGTAAATTCATTTATCGTACAGAATTTCTTCATTTTTTTTGACATGATGCAAAAAAATACATTTTTGTGCAAAACTTAATCAAACGTAATCAAAAATCATTTTATTATATTGTTAAGTTTTTAAACAAAACATATGTGTTTAATGTTACTTATATAATTTTTGAATGCATCATTTCACGATAAAAAATGTTTTTAAGGAATTATAGATTATTGAGCTATTGGACATATTTTTATTCTCAAAAAGGAAACATTTATTTAAAAAAAAACATTCTTTTTTAAAACTTGTATGCTTCATTGCTTTTTAAATCCGTTATTTTTTTGTTTGAATTGTTTCATTAAAAATGTAATAGCATTAATAGGGAGTATAATGTTAATTTAGTTGTCTTCACGTGTGTCTCCGAAAAACTTTCGCATTTTTCTAAAAATGTAATATTTTTTGTTGTTTTAAAATCAGCTCTTTGTAAGAAGGGCACAGTAAATGTTAACTATTAGTGTCAAATACTATAACAAATTCAAATAAAGACGTAGCATTTATAGTAATAATATTTTATCATTATAAAAAATATTATATTTTAAATTTTACTTTCAGAAAATGATTGTTTTTCAAAATAACTTTTAAAATATTTTTATATATTCATATCCTTTTTTTAGATTTGAATTATTTAAAATAGTTGAATTGTGATACGGAAACGTATGGAAAATGGAATTTTTCGAATGTTTCGTTATTTCATGGTCTACATATTCGTAAAAGCTTCATCTACTAATTTCAAGCTTGGTATAATATGGTTTTACAACAAATTATAAGAAATGATTAAAGAAAATTAAAAATTTTATTTAGAACTGAATAGATTAAAAAATGCTATTATACACATTTTACGGAGAAATTGAGAATTTTTTGAATAAATTGTAACAAGAACTGTTTTCAATTTCAATAACTAATCAAAGTTAAACAATAGAGGGTCTTACAATAATATTAATGTTTGTGTTTTGTCTGGAAAAAAATGTGGTTTGTGCATGCGTTTACTTTGATATTAAATGATTTTAAATGTTTGTGTTTTGTCTGTAAAATATGGTTTGTGCATATGTCTATTTTGTTTTTAAATGATTTTAATATTTACTTTGAACGGAAAGAATTTACGTTTTTTTCTCGTTACCCGTCATAAGAAAGACACATTCCTCGTGGACCGTTGACACCGTCGCCCGGTAAGAAGCCCGTCATCTCGAGTAGGATGCTGCCGCGATGGGCCGCTGCGCATTGGACAAAAGACCACAAGTGAAACCGAACCTCTTTTATCAAGCTATTATAACCCAGCTGACTATCAAAGCGCGGAGAAATAAGTGGAAAACGGTAAAAATAAGAATATCTTCCTCTCTTGTACACCGGGTTATCCCTATCTTTCGCTGGCAGACATTTATATTATTATTTTCACCTTTCTACTCTTCTTTTCACTTCGTTTTCGCGCTTCACTCGTTATCGTCTGCACTCGAAGTTAACAAAAGAATATTTATATTCGAATTTGGCGACATTTATTATTATTTTTCATGAAAAAATGAATTTTTTAAAAAAGAGAAATCGTTTTGTGTTAAAAGAAAGCGAATTCCGAACGTTTTTCGTTCGCTTTTGTGTTCGGTTAACAAAAATGTGTGTGAGAATGTTTAAGGTATTAGTATGTATGTTTGTGCATTCTGATGTTTAGTTACCAAGTGTCAGGATGTATATCAAAATATGGTTAATAAATTATTTGTAATAATCAAATCTCATTAAAACTGACTTATAAATAATGTTAAGCTTAAAATTTATGATGGAAATAAATTTTGTAAAATTTCAGTGTTTTAAAAATTTGTTTCATTTAAGTTTAAAAGAAAAGATTTAAATTAACTTCTAGGTGCGCATGTAAGACAAATCAATTCAAATTTGCCTAAAAACTTTATAATGAATTAATATTAATTTGAATTTATTAAAAAAATCGCGAGAAAAATTATCTACATATTTAATGACACTGCATATTTTTTTTTAATGTTTTATGCCTACTTATTTATTGTAATTTATAACTTTATATTAGGAAACAAAATAAAGAGGGTATCGTTAAAGTATAAACTAATAGTTATTCAGTTTTTTTATATCTGTGTAACTAAAGTAACTAATATTTTTTAAGAAGCAGTGTTCTTAAAATATAAATTGAAACCACATATTTTTCATCAATTAATATTAATGTCTGTGATTTGACAATGCACTTGATGTGTTCAAACACTTATTAAATTATTGTAAAAATAAATTACGTATTTAAAAAAGTAGATTGAAAAAAAATTGTGGATTATAATAAATACTTCTATTTTAATAAGTTAAGGGGGGCGATACATGTAAAAATCGAAATTTTTTGTTTTTATAAATAGTTAAAATAACATCTCAAAAATGTGCCTGCAAATTTTTAGATTGAAATTCGCATTATTTATTGATTAAAAACTCATTTAAATGCTTTACCTCAACTCGGCGCTGGAAGGCTTTGTCAAAACTTTAAGCACGTTTATCTCAAAACTACCTTTTTTTTTAATTGGCGGGCAATATAACTCAAAAAGTTATCCTTATACAATTTAGTTTACGAGTATGTCTTCACTAAAGTATTATCTTCTAGTTGAACCGTAAAACTGCCAATTTTTTTTTAATTATTATTTTTTAGCCCAAAAACCTATGAAAAAATGGTAAAAAAAATCGAACTTTCTTATTTTGAGGCTTGCCGATTTACAGTTTTTCAACTTTTAAGGGTTTATTTTGGTTTAACTAGAAGATGTAAGTTTTATGAACACTTTCAAATCAAAAATTTTGATTTCAGATCAATTTTGAAGTAGCTAGAATTCTCGCCGATTGGTACTTTTATCCACGAGGGTATCAGGAGTTGAGTTACTACGGCGGCCATTTTGAAAAAACTAAAACAAAAAATCTAATTTTTGTATTTTAATCTATAATTTATAAACATACTGGATTTTAAAATGATTAATGTATTCCTTCCCTTTTAATAACATCTCTAAAAACGATCAAAATTCAGGCAGTTACATGTATCGCCCTCCTTAATTATAATAAATTAATTATTATAATAAGATTATCGAAAAAATATTTTAGAAATTTTGATAAGATAATTCTAGGTTTTTACTCTGTAGTCAAAAGAGTTATTTATTTTAAGCAAGGAAACACCTTTTCGCATTTTACATAAAAAATCTACATTAACATCTTCGTGGAATTTCATTGCATAACATGGCTCGTTTTAATCACTGACAAAGGAGAACGGAAGCTTAAAATCGCGTAGAATAATAAGCACTAAATATGTACATAGAAATAAAATAATGTCATTATTATCTTTTTTTAAAGCCAACTTTGAATTGAATCAGAATAAAAATGTTGAATTACATAGGAACCAAATTTTAAGTTTAATGATATTGACATACATATTTATTAAACCTCATATTAAATATAAATTTATATACTTCATTAACCACTGCATTCATTTCAATAATAATCATTATTTTCAAATACAAGTGAAATGCAATTTTTGATACAGATAAACTATAAATTTTCTTCAAATTATATTTCAAAAAATTTGAATTTATTAACGAAACACGAAATATATGTACTAAAATTTTAACGCAGAATTAAAAATAACTATTACAATGCTATTACACTAATTAAGGGAAGTCGGATGGTTCTATCTCGTCCGTGTTAACATTACTAACCTTAAGATCATTTTTCCCAGGAACTATATGAGATGTCATTATGATTTTTTAAAAATAGTTTTTTACTTACATATAGCTTTTTGATTTAAACTCAGGATATTTCACAGTATTAAAAATACTTTTACAGTGATTTTTTAAAAATATGTATTAAAAAAACCCCCAAAAATCCGATTTAAAGTTAACTTTTTTTAAGTAGAGAGATATTTAAAATTCCTCAGTTTAAATCAAAGAGCTATTAATGGTGAATAAATAATAAAACAAAACATGTTGATATATTTTATAGTTACTGAGAAAAATGTTCCTAACTGTTGGGAAACCTTATAATTCAGGAAACGCAAAAGAAAATTAAGGTATAGGTAAGAAGACAGAGGTAAGAAGACAGAGGTAAGAAGACAGAATAGGTATACAGAGTTTCTGAAGAAATCTTATAAAAAGAAAACTACTGAACATAAATCGATAATCTTGGTCTTAAATTAAAGCTATAGATATGCAGATTAAAAATAAAAATAAAACCTAAAATCGACATTTTTGCCCCAAACACCCATCCGACTCCCCTTAAATTATGATACTGAAGTTTCATAATGATTATTTAGTGTCATATACAGATTGAGTCATCAAAACAAATGGTTTATAAGTAGTTTTAATTTATATGTTTAACTTTAAACTAAACTGCTTGTTATATCCTTAAAGCTTATGTGCCAACAGATTAACTCCTGTTAGAAATTGGATAAAAAGGAAAGAAAAAGTACAAATTGAAGGGTTTTTAAATCCTGTGAAATATTAAAAAAATATTCTGATGTTCAGTATTTGATGTGAAATATCGCATTTAATGTGAAATATTGAGTTTAAATAATGCAAAAATTGGTTTTTAAACAATGTGGAATATATCTTTCGAATGATGTAAAATTTTGAGTTAAAATTATGTGAAATATTGTTTTTCAATAATGTGTGTGTGGGGAAAAAAATTAAAAATACAAAATATTGTGTGCTAATAAGTAAATTAGGTGATATATTAAATTTAAATAATACGACATATTTTTTTAAATAAAGGGAAAAATCTTATATAAGTAATATAAAATATTATGTTTAATAATGTTAAATATTAGGATATTATGTTTCATAATGAACAATACACATGTTTCAAAAATGAATATTGTGCTTAAGTGACAATTGTTGTTTTGCAATACTATCAGTAAGAATTATTTTGAACCGACCACGCTAAATAAGAAGGAATGAGAATTCAATGTGTTCCGTAATAGACTCCATTTAAATTACAACCCTTCCATAACATGAATATTCGTATACAACCGATTACAGTGTTTAGTGCATAAATGCTCCGCTCAAGCGAGGACTCTAATAACTCAAAGTCGTCTGCAGCTATCAATCAGAACTGAAAAGATATGATGGATTGATAATTTGACGACCGCCTCACTTGAAAACTGAAGAGAGGTTTCACCGACAACTAATGACATGTTGTTGTCATACGAGATTATTCAAATTCGAATGTTTGTAGGAGAAAGAGACAGTTTAACCCTTTAGAATATTAATAAAATAAATCCTACTCAGGGAAAAAATAAAGAAAAAAATTGGCTTTTGGCCATATCAGTCAGTTGGATATTTGTTTGATTTACTAGCGTTGGTATTTGGCCGAAAATAATAATAAGACTGTTATGAATTGTATCTGTAGGGTTAATTGATAATTTCAAAATTAAATGGGCACATAAAATCCAACGAATTAGTTTAAATATATTTTAAATTATCCTCAAACATTTCAATGTAAAACGTGTGTTCAAATTTGACCGATTAAAGGATCTATAATTATTTAACATATTAAATTGATGCCCTTGTAAAGTGGAACACACATTTAGAATATTAACTTAATATATGCTGTTTTGATAAGTCGTGCTTGCAAATTAATATACATATCTAAATTGATCGTGGCAGTCCACTCAGGCGAATGAAACTAAGCCGAAACCTCAAAAGGTAGCCAACTTGGTGAAAAAGGGTGATTGTGCTTGGCGAAGAGATCCCCTTCTGCTGATAAAGGTTTGTGGTTGCGTTTTCTCCTACGAAAGCGTTGGCGATAAGAATTGAGCCGAAAGGTGCTTGCAAAGCCAAATCGGAGCCGAAAGTTGTACAATTGGTGAACACCCCTGCTCATGATGTGATTGCGAATACAATGCGATCCCCGTGCAGACCAGGAGTCATAAAAAAGGCCCCACGTTCTAAGAACTCAGACGGGTCCTGTTTCAGGCGACAAATATAACCAGACAACAGGCATTTAAAGGATGGTGCATGATGGTTTGAACTTTTGAACTTGTTCCCAATGTCTCTAATTATCTCGGTAAAAGAAATTTACAAAATAATGTTTAAATAGAGCTATATTGAAGGATCAATATTAACATTTTATTTATTAATTAGTAATTTACATTTAGCAAAAAACTGAATGCAAGTAGAGAAATAGTTAACTATTTTATCACGATTGATATATATATACACATATATTGTTTCAAGTTTAAGTTATGTTTCTTTACTTCCGTATCGTTAATTATTACTTTAAAATATCTTATAACATGGCTGCTGTTTACACTAATAATTGAATTGTTTTGTCATAACATAACTTTTGCTTTTTTCAACTTTTTAGTCCTCAAAATTCTTTATTTGCTGTAAAAGACAAAAACTCAAAATTATATGTTCATTTTGGGTGGAGCATAAAAGTTCGATGATGGGCATTTTTAATATTTAAACAATTCTGTCTATAACAGATTTTGATATCATAATTTAAATAGTATTAAGTTCATATTATATCAATATTTCATCTAATTGAAAGCGCTACGCTAGCGTAAAGCGCTGTGTTAAGGCATCATGGCACCGTCGATACCTTCGCATGTTCTGTATTGGCCACGGACCTCATATTTAATCAGGGTCAAGTGACGAGGCCGAAACCCGAACTGGCACTTAGGTAGCCGTATCGCGACTTCTTACGCGGCGTCAGAACTTAGGACTACGGCAGATTTAACGTGCACCAGTCTCATATACACGGCGTAATTTAATTAGATTTTCTTTTTGCAAAGCACGACCCGTTTATAGGATTTCTTAAGGCGAGGACAGAAACTGGAAGGTATTATCATTGCAATGGCAAGACACCTTAACTGACCGCGCCATGCCGGCGCCCCACAAAAATTTCACTAAGAACATAAAATTTACTCGACCTTCAAACACATTCTAATTAACAAGCCTGTAATATCAAAAGAAGTTGTTTTTAAGGGGTAGCGCGTGTTAGGAGTTAAGACATTTTTAATCGAAAAAAATATACATATGTAGTTTGAAAATACTCGCATTGAAGCACACTCATGTCTGCTTAATATAAGGTATCATATCATATGTACAAATCATACACATCTAAATTCAAACAAGTTTTTGAAATATTTACAAAAACGTCATGGTATTTTAATGATATTTGACCAATACTCGGCTTTTATAATTGCTCCATTCTGAATTACATGTTTTTAGAATTTATTGCTCACGAAAACCCCATTTCTATTAAACCAAACCATTCCAAATGAATTGAAATTTTTTACTATATATCAACCATATTTATATGCTTATTTTCAATGCCTTTACCTAGCTCATGAAAAAAATTACAGAATAATTTTTATATATAGAGCTATATTAAAATAAAGGATCAATATTAATATTTAATTTATTATTAAACAAAAAACAGGTTTGAGGATAAGTTTAGCCTTTTCAGTGCTCAAAACTCTTTCTTTATTTGTTGTAAATGAGTAACACTCTCAAATTATATGTTCATTTTGGGTTAACATAAAAGATCGATAATGAACAATTAAAGACCAAATATATAAATGACATAGCTTGTATAAATGAAAAAATATATCTGATTATTTTAATTCCATATGTTCTAGATTCAAATTCGCAAACATTGATGTATTTCTAAAATATTTACAGTATTTTTTTTGCTTGATTCTATCTTTATTTTCATCACAAGACTTCTATTAATTTTTAATAGATGATATGTACTCTTTAATTGATTTGAGTCATTCCCTGTCAAATCAACCAAGTACCACTCGCATATTTCAAGTGACGCCTCATCATTCTTGCTTTTATTCCTGGAATTTATATGGTATTTATATGGTAGAATATATCCTGGAACTTCAATGGCGATTTCGTTGATTAGTAGTGTGGCGGGGTAAGCGCCGCTCATTACATTAGTAAGATGTCGCGTGGTCACAATGCGCCAATCGAGACCATATTTTCATTCCTGTGGAACTGTTGCCACTCAAGACGTAAAACATGCTCCATTGACTGTCAAAAAGTCTCAGATTGGCCGAATTCGGCAACACTATGATGTCTTTAAACAGCTGTATAACATTTGAATGCTTTCTAAACCAATATGCTAAACACATATATATATTTTTTTTAGAAAAACAAGTTTAAAATTCCCAAAACCACCACTTTCAAATTCTATATTTGTTTCACTGATTGTGATTAACTATCAATATGCTACATTTCATAATAGTAGGACATTATAGGTTTGTATCAAACTATTTGCGAAATCGTTCCATTGTAAGGCAGTGAGTTATTTAATAGGTCCTTTCACAGGAAATTTCGCTGTTGCGTATTTGTGTACAACTTGAAACAAATAATATTTATTTTTGCAGAAAATAGAAATTATAAGTCTAGAACTTTTGAAACCAAATCTTAATTAATAATAACTAATACCTTTTAACCCTTTAATGTATGATTTTTAATTTTTGCGTACAAAAAATATTTTTTGATCTTTGATGATCATACAGTATGGGAAAAATATTTTAATAAAACCATTTTACTCTGTTAACTTAATTATATAAATTTTTTAAACTTTGGCATCGCCTTAGACTTAGCATTGAGGACGATGTATTAAATTTGGAGAAATTGTATCGTTTTGATTGTATGCAACATAAATAATTTTTTTTAATTTAAATAATTACCTTATTTACTCTAAACATGAATATAGCTTTTAATGGATGACATATAGCTAAAGTTGCCCAACATCAAGAATATTTTAAAGTAATTTTAAAATGGATTAACGTGTATGTGGCCGCAACATTATGCACTAATGGGCTAAACTTGAAGTTTATTATAACATATCGCTAAAAAAAAGCAATTTACTTATTAAAATATGTTTATTTTGAATATTTTTTGATCAGAAAGTCACAAAAAATGATAAGCATTTAGTTATTGGTTTCAGGCTCTAGACAATATTATCAGCTTCATTATACACTATGGTATACTAGCTGGAGGTATTAATAATATAAATAAGTTTCAGTACAACTCCGCTACGTTTTAATATTAACCTTTGCAACAATAAATATGGTATGCGCTTAAATCGTCTCGTTGTAAGATATTTGTTGCGGAAAAACGAAATGGCTCTATTCAATAAATAAAATCTTATTTTATTTTTAAAATTTTCGAATCCTCGACAAATAAAATATTGTAATTCGTTTTTTCCCCCGAAAAACACCTTAAAAATAACGAGAATAATAATTTCGAAAATGATAAATACTATTCGAAGAAGTTATGGTATTTTAAGATACTAACATCTTTCTAAATAGAGACAAGATATTGTGTATCTTTCAGTTAATGTAAAACAATTCATTATTTATTATTAAAAAGTTTTTTTTTTTGTTAAAACGTTTGTTTTTGGAAAGGTTAATTTCCAAAAGTTTAGTAGATCACTCCATCATGAAACTCTATGCCTGATCTACATCACACCCTTATTGTTATGAAAATAGGTTTACATAAACCTATATCTAAATTAATCACGTAAAAAGTAAAACTTAATTAAGCATTTAAATTATAGCTGCTCTGCTAATGTAAAAACAAATAGTTGATAATTAGGCGACGAACTTAGCAAAATAGAACATATTAATCTAATTCGACATTAATTAAACTTAAAAAATAAGATTTATTTGTACACACGTGGCTACTTTCGATTTTTAGCAACCAAATCGCTTTGCTCATACAACTTTGAATATAATGGACACTGGCCTCCCGTTGACCCAATCCATCATTGTGACAGCCGCTCTCTTCAGTAAAATTCTCATCCCCTTAGTGAAAAGCTAGTATCAGCTATCTTCGGAGGGGTCGTATATGTTGGTTTGTTTTCTTAAACACAATTGCTATTTTAGAGCGATAAACCAGCCAAATTGTTAGCCATCTTGAAGTGCAGGATAACAAAAGAAAAATCTATGTTGAAAACATTATCGCCATAATAATGAATATGTTGCCATGATATTTGGCGAGATTTTGAGGTTTAGGGCAGTGGTTCCCAACCTTTTCTAGACTATCGCCCCTTTCATTAGGTTGACTACACATATCGCCCCCTTTTAATTTTCCTGTTTTGTCCAATTATAATTTGAGTTAAAGTGTAACTAATAAGCAATTTATCATTTTAAACACTAACTACCATATATAAAAACAACCAAAGCAGCTGTATCCGGTCACTTAAATACAATAGAAAAAATAAAATTTTATATTTAACAGATTTTTTTAAAGAACAAAAGTGAAATAATTAACTAGATCTTTAAGCTGGATTCTGCAAATTTAAGAGAGTTGACAATAAAATTAAATAAAAAATTGAATTGTTGAAACTTTTTTATTATTATATCTTTTGTCAAGTTCATGCCAAGTCTTTGAGGCAATGCCCAACTGATTCTTTGTTTAGTAAGGAGCTGGTGATAGCAGAACAAATCCTTTTTCAACTAAATATGTTGACGGAACGAGATGAGAAGTAGTTCGGCTTTTTACCACAGTTGTGGATAAGTGTAAATAAGTTTCACGCAGTCTAACTCATAACCTCTCTGCTTGAAAATGATTTTCGCCTCACAGTCATACTTCAGATCTACAAACTCCGTCTGCAAAGTGCAAAGAGTTATCAAGGTTATCCACAACCCACCGCTTCAAACGAGAATGGATCTACAATAGAATCAGGAATTTCTAACTTGGTCAAATCTTCAAATCTTGTAAGCATGTCAGTTTTTAACTTGTCAAGGTGATCAATAAAAATTAGAATGGTTTTACTGTACTACGGTACAGTATATTATTTTAATGTTCCACCTTCGAATACTCATCGCCCCCCTATCGCCCCCAAACTATTTATCGCCCCCTTGATAACACAAATCGCCCACTTGGGGGCGATCGCCCCCAGGTTGGGAACCACTGGTTTAGGGCATTCGGCTGAGTGGACTGTAACCAAATTGATTGATTGGTGACGTTTTGTTAAAGTTGATTGCAATTGGGACATTTGGACGCTAGGAATTAATTTTCACAATTATAGCTTCAATTATTATAAACTTCAGAATTAAAAATTTCCAATATAAAAATGTTCAGTGTTGTGATTCAGTATTATGAATGTTTAAAAATTAAAATGTTTAAGATAATATATTTTCATCATAAGGAATGTTCAATATTGCAAACAGTCAGCAATATAAATGTTCATGATTATGAATGTTCAATAAGATTGTTAATCAACAGAATCATAATGTATTATCATGTTTCAGGATCAGTAGAAATTTTGGTGATGAAATAAAATACAGTAATATGCAATATGTTTTGCATTAATAATTTAATAATAAATTGTAATAAAACTCAGTTTCATTAAAAACATTTGTAACATACATTAAAAAACATAAATGAGAATTATTTTTTAACAAACAGAATACTCTTGGTAAATAACACTTGAATGAAAGTTCATTAACAAAATTTTTTGAATGAAGGGAAAATAGGTAGGTGATTTTTTTTGAAAACCTCTATTGTTTTACACAATCATTTGGGACATGTATTTTTGGGACAATCATTGGGGATCATGTCCCAATGATTACACACAATCATTTGGGACATGTAAGGGAAATTAGGTAGGTGATATTTTTTGAAAACCTCTATTGTTTTACACAATCATTTGGGACATGTATTGACAAAATATATTACAATGAGAAAACAATATTTTTTTAACTCACAGAATAATTTTGGTGAATAACTATTGAATAAAAGTCCACTTCAAAATTTTTTAACAGAAAATAAATGTAAAAATATAGTTAAAAAAAAAAACTCTACAGTTTCACATAATTATTTGTGGTATACATTAACAGAATACCTTAATTATTATGGGAATATAAACCTAAATTTTTTCTAGGCACATTTTGGTTAATAATTTTATATAAAATAAATTATTATATTTTAATAAAAGAAAATATAGTAATATACGATACAGTACTAAGTTTGTCACCAATAAACCTTTTTTTTACATTGACTAAATGCATCATCACTATATGAAATTAAAATTAATTTTCTTTGTTTATAAAAAAAACTATTTGTTAAAAAAAATAATTTAAATCAGTATTGCATACAATTATGTTTTTAATAATGAAGAAAATATAAAAAATAACAAGTTCTCTTTTTTTAATACTCTAAGCTACTAACACAATAACAATAAAAATTCAACATACAAAAATTTCAATATAACCAAAACAGATTTTTATTCTTACCTGTAAATTTGGTGTCCTTTTTATGTCTCTCGCATATTCTGTACGTAGTATGAGACCGGCAATCCTGTTCAACCATTACCACGAACAAAACCGAATGTCCACGAGCGAATTTCAAAAAGTAGCTTCGCCGGTGGAGAACAAAACTTATAAAAACCCCAACTTAATAAAACTATTCCAATGTCAAGTCCGGAGAAATTCACGGTCTTTCAATCTAATAATCACCTCTCCAATGACCGAAATATAGACAAGTGTCCTGACATGATCCATGTCTTATCTTCTTATATTAAGGATCACACCGGCATACGTTTCGTCAAATGAAGACACACACCGTAGCGAGGCTCGCCATATTGTAACCCTACTCGCTCCGCTTGGCGACCACTAAAGTTGTGGTGAGTTTTCTCTTGGTGTTACGTGACATCTGGCACAGTTGCGGAAACGGTGGTGGTAGGGATGAGGAAGATTATAAACCTTGTTCTTTTTTACTTATTATTTTATCAGCATCTTGGTTATAATATTCCCCATGCTCTATTTTATAACATTGAATACCGGGCAGTTTTGAAGTAATAGTTACATAAATATAGGATATGATATAGTAAATAAAATTGAAGGGTCTCGTTGACTTTTTTACGAAAAAATACTTTTAAAAGAGGCGTTTATTTTATTGTTTTTGTAGTTTTTCTTGTTTTTGTAGTTTTTCTAAGTTCTTCACACATAAATGCCACATTACAATTATCAAATGTTTAGTAAATTTTAAGATACTATTTTTTTCTAAAATTAAACAATTTTTAAGAACCCAGGTTTTTTTTATTGAGATTAAAAGAGTGATGATTATAAAACACCGGGTTCCAATCTTAATAATATAGTTTTATATGCCCAAAAGTAGATTTTACAAATTACTTTATAGATATAAAGAAACAAAGAGAAAGGGTGACATGTTGACCTGAATAGGAGAAAGAGTATTTTTAAAAGTAAAATTTGAATAATTTAGCCACCGTGACTATCTCACGTGGCATTGATTCACCAATCGAGAATGAATTTATTTTTATTCAGTATTTTTGTTGTCACTCAAAACCTGAATTATTCCCATAGTTAGATGTCGCTATTTATTTAAATTCGATTTTAATCCAACCAAAGTTCTTAAAGGTAGGATAATTGTATGATTCAATCTTCAGTGGATTGGTCAGAATCGCTGTAGGAGGAATTTTATCGCTGTTTGTGACGTATGTGCTCATAAGGGTTGAAAAGTAAAGCTTCACAGACAGTCACATTCACATTACATCACGAAACGTACTTGAATCTATAGCGAAATTTCCTGAGCAGTAGGTTGACGATGATTTACGTTACGACAACTACGCTTAGAAAACCTAAGCTATGGACAATAGTTCACCAAAGAAAGCAAGAAAGCTTTGGACAGTAGTTCACTAAATAAGGCAACAAAGCTTTGGATAATAGTTCACTAAATAAAAAAAACAAAGCTTTGGACAGCAGTTCACGAAATAAAACAACACAAACATTGAACAACTACTCTTCAAACGGAACTTTTTCTTCTAGTCCCTAGTTGGCGGTGAAATTCAAAGAGGTACTGTTCGAGGGATTAACCTGATTGTTGCGCGTCGGAGTTGTAATTCGTTTTCTAGTGTTGGTAAACTCCTCATCCTTTCTTGATGGGATCACTCTAGGAAGTTATTGATCTCCTGGGGGGAAATGTGGTACAACTAGGTGGTTATTTTTGGCGTGTTTTTTTTTTTTTTTGTGAAGCTTTCTTTCGAGTTTAGACTTGTCTAGGAATGTTTATTTGTGTTGTTACGAAAGCTGAAGAAAGAAGTTTTTATGATGGGGGGGAGGGGGTACTTATTACTATTTTTACTATTTTTTTGAGTTCTTATAAAAACATTGAAAATACTAATGTTAACACAATATTTAGTGTTTGACTTCAGTGTTCAGATTAAACATTTGTGATTCACTTGCATTGAATGAAAATAAATAAAAATGACATAATCGGTGATACATATTTATGAAGATTTACTATTTAGAAATGTTAAGCAAATGTTTTAAGAGAAAAAGCTGCATACATAACATATTAAAAAAACGTTTTTCCCTTTTCGGACAATACCTTTGTCAAACAAGTTGAAATACATATGACGGCTCAAATTTTTATGATTCGAATTCTTTTTCAATTAAAGTAAAAATGCAGTTGAGAATAAATTTTGTTGATGTTATTTATAATTAAAATTTTTTTCATACATTTTAACTTACAATACAGTGCATTAAACGTTTTGTAACCCAGAGTGTTTCGTTTGAATATTTAAACTTAATTTAATTTCCGGTTTATCTTATCCCTTTGATGATGTTTTTTTTTTGCAAATTAAATTAAATAAATAATTACTTACATAGTTTCTAAAATTATGATAAAATTTAAATATATTACAGACTTGTTTTTTGTAATGTTTGTTTTCAAAAACTTTAAACATTATTTTAAAGATTTTGGTATGTTTAAAATCATTTACTTGTACTAATTATATTGTGTAATTTGTAATCACTTTTTAACTGTTCAAATTAGAGTGTTAAGTGCCTAAATTTTAGAAAAATTACCTCTTCCTTTTTTCGTTACACTTGTTTTTTGAAATTATTTCCTAAAACAGCTTTTTTTGTTAATATGAATACAAATTTATGAATGCGACTCTAAATTCTGCTAAAAAATGTAAGCGAAAGGAGGTGGTTTCGCTTTTGACCTAAATCCAAGTGAAATCGAATAACTTTATCGCGTTAACTTTTGATTGAATATTTGCCTTAAATCATGAGGACAATTGGCTAAGTAGAGCGTTAGTTTACCATTGATGGATATCTCACGCCAAGTGAAAGCTATATTAAAAAAAAAATCTTATTTATTTTTAAAAAACTGATAGGCTTGTTTCAGGTGGCTTAAGGGGGAATGGGCGGGCTGGAGCGGGGGTCTCCAAAGCAAAGTACATCAGTGTTAATCCAATGGCGAAAAAACTATTTTCTCTGCCACATTTCTCCGGCTGTATTGAATATTTTTTCAAGCGGATTTTTTTATATGATGCATGTAGCTGACTTACAGGTCCCGACAATCCCACTTTTTGAAATTGGTTCGAATATTTTTTTATAATTTTTAATAAATAATTTTACACAAAATATTCGAAGCAATTTCAAAAAGTGAGATTATAGAGACCCATAAGTTATCTACATTTATTATTTTAAAAAAAAGTTTGTAAAAATATTCAATACAGCCGGAGAAATGTGGCAGAGAAAATAGTTTTTTCGCCATTGGATTAACACTGATGCACTTGAGTTTGGAGACCCCCGATCCAGCGCGCCCATTCCCCCTTAACCCCTTCTATTTTTCATTTCGAGCCTTCCTCCGTTATGAATAGCCGTTAAAATTTTTATTGTCTGAAATCATTTAAGTAAAATTTAATTTAGGATTTAAGTTATAATCTGAAAACTGGAAATTTTTTAAGTGAAATTATAATAAAACAATTTTAATACGTTAGTCATTATCACATAATTTTAAATTATTTTTTAAATTGTGTAAAGCTTCTTAAGTATTATATATTAACAACCTAAAAATATTTACAAACATTAAATTATGATACCATTAATAAAATTTTTAATATTGGTATCAAACAATTTTCTCTTTTGAATATTTGTGTATCCCAATTGTTTAATTGCAGGAATATATATTTTTTGTAGGTGAATGAACAGTAAAGTAACTTTCCCCAATGTTATTTATTTCATTTCAATGTAATTTTTTTAAAGCGTAGTTTTCTAATTTTGTTACTTTTATTAACAAAAGTAATTAAGTAAGACTGATAAATTTACTCTTAACTCTTTAGTCGCTTTTTTATTTCTCAGTATATTTTTTTTCTGTAAGTATGCTTTTTAATCTATATTGACATGACTATTCAATTAAAAATATATTTTAATTTTTAAATTAAATTCTTAAATGGTGCGATTTGGAACCATTGGAACCTAATGGGGATTGCACATTAAATTTATATAGTGCAATTCGGCATCAATGGGTCCTAAAATTTCGAAATCTTAATAACCTGAATGTTAATCTTTTGAAATTTTCATACAAAAAAATATAAAAAACAGTGGGGATACTTGGCACCATCGGTCTTCAAAGGGTTAAAAATATAGTTGAACGTCGCGAAGGATATTGACAAATTTTATATCAATTACATTTACTAAACACAGGAAGTAACTTGTCACAAAAACTCTAGCGTTAAAAAAGGACATATTCCTTAAGTTAATTATCAAATTATATCCGGTGCTTTTTGTAAATATGGCAGATAAAGGTATTCTTAAGAGTATAGTTAACGTCATCAAGAAAATTAACAACTTATCTATCGATTACATTTAGTCAACACATGAAGTGAACTATCACACGGACCCTTAAACATTTATAACTAATAACATTTCCCAGAAATCGAACAAAATCGGAGAGTTCTCCATTGATTTTTTTCTGATAAGTTTTAAAGTATCTACAATTCTACATACTATCATTTTCGGAGTTCAAGGGAAAAGATCCGAGATCTATAGAGGGATAAACATTGACTCTCTAGAAAAGCTGATTGAATCTTGATCTTGTACAAAGGATTGTACCACGAAATATCAGATTGTTACGTTGTTTTATAGTTTGATGATATCACATCAGTGAATGATGTAAATTAAGTACTGCTAATGAAAAAACAAACACATTACCATTCAAGAGGCATGTGATGAAAGTGTTTTTTTTTCAATAATTTAACTAAATTTTGAAGTTTATGCATATCATCATTTTAGAAGTGGTTGATAAAAACAATCGAAAGCGTCAACCTAGCTTCTCTGCAGTGTCCTCTAAATTTAAAAGGATAAAATCGTGTTAAACTAGAAATAAAAGATGGAAATAAAAATGTCTAACTATTTTGTTAAATAAAAATATTAATTCAAATTAAGTTAAATATCAAAACCTACAAAAATTCATTTAAGTCCAACATTACGTTTTAAATACTGTCCAGCAAATATTATACGTTTAACAATTTTATTGAGGCTTTATAACTTTTGTAAAGATTACTTTAGAAATCTTTCACAATTAAGGCAATCTTCTATAATTAATAGAAAACATATTTTAATAGTTTAGGGTGAACTACCCTCCTTTACTTCCAGAAAATAAAGTATATAATAAGGAGTGAAGTCCATTTACATAGATTTAGTCCGAAAAACCGTTATTTAGTGGCAAAATCATGAATGTATGGAATTCTTTATATATAAATTAATCCAATCTCTAATTACGGTATTCTCATACTTAAGAGACACTCGTCAAAATTACCATTTACCAATAAGCGAAAAGCTTATTTTCGCATGGCAAATTTTCTTGCCAATCGTCGTTAATAAGTTAAATATCAATAATTTTACTAGTTTTAAAGATTCTAAATTGATAATTTTTTTTAATGAATTTAAATTTTAACGTAAAATGTTAAGTGAAATGTAAAAATTCGTAGAATAGGGTTGCTTGGGGTGGTGTCAAGACAAAAATTAAACTTTTTCTAAATGTGACTAATGAAGGGTTAATAGTCTAGCATCTAATCAACAACAGTACTCGCATAGAATTTACACTAATACATTTTTGACCCTTAGTGACCAAATATGTTTGACCTAAATGACCTCAAGCAACCTTGTATTTTTTTTAGAAAAGATAATAAGATTTATATTCAAGAAATTGACGCAATTAATCTAACTATTACAAATATCCAACACACAGTAGCATTTGAATTGACCCTGACAATGACAGATTCCAAGAATTAAAAAGTAATTTTATCAAACATATCTTTGTACGTCACACAGTATCACTTTTTCCAAGATTTTCCCATGACACTTTGAAACGATAACTTTAGTAGATGACTTTGAATTTCAAATACTTGAAATTTTGTTTAAAAAAATTATATAGGTCAGGGACCTTTCGACACATGTCCAGTGATATCTGATTCTTCAAAATTTCTGTCACCATATTCCGATACTGAAATTTGGCGGTTTAAGAGGTTTTGCCAGAATTTTCCTAAGATTATTCAACAAAAACATGCGCATTCGAGTTTCAATGCCGATAGTTCATTGACCCATTTTCATTTGGTATTTTTCTTGCATACATTTAAATTTAAAAACTTTGATAAGTTTTGTAAATTTTTTAAAGTTCAGACTTTTTTCTTCTTAAATTAAAGTTGAATACGAGACACAGAACACTATTGCAGTTTTCATCTCAATAGTTCTTAACGTACTCAAAAGTGTTCACATATGGCATAACACATCAGCTAAAATATTTTCTCGAAACACATGATTCTAAATAGAAAAGAACGCGAAATTGTAAATAAACTGTTTTTCTTTAAAAAGATTTTCATGAAATCTTTAATAAGCAAGAAAAGTTGAAAAGGTTTGAAGAACTGGGTTAAATATTAGGAATATACTTTTGACATTACCAAAACGCGGTGTTCTAACATACATGCTCACAATTGGAAGATGAAATTTTGTGAAATTGGCATTGTTCTAGGCGAAACTATTTCCAGGAAGTATGTCCTAGGAAACGTTTCGTCAAATAGATGAAATTAATTGTTTGAGGATGCAAATTTTTTATAGGTAACAATTTTTGTGGTAAAAGAAACTAATTATAACGTGTTTGGAATCAACTTACTTGGTACCGAATAAACATGAGCTACTTTAACTAAAGAGAAGTTTCTTTTGTGTTTTCAGATACAATAGTGTAAAATTGAATTTTTTATAAAGATATACAATATTTAACTTATACTACTACATCACTTCTATAAAAACTCATTTGAAAATTTCAAAAATAATCAAAATATCGTAGGATTTTCATACAGGGTGTTTCAAAATTGACCGGAAATGGAAATGATGCAATTCCGAAATATTTACCCGGCCCCCGCCAATAAAAAACGGCTAAATAATTGGCCGCACTTTCGGTCGTGCATGAAAGCTTGCACTTGAGCTACACAAGAATGTAGTACTTTTAGTTTGGTTTGGTTGAATTTACATCTGGTTAAAATTACAGGTTCAACAAGTTTTCAACACATATCTTTTTTAGGAGGCTGTTCTTTTCAAAACTTGATGTTGACCATCAGTCGATACATAACAATTATTGTAATTTGCTTATTTATATTAATAAAAAAAGGACAGAAAATTAGTAAACAGCACACGCTTTCAGCAGAAAGGCGACCAAAAGTAATTTAAGAACATCCAATAATTAAAAGCACTTTCAAATACATTCAGAATTTTTTCGTATAATATAAACTAGGTAATTTTATCTAAAGAATTATAGTACTGAATACCTTTATTAATAGTTTTTTTTATATAGCGGGTAATGAGGTAACTTTAAAGCAACAAAGCAAGCATAAAAATCTGGTACTGATTTTCTTAAATTTTTTTTAATATAGGTCAAGAAATAGGTGTCACTATTTAAAAACAGAAAGTACAATTTTAACGAGTGTATTTAATAAGAAGTTATTAGGTTGGGGAAATTCTTGGGTCAAAGTTGCAGCATTTAACTGTATCATACAAAAATAATTAATATTAGTGTGATTTTGATGTTGGTATAAGTGTGAAGAAAGTGTGTTGAATGCAAAATGAAAGGTGTTGTTGCAAAACTCCTATTCTCCAAAGTTTAACGGTCCTAAGATATAGGGCCTGGTTTGTTCAATGACGACCACTTTGATAATAATAAATTCAGTTGGACGAGTTATATAGATTGTGACCTTTGCTGCTGCACCTTACAAATGTAGTAATAGATTAATGTGATTGTTTTTAAGCTAAATACAGTTGATAAAAAAACCCGTAAAAGTTTTTTTTTAGCTAATTTAACCATTTCTATGATACTTTTTATGGAGTACGTAATACATGACTTGATAAATTTTTACCTAACATACTTTAATAAAAATCTTAAAACAATTATACCTATTACCAATAACATTTAACTTAATTAAAGTAACTTAACTAAGTATTGCACTTCGCCGCACAAATCAACACACAATAAAAATTAAAAAACTGACATTTCACCCTCAATGCAACTATACTCCAAACACACAATGCAACATCACTTGACATAAAAAAAAGCCCCAACCCAATCTTTTGGCGACCATTTTCCCAGCAACCCTAACCTAGCAATGGGACTTGTGACGTCACATCGCTGCAACAGGTAACCGTCTCACCACTTTGATTCTTCCCATTCACAAAGCAAGAGCAAGGGGAGAAGTTTGAAACGGGTTCCCGCCTTCTATCGGTGGTTTATGGGTCTGTCAAGGAATTCCGTTGAGAACTTTTTACTTACTCTTATTGTTTGGCGGCTTAATAGGTGTGCTGTTTTAAAATGGGTGGGAATCTTTCGTTGTTCTTTGCTTCGGCGCTATCTTGTTTAAACGCTGGCTGAAATTATTGTTTGGAAAATTAGATGGAGTTCTTTTTGAGTTATGTTTTGGATTATCAGGTTTTAATTGTTGTTTGGAAAATTTTATAAGAGTTTTTTTTAAAAAATTGTGTTTTAGATTATCCGGCTTCAATTGTTGTTTGGAAAATTTGGCGAATTTTTTAAAATTCTGTTTTGGACTATCATATTTCAATTGTTGTTTGGAAAATGATTTTAGCTTCCACACTACGTTTATAACGTAAAAAGTAGAAGGTACAGTGTTGCACAAAAGTTAAAGCACAACACAAATTGTTAGTTTTATACAAAAGTATTGAGATACAAGGTAAAATCTTTGTATGATTTATTCTTTAAAACATATTAAAATAATAATCGACATTACATACAAAGAATAAGAAATATGTGGCAAGTTTTGCACTATGCACATTTTTGCAAATGACAAAAATGACAAAAATCTGCTGCACAAAAGTTTAGGCACACTTAATAAAAATAATAATTTTATAATCAAATAAGACATTTTAGTATTTTATGAAGCTTCCAGGTTCCTTTATTAGTTCGAAAACTCTTGTTTCCATAGAAAGTACCAGTTTTCGGAAGCTATCGGGCTCTATTTCATACCACGCCTTTTCAATAGCTTTCTTTAGCTCCGGAAGAGTGGAATATTGTTTGTCATTGGCATACACTACTCTAGTGGGGATTTTCCAACGTTTTCAATGGAATTAAAGTACAGACTGTAAGCAGGCCAATCTAGAACTGTGATATTACTGAATTATTCATTAATATTATTATTATATGATATTATTCTGAACCACTCTTTAGTTGACCTTAATGTATGTATTGAGGCATTATCTTGTTGTAATTTCCAATTTGGGGAGCCTAAAATCTCCCCATAACGCAGTAAGTGGTTGTTGGGAGTAGCTTGGTTAGGTTAGGTTTGAATTATCGTCGCACTAGAGCTACACGAGGGCTATTGGCGACGGGCGTCGTATTTTAGAACCACAGTCAAGTGACGAGCCGACACCTGAATAGGCACCCAACGCAACCGTTAAGGGCGACATCTTACGCAGCGTTATAGCGGGAGTAGCTTGGTAGTCCCCCGAGTTTTGCTTTGCTTTGGTAAAGGCCAAGGAAGTCTGGCCGTTTAATTCAAAACCACCCCACACCATGACCGAACCACCACCTTGACGTCGGCTAAATTGAATCCTGATATATTTACGCAGATCATGCCAGTAGTAGCCATACCCATCGGGACCACCTAGGTTCCATTTTTTGTCTTCGCTCAAGATCACTTGCAGCCATTTTTCGTTGTAAGACATGGGTTGTTGAGCCCATTGAATTCTTGCAACTTTATGATGAGATAGCAAGAGCTAGGCTTGCGCTTAAGCTTGGATTTTGTCAAGTATCCATATTCCTTGATTCTCCTTCTAATAGTTTCACTTAAATCTTTTGCCGCAATCAGGCTTTAATGTGATTTGAAGAGCAATGTTGTTTCTAAGCCAATTTTTCTTATTTATCTGTTCTCTTGTTTGCTCGTGATTCGAGGTCTTACAGACCGCGAATTCGGTAGATATTGATTACCACGTGCTAACTTTCTATAAACACCACTTTTGGAACGCTTTAATTCTGTAGAAATATCAGAAATAGTGTTTACCTCTGGATTTCAATATCCAGATTCTTATAATCTCTTCATACGAAAAT